>VWZL01004800.1:121938-200430 GCA_013396915.1 Stercorarius parasiticus | reverse complement strand
AAAAAAGTCCTTCAAACAGAGAAGGGGAAGGGACTTTGGGCACTGCAGGGTAGCTGATGTGTCTGCCTGTGAATGAGCGATAAGCCTGAGAAGATGGAGGTGGGGAGGAGTGATGCTCAGAGACCCTCGGCTGGGACCGGCTGCCACGTCAAAGCCAGCTGCTTGTCCACAGCTCAGAACTCATTCCAATTTAAAAAAAAAAAAAAAGGCAAGCCATTTTTTTCCATGTAATTTTTTAATATTCCTTTATAGCAGTGCTAATATGTGTTGGTTATCTGGGCTACCCACAGATGCAAATGTGGTTCTTGTCTCCAAAAGACTGCAATTTAAGGTACAATTGACCATCTCTAAAACACAGTCTTGTATTTTCAGTGATTATCGCTAATAGATCTTAATATTGATTTATTTATATGCATTCAAATGGTAATAAAACAACGTCCCTGCCAAATCTCTGGGCATCCTTCACAGCGCTTTCTAACAACAACACGGAAACAGTTGAATAGATTCAGTTTACCCAGAGCTTTGCAAAAGCAGGGTGAGATGATTTTCTTGCTTACGTTCCTACGTCACGTTAGAAAAAACATAACACGAGTTGTAAAGGAGAGTCAGGTGGTGTGGCTTGTGAGCGAAGCACGACGATTCCTGGAAGAAATGAATTTTTGGACTGGATTTCTAAGAGAGGGAAATGTTTTTTGCGGGGGGGCCGTGTTCGTGCTGAGCAGAGCAGGTCCCAGCCCCTGCAGGGTTTCTGGGGCTGCCGCAGCAATTACGGAGGAATAATAACGACGGTGACAGTGTAGGTGTGTAGGAAGCAGAAGCGTTCTCGAGATGGCAGGGAGAAAGCAATTATGAGCAGGTTTGCATTTTCTAGGAGGGTTTTCGGGTCTGTTAAATTACAACCAAGGCGGGTGATTTTTTGTGTCCTTTGTTTGCAGGTGGCGGCTGCGGCTGAGCTCTGAGGCTCCTTCGTTAGTGGTCCGACTTTAGCCAGTGGGATAAAAACAAGAGCGACTTTTTTTTCCCCTTCCCCCCAGAAACTAGTTAACGTAAAAGGGAAAATTAAAACCCAGAGGTGTTTGTGTTCTCTGCAGACAAGTCTCTGACATCAGTGATGCCTGAGATCTCTCTCTGCTAGGCTTGGGGACGGAGGACAGAGTTTTGCCATGTGTAATGTTGTGTCTAAGTGACTCTCGCTTGCTGGGTGGCTCCCAGCTAGGAATTGGGAGTGCAGCCCAATAACCGTTGTGTGTGTCGCGTATCTCCGCATCCCACCACCTGGCATCTCGGTGGGAGGACACGGCGTGGCCGGGCTCAGCTCCCCCCAGATCCGCTCGCCGGGCGGTGTGGGAAGGCTCCCGTGTGGGAAGGTGCTGGGATTTACAGGCACTGGCCCCTTGCTTTTCTGAAGGGCTGCCGAGCTGGTTGTGGGATGAATTATGGGGATCGATTCCACCTGCTGGGCGGGAAATGGCGCGGTGGTGTTTCTGGAAAGGCGGAGAGCGGTGAGGTTTCCTGGCGCTGCGGTCCCTTGTGAGCGGAGCAGCAGAGCATCCCGCAAAGCCATCAGCCCAGCCTTTTAAACCCTAAGTGCTCATCAGCTCCAAAGAGGTGCATTAACCAGCCCAGGCTGATACTGCGGGCTCCAAAGGCTGGCTCCCATGTGGAAATGTGAACCTCGTTAAAGAGATGCCTCTGTCAGAGGGTAGCAAGCTGAAGGCAGAGGAGTTGCTCGTGCCTGTTTCTGTTCCAAATCCCCAAAGTGAGAAAACTCCTGGGATTTTTCCCGGAATCAGGAGCCACAGGAGAAGTACTGGCTGCAGCTTTAGTGCATCACGGAGGGAACTGAGTAGACGTGTCAACAGCAAATGTTGTTATAGCCCTGCTAATCCAATAGCCCTGGGTAGATCAGTAAAAACTGCAATGAAGAGGGATGCTGGGGACCAAAATATGGCAGAAGGGTTGTTCAAGGCCTTTGCTACTCAGCCTGTCCTAAGCTAGTGGAAATTTATCTCTGTTTTAATGAAAAATGGGTAAAAATTAATGGCAGCCCACGTTCCAGTGGATGCCTGACTTGTTTTCCTCTCCCTGCATCCTCCTTGCTGTCCTGTTCTGCTGACACAGGACCGTTTTTCAGCAGCTGCCCCAGCTCAAGTGCCCTGAAGATGCTCCAGGAGAGGAGAGCATCACATTTGTTTCCCATTTTTCCTTGAGAACTCCTCTTTTCTCTGTCTTTCCCCAGCCATGGGAGTAGGGACTGGTTCTGGTCTCTTTTTTAAAAAGGAAAAAACCAACCCAACCCTTCATAGTTGATGTGCATTGTGTTTTCAAGAGCATTACCTGGCAACAAAAGGTTGAACAGAGACAAAAGTGGATGCTCTTTTAAGGCACACTCACCGATGGTCTGCGCGATCCAGATTTGGTATTTTCTTTTTTGCAAGCTTGTCTCACTAAGCCCTTGTGAAAGCCTGTGGTGACCCATATGGGAGCTGGAGAGAGATGCCCTGCATTAAGATGTTGAGTCAACAGGAAAACACGTCACACACAAACACACGTATATATATCCCGGAGCCACAGTGACAATCTTGTTTTCCTCCTGCAGGCTTTGCTCTGTGGAATGATTATTCCTAATTATTGTTAGTGCTGGTCTTGTTTTCCCCTAGTGAATTTGATTTAGTGCAGTTTGCTGCTCCATTACCATAACGTGTCACTTTAATATTTCCCAAATTGCATCTCTGTGTAAATAGGAATATTACTTAGTATATGTATTTACTTTGAAAAGCCAGCACTTTAGTTTTCCAAACTGCTCTTTGTTGGTGCTCGCAACATCGCTGGGGGGCTGCAATGCTTCAGACTTCATAGCTGACCCTGGAAGATGCTGGCCACCCTTCTGGCCATCCCTTGTGGTCCTTAAAGATGACAGCCTCATCCGCCTTTGCCTTCTCTGGGTCTGAAATGAATCTCAGCAGAGAAAGCAGACAAGCTGACAGCTGGATGCTGTCCCTGCCACGTGTACCTATGCTCCACAGAGTTGTCCTGGGGGGCAGGAATACAAAGCTTACGGAGGGGCTGGAGCTCACGGTCCACCTCGCAGGCTGCTGTGGTGGTACTGCCTTGGGACAAAGACAGGGCTCCTCATGCAGCTGTGGTCTAACATCTGTACCTGGACGATTTGGGGGCTACTCACAAGCAGGTCTTGTTAAGCCACTTTTGCTTTAATGTTATAGTGCCAATATTTATCAACTAGCTAAATGGTATGAGGGCGTATCGTTGGCTCACAGTGCTTTGAAGTAGGCACCATCCCCACTGTTTTTTTGGTGGCATTTCTTGTGTACGACATGGATGATGAACACTGGGGCAAACTATATATTATGGGCACTTCAGGGATGGCTCTGCTCCACCCTGCCACTAAGCTGTCTCTGATAACGTAGCATTATATAAATGATTGCGTGGTCATAATGTCTTTTCCATGCCCATAGTGGCACCAGGAAGCCTGAAATGTAAATTACATTGATGCAGTGGCGCAAGGAGGATGCAGCAACACCAGCTGCTTGACTGGTTTCTGCTTGTAACTTTTCTCCCTGCTGTTCTTCTCTGCAGGTGATGAGGTGGGAGATTTTCCTTGCGGAGAGGAGCCTCCTGCCAGGCAGTGTGAGAGTGGGACCACCTGCAGGGAGTACTGGCAAGGGCCCAACTACGGCATCACCAACTTTGACAATATCCTCTTTGCTGTGCTCACCGTCTTCCAGTGCATCACCATGGAGGGATGGACCGACATCCTCTACAATGTGAGTCCGCTGGTGGGGCTGTAGGACTCCTGGGGTGCCGTTATGCATCATGTTAGGTTGGAAAAAGTTGTTCTGGAAAAAAAAAGTAACTTAGTTTGTGCATTTTTCCCCTATTGATTATCACCTCACTCTGCTTTATAGGAGGTTCCTATTTTCCTGAGGGTTGTTCTGCAGGTCCTGTCTTTGAAACACTATGGTGGCCTGTGGTGGTTTGAGGCTGCAGGCTTGCTTGCCTGCAACACGCTGTCAGTGGGGTGTTGCCATGTGTAAGAATTGGTGTGTGTCGCTCCAAGATGCTGGTGTGCTCTGCTGTAGCATGGGTGGGTGAGTAGGAGCGTGTTCTCACGATGTCTCATAGAAAATCAGTTACCAAATTGCACACTACAGGGTGGCAAAATCAGTGACTTGTTAATATTTCGTACCTTGAGGTTTCCAACCTCTTTTGACTTGGTCTAACCTTCATGATCAAAATTGTAAGCTACATCAATGAACAGCATCTGCTGGATGTTCGCACTGAGAACCAGTACTAGCTTTGGCAACTCGAATACAGTTTTATAAAGCCTTATAAAGTCACCTTCAAACCTGGTGTGGCTCTGGCTGCAGAGAAGATACACTACACCAGGCTGAATTTCCTTGCCCTAGGGTCTCCACTGGCTGTGCCTCCTGCCAGCTGGGATCACGACTGTTGCAGCCACTCAAGGTCAAAACCTCTTGGTCAGTTTTACTGTTTCCAATTTTACAAGGAGTAGGGCAACCTCACCCAGTTAGCAACAACCGAACACTCCACTGTCTTTCAGGCAGCGTAATGCTCTTGTTTGCATCTGTAATTTATACCTACCCTTTTGAGGTGTCCTGCCTTGAGACGCAACCACCTAACCCTTATCACAGGCTGGGAATAGAGCCCTTCAGCTGGTTTCCAGCATCTGTATCGTATTTCTTCGCAAAATGTGACAGCTGCTCTTCAGGAGCTGTAAGGGACCTGTGTATCTGTCACAGACCTGTTGTCCCCAGCTTTGTGGTTTGCTCAGGTCTTCACGTGTTGCTGTGGGGTGGGTGTGAAGTGCTACAGTTTGGGTCTGGAGGATGGTCCGGCTGTTCAGTACTTCTATTTTCTGTGGTAGTGAAGGACTTTATCAAGCACAGGGGCAGGGAGGAGAGAGCGCGTGGTGATGATACCAGTGTATGGCTGCACTGGCTGCTTCTTTCTGTGGACTGTAGAAGGAAGGACAATCTGACAGCCGTGCATAGGTGATCTGAATTACCCCGCACTGTCCTAGCCAGAAGTGCCAGTGTGGAAAAATAACTAAGGTAGGCACTAATAATGCCTCCAGACCATTTCACTGGCCAGTGGGACTACAAAGTATTCCGTCTGCTTCATTATAGACTCTGGACTCACGCTGAGCTCTTTTGCTGAGCTCTTTTGAGCAAAGGGCTGTGAGGGCTTCTGTAGCAACAGGAAAGTATTATTAACATCATCCACAGTAAATTGCAAGGTACAATTCTGCTGTGTTTGAAGCCAATATATCTGATTTATTACCTTCTCCATTCACTGCTCAGTTCCTCCATTTCTTCCCAGTCTCTGCCACTTAGACCGATCTTTAGAAGGGCCCATTTCCCCACTGCATGCCCTCCCCTCGCCCTGAAACTTCAGCTCACAACCCCTTTCTCCCATTCTCATTCAGCAATCCCGCTCCTTCCTTCTAGTGCCAGCTGTTGTAAGAAAAGCCCATTAGCATCCTGGATGGAATTGATTAATCAATACGTGGTGTATTAGATCATCTTCTCCCAGACCGCCTTTTGTACCACATGCAAAAAACAGAGCTTACGATTGGGGTATTGATTTTGGGGTTTGCTTTGAAAAACTATTATAGTATCATTTTAGATACCCATTAATCTAATTGGAAACAGATGCCTGGATGAGATGCAGTTGAGTATTTGTTGCTTAATGTCAAGCCTTGTCTGCGAGCCCAGCTTAGGTTTTAATGCTTGGTGGGTTCATGTCTCTGACAGATGTGAGGTTCGGTGGACGATCTGCTTGTTGGGTGGAGGGCGAGTGGTGCATGTCATGCCATAGGACCACTCGGCAGACGCTGTTCATGGCACTAGTGCCAGCAGCCACTTCTCCCCATCTCCCTTGGCCCTGCCCTGCATGCTCTGTCGCCCCCTCCTTGTGCAGCTCTGCTGCCTGAGGAGCTGACTGTGCTTTTGCAGGTTAGTAACTGAGAAAAGATGTGGGTGGAGAAGATCCACTCGGTGCAGCCCTTAACTTTTTCACAGCTTCAGTCATCTGCTGTTTGCTGGCCGCTTGGCGTTCCTCTTGGTTTCTTCTGTGCCTACTCTAAGTTCATCAATTTTTAAAGCAAAACAAAAGCCCAAACCACGCGGCAGCAGTGACTGAAAAGCCAGCATGGTGGGGGTTTTGTGGATGCAGTTGTCAGGCTGCGCAGGGATAACAACGCAACCAGTCTGCCCATCCAGCACCAGTCAGTTCAGCAACTGCACGTTAATGCTGCCTGAATCAGCTGCCATCCCTACGGGACCCATACTGGGTTGATGTGGGAAGAAGCTGGAAGATGTTACCTCTTGCATCAGAACTTGAACAGTGGGGTGAGCAAATATGCATTAGGGTCCTTCTCCTTGGTTTGTGGAGAATGGGAAGTAAGCCAGCACGTTTAGGCTCAGACAATGGGTGAGTGTCAGAGGTTATTGTTCGGGGAGCTTTGATTCACCATTTGGGTTCTTCACTGATGAGGAGAATGGCTTTGGCCAGGAAAATTTTGCTGCAATGGTGGAGCTACTCTCCCTGCCAGCCCCAGCCACTTGTCTCCTCAAGGAAACCAACATTCCCATGGTGCAGGATACTCCTCAGAGCTGAGCTGAGAACCTACTTTCAATGTTTTGCTTAATTAAGATTTGCAGAAGGCTATGGGACCACAAGAGGCAAGATGCTGTCTACATAAGCTGTGATTATGTGTTAGTAAGAAAACAAGCTGGGACTTTTTCTCCCACGAACTAACTAGAAAGCGGGGAAGGCCGCTGTTCCTCAGGCTTGGCAGAGACCTTCCTTCCTTGGCAGAGGATGGGGCCAGCCTCTTTTCAGTGGTGTGCAGTGACAGGTAACAGGCACAAACTTGAACATAGGAAGGTCCACCTAAACATGAGGAGAAACTTCTTTCCTGTGAGGGTGACAGAGCCCTGGCACAGGCTGCCCAGAGAGGTGGTGGAGTCTCCATCTCTGGAGACATTCCAAACCCGCCTGGACGCATTCCTGTGCCACCTGCTCTGGGTGACCCTGCTCCGGCAGGGGGTTGGACTGGGTGATCTCCAGAGGTCCCTTCCAACTCCCACCATTCTGTGATTCACTCCTCCCTTTGTGTGACACCGTCAGATGGTGGGTTTGGTGGGGCAGGTTTGTTGCCTCGCTCTGCAAACCCTCTCCCTTCCTGCTGTTAGAGCAGACACCCCACATGTGGTCCGTTCTTAGGGCTGAAATCCCTTTGATGCCAGACAGTCTAGGACCGAGACCCATTACGGGGAAGTTGAGGTTAGGGACCGCTTCCTTAATGGGCCATTCATTTCTTTCTAGAAAATGGTGACTGATTGATTGCCCTGCATCAATAAGGCTTTGTTAGTGCTCCTTCCTGCTACTACATTTGTTGCAGGGTGTTCAGAAGAGCTAGGTTTTTAAGTTTGCCGTGGTGATGGCTGAGGTCAGTCACAGAGTGAGACCTGCTCTACCGTTAATTTAACCAAGAGAGAGAGTTTACCCTGTCCTGAAACGAGCTTCGAGCCTGAAATCTGGTCTGCGGTGGCACCAGGCAAGGTGAAGAGTTTGGTGTAAAGTGAGACTCAGGAAAGAGGGAGCTTAGGTTTGAGTTGGATGGTTTGGCTCAGGTCTTTCCACAGTGAGAGGTTTACTGTGAGGGTTTATTCAGTCATTTCCCAAAGGCTTGAGGTGACTTTATATGTGGCCCAGATGCAGCCATCCTACGGATTTAGAGAAAAATAGCATCGAAGGCTAGGCTTTGCAGCAAGTAATCTACCTTGCAGACATTCACTCCTCCTGTGATAAATTGAGGAATTAGGAGGGCAGGGAGAATGCAAGTTCACAAATCTCAGCCCAATTTTTCCTTGCTGATCCACTGTTTATACTTTCCCAGAGTTTCATTTTAATTAGGGCCAATGAAAGCTTTCTAGCAAGACTTTATCTGGAAGGTGATTTATGCTGGAAGCAAAAAAGACTGAATCATCAATTGGATGAAATGCTTTAAGAATAAGCTGGGGAAAAGTCCTTCCTGAATCAGCAGCACAATAGCATTAGAGCAATTGGTCCAAACAAGCACTTCTGTGAGCTGCAGATCTCTCAGCTGTGACCTGTTTCTACTCAAAAAGGTCCGAGGAGCAACAGGTGATTTAGGCAAGTTGCTGTGTCCTGAGGGCAGGGAAGAAACTTTTCTCTAGCAAACGGAGTGCGCTTGCCTCCTACTAATTCAAGGCTTTAACGTGATCTGGGAATACATTAAAATAGAGCAACTAAACTGTTTTCCTCAGTGTGGGAGGACACAGTGTCCGTGTCTGGTGTTGTGGAGAGTTTTTCAGTCTAATCGAGTGCAGGCAGATCAGAGGTCCCTGAAGTATGGGCAGAGCATCTTCTAGACTGTGAAATTAGGGAAAAGCCTACCTAGAGCACAAGCTCACTGTGGGTTGCTCAAGTACAACATGCCCTAGAGTAACAAACCTGACTTCTTTTTCTGCATCTGGGACTAGTTTAGTCCCAGGCTGGTCCAGCGGCAATTGTGCCTCTCAGCAACGTAAACCAGCCCCTGCACGGGGCTGACGCATCCATCCTGCATCCTGGTTTGTTGGCGCTGACCCGGGCTCTGCTCTGGATGCTCTTGCTCAGGGCAGGCACCTTCTGCAGTAAGTTGTGGTCCCCTGGAGCATCACGCTGGGGTTGGGGGTCATGTGAGGCAGCGAGGGTTGCTGCCTCCACTCTGCTTGCACCCGAGGGAGCTGTTACTGAGGTAAGTGATAACTAGTGACCAGTGTATCTCTTGGGACCGTTATGGAAATTTATTCATTAGCTCCGATAAAGTATTTTAATATGCTAAGTATTACCACGCTGCAATTGTTATAAGCATAGCTGTCTGACAACAACCTGTGGCTGCTGGAGCTTGAGGATGTTAGCATTGCTGAGGGAGAAGAACGTTCCCAGTGGTGGCCTCCAAATTCTTGGCAAACTAAGGTGCAGAGTCTGGGTAAAGAAAACTGAGGCTGGGCGTTGTTGGGGACAAAAACAGAGGTGGGAGGAAATAATGCAGATACTCAGCAAGGGAAACTGTGGTGCCCTGGGATCTGAGTCCTCATCTTCCTCCAGATCTAGTTTTCAAGTTAAACAATGGTATTTTAGATCATCTTGTTTACATGCTTAGTGTTTGTGAATGACAGTGATTCATCTATTGCATATTGCTAATATAGGCTGTTTGGAGGTGTAGAACTTTTTAAAGAGATAATAGTAAAACTCCTGTTTTCCTTTTCTATAGTAGTAATTCTGAGTTTTTCCCATGCAAGAACCTTACTGTCCATCGTGAAATACTCTCCTGCCTTTGCTTCGGATTCCCATGGGAAGCTCACCGTGCTTTCCAAAGTGAGAAAAGCCTAAAAGTCTTGTGCCTGCCCATGAATTGCCCAATTAAAACAATTCTTTTACTATGCTGAGTAGAAGCATTCATTACAGAGCCTGTAACCAGAGAAGAGATACACTGGTAACCTCCAATGAGATAGCTTGGGTAGACCTAGCATGTTAGCTGTGGTTGTCTTGGAGCACGATGCTTTCCATTGTATACCAAGTAGATTAGGAAGGGTTTTGAGCTCCTTGCTGTGGTTGTTACACAGCCAGCACCGGTCAAGCCAGTTGGTCTGTACCCATCTGTGAGGTGTAGTCATGCCTTTGCAGTGGAGGTACGTGATGAGCTTCCGAGGAGTTGAGGAGAGTGGTTTGTGGTTCCAGTTCTCCTACAAAAAATCATGGGTCAAACCCGATTCATCTGAAGTTGGCAGAAGTCTTGATGTTGACTTTCAAAGAGCTGGATTTTCACCTTTTATCTTTTCTCTACAGGAGTTCAAAGCTACATGGTGGAATTTGCTTTGCAAAACAGGGACTCCTTGCAGGAAAGGAGAAATGTCAAAGTGTACACTCACTCTCTTTTGATCTTAATGGCAAGAGATTTTTCATGTTCCTTCTATTTTCTACTGACAAATATTAGTGTCTGGTGGGTATTTCAAGACTGTGGACTGGACCTAACCTAATATGCTTGTAAGTAGGAATGAACAGTTCAAATAAAATGTAAGTCTACCCTAAATTGGATCCCAACTAGAACTTTACCCTCACTGAATTTAGAATAGCTTATGATTCACTTGGTATTTTTCATTCCCCTTTGTGTCTTTGAATTTCTTGATTCTTATAAAGATACAGAAATGGAAGGTTGGGAGGTAATTGTTGTTCCATTTCCAGCCCAACCCAGAGATGGTTTTGTTGGTGCGATGGTGGGTGTGTTGGGGCTTGTAGGGCCTGAAGAGAATCTGTT
Source organism: Stercorarius parasiticus (assembly GCA_013396915.1). Classification (NCBI taxonomy): domain Eukaryota; kingdom Metazoa; phylum Chordata; class Aves; order Charadriiformes; family Stercorariidae; genus Stercorarius; species Stercorarius parasiticus. The sequence goes on along the minus strand of VWZL01004800.1, from coordinate 190,058 downwards.
TGATCTAGTTGTTTGGAGATCTCACATTTGCCTTTCTGGGAGCATTTATCTATAAAGATCGAAGCGTTGACACTTGCTCTTCATCAGTCACAACTGTGAGTTAAGGAATTAAAGGTGATGTTCCTCAGGAGGAGTTTGGATGGGACTAGCCCTGGCTGCCTGGACCATGAGATGGTTTCCTGTGCAAAACCCTCCAGGAAGGTGGAGGAAAGGTGCAGGTGAATGTGCAACAGAAAGCAGACGGGAAATAAATAGCGTAAAGAATCATCCCCTCATCTCGGAGACTTGGATTAAGTTTCTTCTTGGCTCTCTGCCAGCTTGTGAAATTCCTCCTGGACTCAAGAGCCCCCACACTTTCAAACGCATCTTAAACCTGCAAGTTAAGGCTTAAAGGTGACTTAAGTGGCTTTTTCCTGGCCCTTTGCTCATGATTGTGGTTTCCTGTGAGGTTATGCACTTGGCTTTCCTGATGTGTGACCGTCACACCTACTTTGATGCAGCAGTAAATGCAACAGCAAAGCCTGTGGGACTCTGTGAAGGTGGCTTTGAAATTGCTCTTCTCTCCTAATATACCTAATGCACTGTTGTCTTCTGTCTCTTAGAAGTGACCTGAAGCCAGTCCGCTAAAGCGCAAATCCGTAATTGCTGGATACTGAGACGGAGGAGAATAAATGAGGTTTTGTTTGCCGTGATGTTTGTGTGTCCTGGGGCTGGCAGCCTGCGGTGTTAGTGGCTGAGGGGGTTTCTGATGGGTTCAGTCTCCTCTGATTACTCTTTGTGCGTGTATCAGCTCTCCTTGCTCTGAATTAACATATTGAGGAACGAAACTGTTTAGCCAGCAAAAGCCTGAGCAGACAGGAAAAGGGGAAAAAAATTGGCTGAAGCGCTTTCCTTACGTTACGTTAACAGGAAGAATTAGCGCAAGGAAAGGTTTTGTTTTGTCGCTCTGAGTCACGCAACACATTTCTGATCCGGTTTCTTTCTTTTTACACTGCGTTCTCTGTCATGTCCAAGGGGCAAGCTGTGCCCCAGGTGAATGTGGGGTGTCTCCCAGGGCTGGGAGAGAGCAGTCCCAGCAAAACAGAGCAGGGGACTGATGCCACGCTTGGCATTAACAGCACGAAAACAAGGGTGCTCTGCTTTCACTTAGCCCTTCTGATGTTGTGTTGCGTGAGCTGAAATGCTCTCCGGGAACACAGCGAGTGGCCAGGGCCTCAAGACCTACCTGGGTCTTCAAAGAGGCGGACGTAGCCCTGTTGGAGATCTAATAATGCAGCATGCTGTGGGCAGGGAGGAGCAAACAGAGGAAAAAAAAAAACGAACAATGATAAAGCAAGCAATGCTTAGAGGCGTGTGAAGAAATGTGCCACCGCAGCCTTGTCCGTAGCAAAGAGCTTGTTCTGCCCTCTCAGCTTTTTAGAGCATCTTGGAGCCAAGAGCACACAGCATCTTCCTAACAGCTGGGTTACACATATAGTGTAAAATTTCCCGTTACCCCGTCTTGGGGAGAGGTTACCCTCGGGACCAGCTGTTTGCCAGTGCTGAACTTTCACTGTCACTGTGCGTTTGCTCTTGGAAATGCCCTGAGTGCGGAGGCTGATGCCTGGACCAGGCTCTCGTTATGGAGCCAGCACTGTGTGCGTAACGCGATGGAGACAGGAGCTGAGCTCCTGTGCTGCCCTAAGGTGCTGCATGGATTTAATTGTGGTCTCATTCTCCCTGCAGTCTCATAAAGCAGAGAAAGCACCCTAATGTTGTTAGTGTTAAATTGCACTCACTATTAAGTTAGGATGACTTTAATCTGCTAATAAGAATCAGCCATCTTATACGTGCACACCAAGGTGATAGATAACTCCCAGGTTTTCGCTGCCGCCGTGGGGCGAGCATTGATTTGTTGTGTTTTGGTAACACCAATCACCTACAGGAAAGTTGGGCGGCGATGGCAGGACTGGGAGCAGGCAGCCAAGAGCCTGGCCGTAGCCTTGAGTTGCAAGATCATAGAATGGTTGGGGTTGGAAGGGACCATCCATCTGGAAAGACTGACCGTCTGACCCTGTGCCTGCATGGACATTCTCTCTAAGGCTAAAAGGACTGGGGCATTTCAGTCCTGATTCAGCAAATTACCCGGTTCAGAAAAGCACTCGAGCAAATGTGTAAAGCTGAGCAAGAGTTTAAGTGTCTCGCTGAATCTTCTGCACTTTGTTTAATGTCTCAGTGAAGGAATATTCAAAATGACTGTGGGGCGGCCACCTCCAGGTATAATAGGAGACATTTAAGATATGCAGCAGGAGTGACATACATCGTACAAACTTAAAGAGCCGGTTCAACAGAGCAATTGCTCTCTGAAAAGAAATGAAAACCTCTCCAAACAACAGCTTAATCACCAGTGCTTGCCAAGAAGGGAAAACTCCAGCTGAAGAAATTCACTTGCAGCTTGACAACATTATAGCACCGAGGGTACAAGCAGCTCTCTTACGTGCCCAACAATTGCTTTGCTGCACAGGATGAAAAAGGCAGCTGCCTGCTTTCAGAAGTGTGCCAGTCTGCTTATGCCATGACTGCTACAGCTGCGGTTGGAGTGGAGGAGAATAAGAGAACACTTCTAAGAAAACCAAAAGCAAAGACTTTATTTGCTCTTGTAGTTCCTATGGCAACCCAAAATACCTGCGGCTAGGTTCTCCTACAGAAGAGGCTGGCTGTGCGTGGGCTCTGGGAGAAAGTCTTCGCTCTTTAATATACAGACCGTGTGCCCTGGGGTGCAGGAGAGGAACAAAGGCAGGTGGCTGTAGCGGTGTATTGGTGTATTAGGGTGGCGTTGTCTCCGGGTGACTCGGCAGTGGGAAGAGCGGGATGCTCGGTGTGTGGGTGCCAGGCAGCTCAGGGGTGCTGGGCTTGGGGAATTCCGCAGATGGGTGGTATAAAGGCTGATTTCTGTGTTGTGTTGGGGGTAGAGAGGTAGGGAACAGTCTGCTGGGACAGAGCTCCTCTTTGGTCAATCTGTTGGTGTGTGGTACGTGAGGGTGCTACAACAAGGTGCGAGTGGAAGCTGCTCTTTGGCGGAGGGTGCCATCTTTCTCCTTTGCCTGCCTTCAGGATGTTCAAGTCCTCCCTCCTTCTTTTTATAAAATTATAGAATGGTTTGGGTTGGAAGGAACCTTAAAAGACCATCTAGTCCAACACCCCTGCCACGGGCAGGGACATCTTCAGCGGGATCAGGTTGCTCAGAGCCCCGTCCAACCTGACCTTGAATGTTTCCAGGCATGGGGCAACTACAGTCTCTCCAGGCAACCTGTTGTTTTTTCTTCAACAGATAAAGTTCCCAGCACTATAGAAACTGTCAAATAGGAAATTTGTAATCCAGATGGTTTTTTACCATCAACGTTTTCATATTCTTGTGTTCCTTGTCCCAAAATCCAGCAAATCCTTTGTGAATCCCTTGCAGGAGGAGAATTGCCCAGTAACGGTGGAAAGCAAGATAACTCTAGATCAAAACCACGCTGCCTAGTGTCCAGACTTGAAAAGTCATGCAAGAGTGAGAGAGTTCATCTGCATGGGTTTGTAGCCATGTAAGAGCTCAGGATGTACAGCCCAAGTGGTGGGAGAACTTGCATTGGCTGTTATGGTGGAAGCACCAGTTGTCATTAAAAAAATCCAGTTGTGGATTAAAAATATTTACTGATTTGTTTCTGAGCAGAGAAGCAGGTAAATTCGGAGCAGTTATCCTGTGCAGAGCTTGGAGTGCCATAGCTCTGTGGGTACCAGCCCTGGGCTCACCGGCCGGAGGATCAGCTCCTCGCAGGGCCAGGGAGGAATTATGGACAGAGAGTGCAGCGTGGGGAAATCTTCCAGTAGTGGAGAGCAGTGGTTCCACAGCCCCTCCGTATGCCATCGAAGGGAACCGAGGGGAAAAAGTGGATAGTTCCCATCTTTTTGACCAGATTTTCCTAAACAGGGCAGGTGTAACTTGAAGCCCGTGAAACTGTGATTTAGTAGCAGTTAAGTCACCTACTCATTACCACAACAAAAAGTATCTGGATGGATCTGCTTATTTTACAGTTAGTTTGTTTATTAGCGTGGTCCGCGGCAAAGCCTTTTATTGTTTGTCAGTGTCCCCCTTAGTGAAGACTCTTGGAATACAGAGAAGAGCAGCTCTGGGCCAGTCTCATCATCTTCTGCAGACTTAATGAATTTACTCTATGGTAAATATTTTCACACTTAAATTTGGAATTTCACAGATAGTTGTCATTCAAATTTGGAACAATTTGGCAAGGCTTGTGCTTAAGAAAAATCTTTTTTTTTTTCTTTTTCCTGTAGCAGAAAGTCCTTTTCTGGTTAAAACTTCTTAATAAAACCTTATGAAACACCTTTAGATGGAGCTGAGAAGATCTTGACCAACTGTTTCTTGTTTTGTTTTCTCTAAAACAAGAAAATGGTAGTGGTAAAAGGACCTTTGGACTCCTGTCCTGAGAAGTGGACTTTGCATTGACAAATGACTGTTGGACTTGGAGGTTTTGCCGTGCTCTGAAGTTTGTGTGACTGAGTTCTCAGCTCCAACTAGTTCTGTGAGCGGTAGGATATTTTCTGCTTATAATTGACTAGGGGAGAGGCTATACTGCTGGAGGCGGTCTCATTAGAAGACAAAATGAGAAGGTGGCTTAACCTAAATAGATCGATACTCTGCACAATCCCAGTCCTCTGCAGAAGAATGCATGCCTATTGTTATAATTTTATGCAGTGGAATCAAGACTTTAATTAATTTAATCAGTTTTCTGCTATTGAGAACTTCTTGGGAAGCTTTCGGCTGCAATGTTTAGAGGGGAAAATCGGTGTTTGAGGTTTACGTGTTTTATTCTTTCAGGAAGAATCTAGATCTGGATTTAAGATGAAGAGGAAGCCTGCGCGTTATTCTTAGAACTGTCGTTATCTACAGTGACGTTGGGCATTGATCCACAATTTGCTGTGTTCGAAGTCAGAAAATGATTGAGTATTGGATTGTTTCGGTGTTCTGGGAATCAGTCCACGTGACTGGCTCTGTCTTGCTGAGTTGGGGGCTGCAGACCACAGGGGCTGTTGAGTTGGGAGGAAAAGTTTATTTTGCATCTACTCACTAGACCAACAAACCCTCTATTTTTGGTCTGAATGCATCCTCATCCTTATGTAAACATTGTAAATAACTGTGAGCAACCAAATTGAATGTGTGTGTCTACGTAAGCATGTGTAACTCCTTACAACTTTAGGAGCACATTTGGGGACAGCTTTTGCTCTTCAGTGAAAGACAGCAGATAGCTGAAGCCTTGCTGGTTGGCTTTGCAGTATAAGAAAAAACATCAAGAGAGCACTGAATTTATTCTAAGTGTAGCTTGACTTACACACGAGTCTTCTCAAGCAATGAATGATACGTAAAACACTCTTGCTTTCCAAGAATTTCAAACTTGAAGGCAGTGCCTGTTTTTCAATGAGCAACATTCCTCAAACAACCCAACTCCAAGAGCCTCTGGTAACCCTGTGTGGGCACTTGGCAGCGTTCTCTCCACCTCCTCAGAAAGCCGGTTGTGTGCTCAGAGAAAGAAACTTGAAGATAACTACGTGAGGCACCTGTGCTGCTGGTTTGAATTGTAGAACATCTTGGAGTTTTGCTGGATGAATTGCCTGCCGCCTTAGCATCTTAGTTTGAGTCACCTTTAGGTGAAGCTATTGGAATGACTTGGTATTACTGGCTGTTTGGCTTTTAGATTTATGACGCCTGTTGAATGCACGTAGGGAAGGTTTGTTATTTCTTAGACATTGCTTTTGAGTGTTGAGATAAATGGATCTGGCTTGGTGTGGATGTCCTCAAGGCACTGCTGGGTGGCCTGTGGGCTGAGGGCCGTGGCCATCAGCAAGGCAATGCCTCGGTCCTCTGTCACAGCTGAAGACTACTAGCCAAACAAAAGGTCTTTGGGTTGCAAGTAGCCCATGAGCTCCTTCTGGGTGCCTCTGGTTACAGCTTTGGTTTTTCTGGGCTCAGTTCATCATTGTACCATTAACTTGCTGTGTGACCTTGCAGAAGGTGCTGGCCTACGTAAAATGCATCTTCCAGACAGCATCAGTGCCACAACTGCCCAGCGGTGTTCCCAGGGCGGCCGATTGTGTGTTTGCTGGGGTGATGCTTTCTCCTGAGCACCTCCACCATAGCTCTGACCTTCCTTATCATGAATGTGCATTACCTCTTTCCAAAAGGAATTGCCTAGACTGAGTTTACATTCATAATTAAAGTCCACAGCTCTTTAAAAATAAAAGATTACAAAAAAAAATTAAAAAAAAAAAGAAAAATAGGTAGAGTCCCTTGGCCAGCCTGTAATTTTTGACAGTGGAAGAGCTTTCACAGTGCCAGGTAGGCACGCTCATGAATAAAGCAGCTGAGTGAGTCCACAGTAGCAGGGGAAAGAATGAATTTTTTATCAAGAAATCCTGTTAGCATATTTATGTATTGATTTATTGGTGCCATAAGCCTTCGGATCAAGGCATAAAACATCAGCGGTTTTGCTTTTTCAGTATCCTCAGCTCTGTAAGGCTGGAGAAGAGGAGAAACAAAGGGAGGGATTTAGCTTCTATTTAAACTCGTCTGAATTAACATTATTACTGCATGCGGCAGCTATAGTTAAAACATGTTCATACACGGCTAGCAGTATTGTAGCAAAATTAAAATGCTGCCAGCTTGTAGGATTTTACTGAGAGTCTTCTGGTATTTGGATTGATTTTATGCATTTGTATGGTAGTCTCTGAAAGCCCGGCTCCTGGATTTACGTGCTCGAGAGAATTATAGCTCCCTTCCTCTCTTTTTTGGTACTTTCTGACTCTTGTTATTGGAAAGAAAAGCTAAATACTAAAATACCCAAAAACAAAGGGCTAATTATCTGTGTGTATGTATTTATTTTTCCTTTTTTAACCATCAGTCTCCTCTGCTTGAGGCTTCCACCTGGATTTCTTCCCCCTTAGAAAATGATGGGAGCTTTTCCCTCTCATTTGGTGATGTGGATACATCTCTTGAGCTGCCTTTCCCTCTCTGTTTTCACTGCCTGCTGAGTGAAAGGGATTTCTCCGCCTACAACAGCGGATGAACATCTTTCTGGTTTGCAATGGGGGTAGATGTGCTTCACCTTATGCTTAGGGTACCTGTATGTCCGCTGGGGCAGCATAAGGCACATGTATCACGCTTATTGCCTGAGTATGGTGTGTTTGATTTTCAGACATGCCGTGGTGGTTGTTCTGGGACCTCCGGGTGCCAGGGCAGCCCCGCAGGGTGCAGAGACCAGGAGATGGAGAGGGGTGACTCTGGGGATGGACCCACCATGGTCACATCAGAGCAGAGGACAACCAGCCCTATGGAGACGCAGCAAGATCCGAGTTATCGTCTCTGCAGAGCACTGGCTTTGTCTGGAAAGCAGTGGTTTCTCTGGCAGAATACTGGGCAGAGCTCGCTGTGGGTTGTGCTGCTGCACGGCGTGGATGGGCACCGCTGCCTGGTGTGAAGGCAGGGGCAGGCAGCGCTGCTACCACGTTCCCTGCTTTAGGGATCTTTGAGGGGCGGGGCAAAGGACTTTTCACAATTATTCTTGCTGGTGTGATGATAATGCCAGTGACAGTAAGACAATGGCTTCTGAGAATATAAAGTGATACATGCATGCAGATTAACCTATGCTTTCAGCATGATTTTCTGAAATCAAAGCATCCCCTCTTGCCTTCTGCTCGGGTAGGGGTTGCTGCTCCATTGAACTGCACTGTGGCTGCTGCCTTCTGCATTCTCCTGCCTTGGGCAGGCTCTTGAGCGGCTTCCACCAACAGCACCAAAGGGATGCTTTAATTTTAGCACCCCAAACTTGTTACCGATTCGGCTCGGCTCTTGGTTCGAGGGGTTAAGAGCTGATGCCAGGCCTGGTGTCTCACCCCTTATCTATACCTGGTGCTGCCGAGGCTTTTAAAGTCTGCGGGAGAGGCTGGTTGTGTGTGGTCTCAGGCCAGGAGCATTTTGCCTTTTGTGAAATACACTGGAGTTTGATCCCAGCAGTGAACAGCTCTGTGTTCCGCTCCTCCAAACAGCAAGTGGCTGTGGGGCTGGGTGCAAGCAGCTTCCCTTTTTGGGGCAGAAGGATTATCTTTGTTTCAAAACAGCGCCAATTTTAGCGTCGTAAGACTCAAAGGGTTTTCATCTATTTTTCATCTGATGCCCGCTTGGGAACCAGGTGTTATGGATGGATCTGAGGAGTAGCCAGGGGATTTTAACAAGGTGGATTGTTATTACAGCAGCGGACTAACCTCTATCCTGAAGGTAAAAAGGAAGAGTGGAATGACTCAAAGACCTTCTGTGAAGAGAGAGGATCTTCTCGGAAACACTGATTTGAGTGTAAATGTGCCAGGAGCTTAGAGCATCTCCTCCCAGAGAGGTCAGTTTGAGCAGGCATTGTGGTCAGGACTTGATTGCCTTTGGCCAAGGTTTCATGTAAAAAGGAGTGCAGAGGCCATGGGCTCTCTGAATGCTTTTCTTACAGCTGCTGGTCCTTACAACAGGTACCCCATCCCAGAGGATCCCCAGAAAACACATCCTCTGCCATGAAATCCTTCCTAGTGTCCAAAACCCACTTGGCACCTAGCAAAAAGGCACAGGAGGCACAAACCTAATGTGCTTTAGGAGGAGATCCTTCAATCTCGGCTTGTTAGCTGGACTTCGGATGGACCTTAGGGCTTCCTGAGATCCTGTCCATCCCAGGCTCCACACGGAACCCTCCCGCTAAAGAGTTTACCTCAAAGCACATGTGAGCAGACAAAACCACAAGATGCAGTGTTTAGCTTGACAGCAAATTTCCATGCAGGTTGTTGGACTGGGGGCTCTTCCATTTCACCCCCTCTACATACAGGGGCACCTGCTCTGAATGACCTGAAAACCCACTGATCCCAAACGGAAGGATGCCCAAGGGTGGGCATCTCAACCCCAATCCAACCCTGTCTCACGTACGCAGCACGTGCAGGAGTGTGATTTGAGCCGACCGCTAATTTCATTAACCAGACCGCTTTAGTTTTACCCTTCACACAAACGAGCATGCCAGGCAGGCGCTCTGCCATCTCCCTCCCGTGGGTGGTACAACCCCTGAGCATCGATCGGAAACGCACCTCTCTGCCAATTTAATTTAGCTCAGAAGGGTCAATCGGCAGCACTCCCCCACCCCCGGCTGTCGTGTCCCTGCAGAGCTCAACACCAGCTGCTCTCTGCAAATGGACTGTAACATCTGAAAGTCAGTAACCAAAGTTATTGGACTGACTTTGTGCCAAGGTTGTATTTAAACTGGAACTGGGGGTGAAAAAAAAACCAACCCACCAGGCTATTTTGCAGATTCTGGTACTTTGTATAAGCCTGCACACTGGGTAAGGACTTGGGAGATGGGATTTCTCTTGCTGGTCTGCTGGGAAACGTGGAAGCAGCTCTCCTTTCACCTGACTGTGACCCAATTCCACCTTCTGTAAAGCTGGGGATAGCACTAGGGACCTCCTCAGTGCAGGGCTTGGTGGTGTTCCTGGGTGAAAAGGGTATGTAAGGCTTAAAAGATGAAAGCCTTTTAAAAACATTTTTTTTTTCTTCTATTTTCAGATGATCCAAAGAGATGTGAGGGGGGGGAAAAAGAAAGTAGGACAAAAAGGAGAAAAATTATTTTTTCCAAAATGAACTACCTTTTTGGTAACTGAATAAACGGAATAGAGAAAAAATATTTCACAGCTCTACTGAATGAGATGTTAAGGTATGACTTTCTCAGGGAGGTGAGGAAGGTGCTGGGCTCCTCAGCTCTTCCCAGTATGTTATTGATGGGCAACCGAGGCCCCTTCATTACCTCCTATGTCCCTGGACTTCTGAAGGCTGCAATACTTTAAGAAGTTTATGCAAGTCCCTCCAGTCCCCTTTTGTGGTCATCTAAACCTGAAATACAACAAAGCTAGTCAATGTCCTGCTAGATTTTAGGCTTCAGATTATCTTTTTAGGGGCGAAGCCCAGTGTCTTATGCTCTAATCTGACAAATACGCTGGCCAAGGCTCCACTAGGCTGGGTTTTGGGGCCAGAGGTATTTTCTCCAGGGCTTTTGGCAGGATGGGGTTGGACTTCCCAGCAGGGATTTCGCTTACAAACACAGGACAACTAATAATATTTCTTAATTAGAAAAGGCAGAGCTTATGCTTGACCACAGCTATGCATTCATGGGCTTCAGATATGAATTAGATTTGGACTTGAACCTGTTAAGTTCATATGAAGCCAGTACATCCCATTGTCCACCTGTGAAAGCTCAGAAAACTCACTTTCTAGAAGTGAAGATGGGCCCGTTGGGATGTTATGGTAATCTGGAGTACGTAACATCCCGGAGAAGTGACTGGCTTAACTGTCATTTGAGTCTGCGACTATTTTGTGAATAGAGTAGGACATTAGGGATTCCATGGATTGAACTCGGAACGGCTTTTCCCAGCAAATTTGGGTTTTCTGCCCTTAAACCCTCTTGTGCAAGGTCAGTCTGTCTCTGATGGAGAGCTGAGAGGAGTTACTTGGTGCCTAGAGAAAATGTGCTGGGTAAGACAGGGCCCCATGTGCTTATTGTACATGCTTCTGATTTTTTTTTTTTTTGGTTTTGTTCCTGGTAATTTTTGTGTTCACCTAATCCTAACAATAGGAACAGATAGAAATAAATCAACCGTAAATAGCGCTGTTAATTAACAGAATTAGCGAGGAGAGAATTGTGAAAAATCAGATGAAGGGTAAATAGAGTTCATGTCTTGAAGACAGCTGTGAGTTTTCCTCAATGCAGAAGCACTTATCCAAGGGAAGATCATGCTTTAATTGCCTCAAATAAGTCGGGCTCTGCCATTGATTAGATTAAAGTGAGTAAACTGTAGGTGTACTATACATTTTGATTAAAAACATAGTAAAGCACTAATGATCTGTGGTGTTTCAGCTTTGGCTGTATCTGTTAAATTAGATCCTTTCTTTATTGAAGCCCACTTTGGAAACATTTCCAAAGGATTCTGTGTTAGCTCATTAGTTGCTTGTTTTTCACATTAATGGACAATGTGCTGAGCAAAGGGACGGCAGAATTTCTTCCTTGGAGATCCGGGGCAATCGCCTCAGGGTTGCTACTCCTGTCAAAAGCGGCTGAAAGAAGCAATTTGTGTAAGCAGCAGAATGGCTCTTTGTTCAGAGACAGAGACTTGTTTTGTTGTTTTGCTGGTAAAAAAGTGGAGTAACTTGGAGTCTAAATGGGTTTGTAAAGGGTTGAGAGCCCCAAGCAGTGTCTTTGCACAGCCAGGGAACCCTCATTGGAGATCTGCTGGCAGGACCAGCCTAGATCTTGTCCTCTGATTTGGTGCCCAGGTCGGTGCTGGTACACGGTGGAGTGGTCTATGACTTTACAACTCTGTAGATGCTGCCCTTGAGGTTTCATTTGAAGCTCCAAAGTCAACAGATGAACACCCATAAAGGCATTTTGCCTGCCTTGAGGTGCTGGCAGAGGAGCTCTAGTGAAGGTTTAAACTTTGGAGAGGTGCCTGCCACCCGTAGCGGTAGCAGAAGGGAATTCATCCCTGAGCTGTGAAGTTTGGAGTGCATCTTCTCAGTTCCAGCTGTGAGCAGGAGTGAGTTTACATGATGGTGACTGCACCCACAGAGGTGCAGGTAGAGAAGTGGATCTGCCTTGGAAGGTCAGTGTTTCCTGGGTGGGCAGCGCCCGGCACTGACATCCCACCCTCTGCAGCAGCTTCCTGAGTGCAAGTTAAAGTCATCAGGAAGGCTGTATATTTTATATTAATTACAGGCTTACCATAAATCAGTGTGTTCACGCATGGGTCTGCGGTGATAGAGTTGAGCTGGTGTAACCTTGCGTGTGGGCATCCCCGAGCGCTCTCTTCCTCCCGCTACAGGCCTGCAAGTGGAGACAGCGATGATTTTGGGAGAAGGGCAAAGAGAATGATGGTGTTTTGATCAGAAACCCAGAAATGAGGAGCTGAAATGTGAGATGTGGTTTGGTTTTTTTTTTTGCTTAGGTTCGTGGCAGGACAACAGTCTCCAATCAGGGCATTCAGTCCCTGCCATGTGCTGCCCGGCACTTCCCTATGGCAAAGGTCTTTGTTGTCCTGCCACTTTTGTGTTGCCCAGGAGGATTTAATCAGGTTCAGCAGTGTTTAATAGGCTATTTGAATAAGTTATTTAAACATGTGCTGTCACTGCCTGGCTCGTTTTTTCCTTGGCACACACCAAATGGGGTTGTGGGCAGCGCGGAGCAGTGGCAGGTCTTCTTGCACTGGCCGGGAAGAGCCGTCTGCTCCGGGTTGCAGATCCATCAAACTCACCCCCAGGCATGGCCTGACTGGCTGCTGGTCGGTGGCAAACATACCTGGGTACATGGGAATCCCCCAATCCTTTTGCTGCATGAAATACTGATTTAGGTTGTGTTGCAGAAGCCGGAGGAGAGTGGGAGGTTGTGGGCAGCTGTGCTGTCAACTTAGAGAAAAGCCCGGGGGGGACAGGATTTTGGGGATTATTCTGTGTTTGACTTGCTCTAATTTGCAGTTCGTAAATCTCCTGAAACCTCAGAAACCTCCAGCCCTTGAGCAGAAGCTGACACTTGCCTCTTCGCGAGGCTGCGTGTAAACCAAATTTCACTTAATTGTGTGTTTGTTATTTTGGAATTCCAGAACCGGCATCTCATCACTGATGCAAACTGTGATTGAGCAACCCTGGCAGAACCTGCCCAGCCTTCCCTTCCTTGGGGGCTGCTGGGTCTTTTTGCTGCAGGGGCGAAAAATAGTTTTCCCAATGACTCCCCGTTGCTGACGGGAGCCTCACTGGCAAGGAAGTGCTGCGGAGTCTTTACGTGCTCCTTCCCCTACCAAAACACTCCCCTGCTGCCTTTGATCAGCCCTGTTTGAAGTCGGCAGTGGGTGGGATTTGGCTGCGGGGCTCCCCTGCAATGCCCCAGTCATGGGGAGCACCGGGCTGGATGTAGGCAGCATCCCCGGAGAGCTGCTGGGATGGGGATGGGTTGGGAGAAGGATGTCGGAGCAGGCAGGGCTTGGTTGACCATTTCATGGTGATGGGATGGGGCTGGCTGGAGCAGAGCTGCTTCTGGTCTTGCAAGAAGACCCAGCAGCAGGAGAACCTCGCCTGAGGGCAGCCCGGCAAAAGGGAACACGGGCCATGGCCAGGGCCACAGAAGGGAAGATGAAAGGTAATATAAAAGCATTTCTGGTCTCTGCAGAACATTGCAAGCAGCAGTAGACTGCTTTCAAGTCAATTGTTTCAAAATATATCTTTAAATGAATTAATAATTAGATGCAGCTGCCATCTTGTTAACATAATGAAGCAGTGGCCTAACAGCTCTCCGTGTCTGAGACACAAAAGCGAGCATTAATACCGGCCGTTCTCCGGTGTCGGACAAGTCACATAAGGCTTGGCTGTGGGAGGGAGTATCTTGTGCTTTGCTGGGCTGCACTCCGTCCTCGTTGGCTGGATTGAGAGCTCAGGGTATTCATGTCCCTGCACGACAAAAGCCTTTTAGCTTCTGCATTTGATATTGATGATAGGGGACTAGAACATCTCTCTTATGAAGAAAGGCTGAGGGATTTGGGTCTCTTCAGTCTGGAAAAAAGACGACTGAGGGGGGATCTTATCAACGTTTATAAATACTGAAAGGGTGGGTGTCAGGAGGATGGGGCCAGGCTCTTTTCAATGGTCCCCGGTGACAGGACAAGAGGGAACGGGCGCAAACTTGAGCATAGGAAGTTCCATCTCAACATGAGGAGGAACTTCTTTGCTGTGAGGGTGGCAGAGCCCTGGCACAGGCTGCCCAGAGAGGTGGGGGAGTCTCCGTCTCTGGAGACATTCCAAACCCGCCTGGACGCGTTCCTGTGCCACCTGCTCTGGGTGACCCTGCTCTGGCAGGGGCTTGGACTGGGTGATCTCCAGAGGTCCCTTCCAACCCCCACCATTCTGTGATAGTACTCACCCACCAGCCTCTATAGAGAGATGGCTGTGCTGTCATGGCTCGGGGATCCTGGCATTGTGTTCGGTGCTGCATGAAAAGGAGGAAAAAGCCCCCCTCCCTTGCTTAAAGCCAGCTGTGCAGAGAACCAACATAGCTGGATGCCAAAAGCCAACCTTTCTGTGACCTGGGTGCTCCTGCTGAGCAGTGGCATCAGCCTCCGGGGAGATGGTGGAGCAGGGTCACGTGGAAGAGGCTAGAAGGATGCTGTTGGGGATGTAGGTTAGACTTTTAGCAAAGAAAAACAAAATAAAGGGGAAAGGAGGCACCAGATGTGAATAGGCAGAGTGGATGCACCTTCATACAAGTGCCAGATCGGGGGGTGGAAGCAGCTTGGAGCTGAGCAGAGGTTGGGCAGAGGGGGCTCTGGTGGCCAGACTTGTTGGGAAGAGCATTCCAGGGGCTGGAGAGTTCGTATGGGCTGTAGGTGCCCGAGGTGCCATGCTCTGGGTCTCCACTGTGACCTCAAAAGTGTCCATTATACTTCCCATGCCTCAGTTTCCCCCTGTGAAGCACCTTTCCTGTGGGAGTGCTGTCAAATTTAAGGGACGTGAGCTGTTTGATGCAGCAGCGAAGGAGCCCTCCCGTAAGCCCGTACTGTATTTGGATGTAATTCTACCACATCGTGACAAGTATTTCATTCCTCCTTCCTCACTGTCGGATTAGACCTGCGGTCAGGATCCAGTAGCGCTGACAGTCAGCCAGGCGTTAGACCAGTGAAATGTTTTAGCTGGAACATAAAAATTGATTTGGTCTCTTGGCTCATCCTGATTAATGAGCGAGCCTGGAGCTGGGCCACAGCCTGAGCCCCAGTGACTCTGCAGGTGGATGGCTGTCTCCTCTGCCCAGCACAGCCAGAGGTGCCGGTGGGACCCTGGGGGCTTTCCCGGGAGGAGAGGAGTCTGGTTTTCCTGGCAGCAAACAGGTTGGATTGATTAAAGTATCTCACCATGGCGGAGCCAGTGCCATAAACGGTGATTGGGTTCAAGCATGCTTGGGAGCACTGGGAAAGACGCTGCATGTCCGCGAAGGCTCTGCTTTGTCGGGAGAGGTTTTCTGTCGATCCTTTTGCCTGGTGTTTTGCCCTCTAGTTTGTCCTGGATCCCTGTGTGTGAGGCAGAGCTAACAGAGCCAGTCCCTACCCTTCTCCAGGTAGTCTAGCAAATGCTCAGAGGAGGGTGGTTAATTAGTCGTATTTCAGCACATTTCATTTTTAAGGGCTTTGATTGTGGCATGGAATTGTGGATCTGTCGCCAAGTTTGGGCTTCAAATGAATAAATAAATGATAAACGATCGTTTGGCAGCGATGAACCTACTGCACTCTCTTTGCATGTTTATGTGGTTTCCCTTCTCCCATCTGGTCCCTTCCTCCGGCCCTTCCCCACAGGCTGGCTCTGCAGCCCCTCTCACCTGGCCGACGGCCAACCCCAGCCTTGCTGGATGGGATACTCTTGCTGCAACCGGAGACACGGGGGCTGCCACCTTGGTCCACAATAAGACAAGTGAAGAACAACCTCTAAATAAAAACCCATGGGTTTTGCCCTGTAATCCCATTGATCGGGCTGGGGCTGTACCAAGCACTTTCCCCATGCGATGGGGAAGAAGCTCTGAGGACAAGTGTCCTTCTTTCTTCCGAACCCATCTGTAGTGACGCGGTGCAGGACAACAGGGAAAGGAAACAGCTAAAAGCAGGGAGGAATGGAAGGACAAAACAGTGAATGAAGATGTGGTGCTGCTGGGGTGGGATGACAGGTGTTGCAAAAGACATTAAAAAATTATAACGAGAGATTGGGCTGCACAGAGTTTTCCCTGTCTTTCTGCTCTCATTTTACTGGCCTGTTTTCTCTTCAAATTCATTAGTGTGTCACGCGCTGGTTTTGCCTTTAGCAGGCGTGGTTTGTGGCGAGGTTAGTTAGTCCCTGCTCCTCTAGGGTGAGTCACTGATCAACTGACACAGATATTTCTGAAGATGTTCGCTATTTGGAGAAGCGCTTGTCATGTGTTTGATTAGGAGTATGTTCCGGGAGGAAGAATCTGTGCAGATATGCACCGTATTAAAAATGTCTCAGAGGGTATTTATTTGCACCAGCGCCGTAAGTGCTATCACCTGTAAGAAATGCTTATGGCATCGGTCACCCACATCAGTTTTGATTGTTTATCGGGCAACTTCTACTCATGTAGGGACAATTTCGAGGTGGCACCAAGCACCCGCGTGGCTGAAGCATTAATCGATGCATTTAAAGCCCTTCTTTCTTCTGTAAATCCCTCTGCAAGCAAAATTAACGCTTGCAAACTGGGAACAGTGACCAAAAAGCACCACAGATAAGTAAAAGGCACTGATATTGGTTAGAATTAGTGCATTTTGTGCAAGTTGGTGTGTGAGGGCGCTCCTCTGAGGTCCCTGCCAGCCTCTGTGGTTGGGCAGGTAGGTGATCCCTGTGTTTGTGTTGTTCTTTACCCTCTGCAGGAAGAGGAGGAGGAACAAGATGTCTTTGGGTCTTGTCTTTTTCATTGCCCTCCTTTACACCCAACATCAGATGCTCAAACTGCTGCATTCTTCGCTCGCAAGAGGATTTGCATTTTTCTCGGCACTTGGCTTCAGTAAATGGCCATGTGGCATTTTAGAATCATAGAATTTTACTTTTCAGCAGTTCCTTAAAGAGCTCCCTTGTGGTTGATGAATGCAGAAACTTTGTCATAAACCAAACCACCCTTCCCTCCCCTTCCTCCAGACTGCTGCTTACTCAGGGAGCCTCACATGGGGTTTTGATGCCAGAAGCCCAAAGTGCTGAGTTAGCAGAAGTGGAATTGCAGCCGTGCTGAAGATGCCTGGTTCTCTTGCAGACTCCTTGTCTTCTCCTGCTCTGTGTGGATACGCCGATTCTGGGCACGGTGCCACGCTCTGCCTTAATTGCAGCACAGATTAACGGAAGACTGTGGGTTCCCTCCTGTTGCTGGGTGTCTCGAGTCAGATCTAAACACCACGCTGATGCTCAGCACATGGGAAGTCAGAGTTGAGGTGGGGAGGGTGTAGAAAGCCTGTACGGAGGTAGGTCATCTAAAAGCATGTTTTGACCCTGCAGTAGGGTCAGCCTGGAGCTGTGGAGTTAGGTAAATCTTCTCACTGGAGCTGACGACGAAGCGTTGGGTGAGCAGTGGGACAGTCAGCTTGGTTCATCAGTTCTTTTGTTGCTATTTGAACTGATGAATGTAGGAGAACCAACCAGTGGTGGACAGCCCAGTGGGAATCCGAGGGGAATCTCCCTTGCCCTCTGCCCTGTATTTGTATCTGAGGCTGATTAATATTTGGTTTTTTTTTCCCTCTCTCCCTTTCTTTTTGTTTCCAGACAAATGATGCTGCAGGAAATACCTGGAACTGGCTTTACTTCATCCCTCTCATCATCATTGGCTCTTTCTTCATGCTCAACTTGGTGCTGGGCGTCTTATCAGGGTAAGACACTAATGACTTGTTTGTCTCCACCTGCATGGGAAAAGAGAAGATGTGTTGGTTTTGGCACTGTGAGAGGACGTAGCTGAAAAAGAGAAGATGGGGTGATACATCACAGTTAGACCAAATGCAGATGGAGGCCCCGTCCCTGGAGACATTCAAGGCCAGGCTTGATGAGGCTCTGAGCAACCTGATCTAGTTGAAGATGTCCCTGCTCACTGCAGGGGGGTTGGACTAGATGGCCTTTAGAGGTCCCTTCTAACCCAACACATTCTATGATTCTATGATCACACTGTATGTTGTGTGAGACTACGGAGCCATTGGATGGGGGATAGGCTGGTGAAAAATCATTAATTGAGATGATTCTGAATCCACACCCAAGAGTTAAGTGAGTGCCCTGTAATTATACTGACTTGGGTCTGTGCAGAGAACAGTTACTCATGTGTCCTCTTGAAAACCCATGAGGAACTCACTGATGCCAGTATAAATACTCCAGTGCTGGAGCTGGACATCAAAGTGCGTTTGGTCTAACTGTGCAGCATGGAGAAATGTGATGCTCAAACAAAAGGCAATTAAAAGATCTCAGGTAGTTGCTTTTGTGGTGATTTCTTGTTTGTGGGCTGGTTTTGTTTCTAAATCTCCAGCTGCTTAAGCCAATGTCTGGATTTTGGGGACACACTGGCCTCTTCATGTTCAAACCCCAGGGTTCAGCCAAGGATTCGGCATTTGTTGCATATGAGTTTTGGGTTTGGGCCACCGTAGAGATGAAGCTGCCAATTTGAAGCCTCGCTGGAACCTCCCCAGCATCTGTGGAAATTTGATCTGGAATTAACAACCTGACTCATCTTAATTGTTTGCGAGCTCTTAGACTTTGGCACCTCATTTTGCACACAGTTTCTTCTTGGCCCATCCAGGTGATCCAGATTATATAGATCTGTCAGGATCTAGATTTATTTCTGGCTCTTGGCAGCATGGGAAGAGAGAAAAGAGTTAATGCTGCTGAGTGGTAGAAGCCCTTTGGTGCTGCACCTTTGCTCTTTCTCCTTAAGTTACTAGAGAAAGGAAAATGTTTTCCAAAGAACAGATTCATGCTCACTTTTATTATTTTCTTAAGGGTTCTCGTCCTCAGAACAGAGGCTGCGGGCAGGAGCAGTTTTGTTTGAGGACTGGGAGATATGCTGATACAAGAGGGGGTCACGGAGAAGGCCATGTCATGCACTTTGCTGTTCCTTCAGTCCAGGAATAATGGTCAGGATCAATAACCGATCAAAGCCATTCGTCAGACATCCTGTTCTATTGGAGGCTTTGTAAAGGAGAGCTTCGTGACCGTACTTGTCTGACGTATGATTTAAAGCGAGCACCGGGGCCAGGGCTGAGCGCGGTTCATTAGGCAGTTCATCTGCCTCGTCCCACAGCAGGGTCAACCCACGTTGGCCGTAATGATACTGGTGATTTAAAACAAAACTCAGAAGCCTGCAGGCTCCTGTTCCTTTGTGCTGGATTCAAACGTGTTTGGTGACCGAAAGATGGAGACGTCTGGCTGGCTCTCCTGAAAGCCTCTTGTTGCTTGGGGCAAAATATGAATATTATATAAATGTGTATCTTCTATTAAAAAAATGCAGCTCTGTGCATCAGGTTTCCCTTTGTTAGTGGTAAGGACGATAATGTCATCTTCACAGAGGGAAGCTTTTAAATTCTATTTTGCATAGTGGCTTGACGTCCTTGACTGGAATAATTCCTGGGGAGAGGCTGAAGAAAATAAACATCCTAGCATAGGTGTTGACCACGCAGCTCAGCAGGCTGCTGGTGGGATCACAGCCATTGAGTAATGCAGGAAACTGGGTACATCTGAATGGGCTGGTGACGAGAAGGCACCAGAAAGATGGAAAGACCCTCTGAAGGCAGAGTCTGTTGCCATTATATCCTCTAGCCAAAATCCCTACAAAGCACTGTACAAAAAAGAGAAATTTCTCCTGGAGGTGATTATTTGCACGGCTGTCTGTGTGTGGAGAAGGGGTCGTTGGGAAATGCATGTTGACTTCCATAGGGTACAGTTTCACCCAAGGACGTTACGCCATCCACGTCCCAGGGACAGTGTCAGCCAGTGGCTCCTGCAGTGGAGACTCTTGGCAATATCCCACATTCCTGTTTCAATACAACAAAGTTGATTTTAGGGTTAGAGGTTCTACAAATAACCCATGAACGGGGTTAACTCAGCAATCGTTCACCTGCTGCTTATTTTCATGATTTGCGCACCTCATAGCCTTTAACATTACCCTGGCTGTATCCTGGGAGCGATGCAGTGCTCCCCTCTCCTCCTCCGTGCATTATGGAGAGGGAACAGCAGGGTGGAAAGAGGGGACGTAATGCCCCCAGGAAGCAACTGGAAAGCTGAGGTTAGGTCACTGGTTTCCTTGGCTTGCGTGCAATCTTCATTACTGTCCTCTTTCACAAAAACCCTGTTGGTCGGGTTGTATTTTCTTTTCCAATACTTTGCCACATACACCATCAGCGTTAGGGGGTTATAACTTCAGCATGTATCTTAGGAAGCCACAGAAAAAGCTTTTACCCGAGTATTTTTCATTGCTGTTAGTTTTGAGCTATTTCCTCTCACTTATTTGGGTTCCTCAGTGGGCAATAAGGAAGCTACAAATTTCTGGAGTAGGCATGCAGACGCTCTCGCAGATTATGGCAATATAAATAAGCTGAAATGACAACAAGTTATTGAGCTTCCTACTGATGCTAGATTATACAGAGTTTTGCCATAACTCTTAATGGAATTTTCTGCTTTTCTGTAGTTATTTGTGAACCCATGTCAACGCTGGGCAGACACCTAATATGAGTGGGTTTATCTGTTTGAGCTGTGTGGGTAGATTTAGCCGGTTACTGCCCTGAGTCTCATCTGCTCGCAAAATGTGGGAGCATTTGCATTGCAAATGCTACAGAAGAGATGATACCTGTTTTAGAATAAAGAGCAAACAGCCTTTCCCTTCTGCTGATTCTTCTGAAATTATAATAAAAGCAAAGGCAGGGAAGTGACAGGGAGATGAGGAAATCTGTAAGGGTTGGTAAAAACTTGGTTATAAAAATAACCCACAACCTTGGGCCTGAGTTGACATGACAGAAACCTCTGAGTACCTGGCTAAAGATGTAATTAAAAGCATGTTGACTCTGTAATTCAGATTAAATGAGACCCTGCCTGCTGTACAGCGTGTCCTCCTCACGCGTGCTGATCAGAGCGCTGCCAGTGCTCTTGTAATTGGTTAATATTTAAATACCCTCCCCAAACGGCGTGCTCCGCCTTCCGTTCCTTCCCCCTCCCTTGATGGAGCCCCGGGGGCCAGACTGCCAGCGGCGCTCAGCCACGCTTCTGCTGCCGAATATCCAGATTTTCCCCCCGGGATCCCAGGGCATGGGGTGTGGAGTCATTGCAAACGTCTTATTTCTGATGGCGCAGTGGGGTTTTGAGTTCTCCTGTGTCTTTGCGAAAGAGGCGTGTTGCAGGGGACGCTGTGCCATGCCTGCTCACCGCAGTGCTAGCAGTGGGTCTCTGACTGGGGGAACTGGTAGCAGCCCCTCCTTGGCCAGGTTGCACATCACAAACAAAGACAGACTATGCTGTTCTCTAGCTGTGAATTTGGTAGGATTTAGAGTTTTCCTGGAGTGCTGCAGTGGTCATAGGTACACAAGCAAACTGCGATTGAAACGGCTCCTAAAGTCCATGAAGTGCCTTTGCTTGTTTATGGAAGATACAGGGGTTGCTTGTTTACAGAAGGTACGGGGCTCTCCAGCAGAAACACAGCATCCCGGTTGCTGCGGAGTACTGGTAATGCAGGTTTGTGTCCCCTGTTGGGGATTTTCCTCCCCTTGCTATGGATTCCCCCACTTTCCGTTTTCCCTCTCTGGTGCTTAATCCGTCCGTGAGCTGATAAAACTCCACAGCCCCGCAGAAACCAGTAGAGCAGAAAACCATAGATTATTTTCTTCTGGAGGAGCTTTTATGGAGTGCCATAGCTGATTCAAGAGATCAGGACTGCATAGGGCCGGGAGAGCAGAAGCAGGAGGAGAGATTTCTCTCCCATTTGATAACATTGAGACATTTGGTGGGCTCATTTGCTTCTGCATGTGAGCTGTAGAGGTTTGCCCACTTGATCAAGATTAAAAGATTAGATACCTAGTTGAAGTTCTACTGAACCATCCATCCACCCAAAGGATGAACTAGGTTTTGTTCATACTAGAGAGCTGCCCTTGACTTTATTTCTCTATTTGAACCGTGAGAAGCCATTCTAGCCATGCTAACCTTGTTCCAGAAAGCTGAGGCGCATTGGTTCCCTGAAATTGGGGTTGGAGTTTGTAAGGTTTCCAGTGTAGAGTGGCACAACAGCAGTAGTGAAAATGTTTAGGAATTTGAATCCAATAATATATTTCTCTTGAAACCTCTTTTTGCATTGAGTGCGGTGGGTGGTTTTTCTTACTTATTAGATTATTTGTGATCTCTTTGTGACTTAGCTAGCAATAAAGGCACACGTCACAGGGAATACAACCTTTCCGTAGAAAAAGAGATTGGCTGCCTCTGGTGGCACCGTTTGAATGTTCTGGTTCCAGGTCATGGCCAGACGGGTTGCCCCCAGATGCCTCTCAGTTTTCCCTAAATGCAGGGCTGTTTGCTGCTTGGGATGTTATGGGATTTGGCTTCAATTCTAAGCAGAAAATGCCCTATGATGATCCTGATAATTTTATTTTATTTTTTTTTTTTTTATTGAACTCTGCACATGGTTCTCCAATTCACAGCGAGGAGGGAAAAAATACCCCCCATTTTGCTGAGAAGTCCTGACCAACGCTCATTCTTTTCCTGCCTTTGTACTGTTTTCTTGCCATCCTGCTCTGGCACCTGCGACCACCAAGAGATGGGCACCCGTTTCCATATACACCCCGGCTTCCCGGAGTTACCCATCTCCATATATACCTTCCTGGTGTTCCATCCCTTCGCGCTGATTTCCGATGCTGTTTTTCTCATCCTTCTGCTGTTCCCCTCCCAGCCCTCAGCCTCCTCTCAGCCCAGCTCACAGATTTCTTCCCTGGGCTGGTGGGATTATGGAGTTTTCTACTGTTGGGGTGTTGAGTTGGGTATTAATTTTGCCTGGTAATGAGCTGGGTGATTCTGTACAATACATTTGTGACTGTTTTGATGCTTTGGATTACACAATGCAAAGAGGATAAATGTTATCCTGGGATGCTGCGAGGAAGATGATTTAACTGATTTCAAGGCTAAGTGGTTTTTGGCACTGCTTCCCGCGGCGGTGGGGAGCGGTGAGGGCGGCGAGACAGCAGGAGTGCCGGCCAGAGAGGGCAGCGCACTGTGAATGATGCATTTGAATTCTGGGGGGCTGTGTCTCTTGAGCGTGAAAAATGCTGCTTGTCGTGTCCTCAAATATTTATGGTGACGCCTGAGGTATTTCCAGACCAGCCAGTAAAGAGTAATGATCTTTTCCTGAGGTTTACTCATCTGGCCGCAGTAGCCAAGCGTGGAGAGGCGCCACGGTGGCCAGTTTGCATCTGCCCTGCTTAAACGTGACCATAACGTGGTCCAGACCCGCTCTGTCCTGAGATGCGCGACACCTGCCTCTCCTTTTATGAGACCGCCTGGTGTAAGAGCTGCAGGGGGACATTTTGAACGGATGCAGCATTTTTGTGACAGCAGGAGCCTGGCAAGGGATGCAGCCACAGACCGTGCTGGCACCGTGCAGGGGAGTGAGGGTTGGGGTAAAAAGCGCTTTAATTCTTCACTGCTGCACCCTGTTTTCAGCAGCCTGTAATGCCGGGTGATGCTCTCTGGGCAGAGCCCGTTAAACACTCTCCTCGTCATGAACTCTGGTCTCCCAGGGGACATTTGTTTCTGTTTCTGACTGTTGTACCTTGGGTCACTGAGGCTTTTGTGCTGTTTGAGCAGCTCCCTGGGAGTAAGCACGGTGCCATCCAGACCTCCTTGAACCGGCTGTCTCGATGACTTGCTCTGCTGAGTTTCATGACATGTTTTCCCATTCTGAGGATTTTTGCCAGATTGAGATCATAAAACTTCAGCCTGCAAGACGTGCAGAGGCTGGAGAAGAATCAGGCTGATTAATTTGTCATAATGGCAAAGCGTTCTTCTGTCCTCCTTCACCCTCATTACAGAGACAATCATTCATTTTCCCTGCAAATTTGTTCCAAGTGCACTGTTACCTGCTGTGATCTGACTTTGGCTGGTGTTAATTATTTGCAGCAGAAGAGCTGCATCATGAAAAGATACGAGATTCTGCTTGCTTTCTCATTGTGTTTAGTCTTTCCCCAGCCTGTGCTTAAAAAGGAGGGGAAAGACAGGGCAAAAAAAGAAAATAAATTTCTTTCCTGTTGTTCCTTGCTCATCACCCTTTTTGACAAAACCATCATTGCAAACAAGGAATGTGGGAGAAGCATGTGTGTTTCTTGCAGAAGGGGTCACGGAGCAATGACTTTCCACATCAGCTTCGCGTCACCAAGTTAAATCTCCTATCGAATGTGGATCCTTTGTTCCTTTTGTGTTTTTGGCTAGTATAGGGGAGATGGACTACCTTTATTTGCTGTGCTGTTAAGCTGCTAATGGAAATTAAAGCCTGTAATATAGGAATGATACATAGAGACCTAAATTTTAATTTCCTGGGGCCTCCGCTTTGACTTTGGGGTAAAGACTTGAAGAGAGACAGAGGTTCATCCAGCAATTGCAGTAGGCTGATGCTCCGAGATAAATGGTGCCTTTTATTTCCCTTTTCTCCCTTTGTTGTTGCCTCCTTCGAGCCAGGTTTGCCCAGCTGTGGCACTCGCAGCATTTCAGATCGGATTAGGCGGAATCAAAGTGAAGTCGGCACAAGCTGAATGTAAAGACAAAAGGAAGGAAGATACACTGAAGGCTTCACCTCTGGTGCTGTTCCTCTTTTTCTTTCTAGAAATACAAGTTGTATCCCATATCTGGCTTGCATTTGAAGCATCTTCCTGCTATGTTCCGTGATAAAAGTGACTGTGAAGCCTGGCTCGGTGCTGAGAGATCAATCTCTCAGTGATACTTTCATCCTTTATCAGCTGGTTGAGGAGAGCTATTTTTTTTCTCCCCTCTTTAGAGTGATGAGAAGGGAGCAGAAGCAGCTCCAGCTGTGCAGGATTTATCGAGCCGGTCCTTACTCTGAAGCAGTGGATATTAGGGTGGGTTAAGCAGCTCAGCCAGCTGGGTCTGTATGTTCGGGCTCAGTCTGGGAGAGATGGACGTGCCTCCTCAGACCATGCCCGGTGTGGTCTTGGCTTCTGTAAGCTCACCTGTAGCTTCAGATGAGATGGAAACCTATACAACTGTGAATCTTTGGGATTCTGTGCAGCTGATAGGACAACCTGAGGCGGATGAAGAACCACAGAGCTTTCTCATCTTCAGCGCTAAGAAATCTCAGTCCTCCTCTGGGCTTCCCTTGTTTAATACCAAGGTTCAAAACTCTCAGCAAGCCCAACCAGAAAAACAATATCTTAGAAGGTACCAAATGTCACTAGAGTAAAGAAATTCTTACAGATGGTTTTCCAGGTGAATCAGTTGCTTGGTTTCGTCTCGTTTCCAGCACTTTCCAGTGCGATCTCTCTGTGCCCCTGGGATGTGCTTTATTTCACCTCCCTCAGGGTTTCTTCTTGCCCAAATGAAGTGCATTTCCATGCTTTTTCTTTGTATTCCAGATGGACTTTCCCATCAATATGATTTGCCTGTGTTTGGCAGTGATGTGGGCCTGATTTTTAGAAGTATTTAAAACCAGTTACCAATACTTTACAGGCATTTCTATTCACATTTTCAAATCAGTAAGTCAGAGGCAATGAATTACTTTTAGTTTTGCCTGCAGGTTTCTCTGAACTCGAGGATTTTGTCTGTGAATGAGAATACCCATACCTTGGCTCATCCTGAGGTCTTCCTGGGGCTTACTGTGGTAAAGATACCGGATGCTACGGTAAAGAAACCGGTGTCCTTGCTGATCTCCTCTCATTGTGTTTGCAACTTGTGGGTGCAAGCTGAGCCATGGCCTCTTGGGTTTGCATCTTCCCAGCTATGGACCATGGCGCCTCATGTCCCAGCAGCTGGAAATTGCCCTGCTTGTCTATTTGCTCCTGGATTTATTTATTTTCATATTTTTCTTTCCTAAGCCCAATTTGATTCTACTCTCCACCTGTATTTCTAACTCGCCAGCATCCACCCAGGATAGCACGCTGAAGGGAATGATGTTCTCTCTACTTTCCCTCACCCCTTCCCCTCGCCCCTTGCCTCCTGTGTGCTGCCCTGAATAATTCAGCCCCTGCTGTGCCTGCTTTTCCTCCTCTCCTGGAGGCGCCTTTGTGAGAGACACCAAAGGTTGGTGCCTTTGAGGTGGCTGGCTTGCAGGGTGTCATCCCTGCAGGACTGCCCTTCTCCTGCTGCTGCCTCCCTGGCAGCCCCTTTCAGGCTCTCGGTGCTGTGTTGTGGGCTGAGGAGGGTCCTTTAATCTCTTAAGAATGTTCAAAGAGTCACTGGTGCTGCTGGTGGTGACGGTTCCCTAGTGACAGTGCACCCTGCTGAAGCAAAATGCTTCAGGAATCGAGGGGAGATGGTGTCTGCTGCCCCTGCTCAGATCCCGAGCATCGCTGTTGTGCTTCAGATACTCTCCCTTCCTCTCTGGTGTCCTACCTCCCTCCCCCTGCGCTGCCCCAAGTCACCGCAGCACCCACAGGAGGGTGAGGATGCTCAGCAGGTCCCCAGGCCCTTCCTGCGTCTGCAGCCAGGGCACAGAGCATCTGCTTTTCTCTCTTTCCACTCTCCGTCTTGCTCACTCTCCATGGACACGCTCTCTCTCTGCTGCCACTGCCTTTGTCTCTCAAAGGACAGGTTTGCAGAATGGAGAAGAAATTTTAGCGCAGCCAAGGCTTTGTGTCCTTAGTTGTATAAACAGCTACAGTCATAAAGGTGTCGGGCTTTTTTTGTTGCATCCAGCAGAGGCTTCCCCTTATAAAGGATTTACTGTTCTCCAGGAAGACAAAAGACAGAGATACAAACCTGCAGAACAAACTCGTTGCCCGGAGCAGGAATCTGCTTTTCTACAAACGCGTGGATGCCGATGCGGTTGGTGAATGAAATGTTAGGAGTATTAACCGGATCAGACCCTGGTGAAGCTTTAAAGGACCCTTCCAACCCAACACATTCTATGATTCTATGAAGCAAGCCATGAGGGTCTTGGCAGGACTGTGAGTATGAGGTAGCGAACTCGGCCACAGGAGTACCGGAGGTCCCGTAGAATGGCAGGAGCACAAGGAGGGTTGGCTCATCAGGAATCTGCCTGCCACGTTGTTGTAACTGGCTTCACCCAAGCAACTGGGATTTGGTTGGATTAGGAGAAGGTGGCAAACCCCAGCATCAGAAACGGAGACCTGAGAGGGAAAGGAAAAATTAACTGAAGGCTCTTTCTCTATTTCCTTCCTGCAGTTGATAAATGAAAATAAATGGTAAGAAATAGATGATCTTTAAGGTCCCTTCCAACCCTAACAATTCTATGACTCTAAATGGACTTCCACCTTTAAAATGCAATTAAGTGTTTCTGTTTGCATGTGGGTGCTCCCAGGATGCCAGGAGGCTTGGAGATGTGTGCGGTCCCTGTGCTGGGAAGTTACCCTCAGGCACTCTGCAGGGTCTCTTAAGTGATGTACAGCCCCTGAGCAAGTGGTTGCAGCCAGCCAACAGCACAGGAGACTTGATTTTATTGAAAAATATTGACAATATTGCATTCATCTTACCCCTTTTATCATCCAGCCTGTTCCTATGTCTGGGGTCCTACAAGGGCATGTTCTTATATATGGGGTCCCTTTGCAGCCTCTTATGGAAATGCCGACCTCAGCGTTGCTCTTGCTGAAGGCTTGCTGAGAGTTAGGTGGAGAATTGGCACCAAGTTTCTTTTGAGGTTCTTTCCTTGCTGATTGTAAAAGGGGTGGACTGAAACAGAAATTTTTAATGCTTCACCTCGTCAGCCCCTGGGTAGCACAACGCTCGTGATTTTGTACCACTCTTTGGGCACGTTTCCCACAGTGATGCTCCTCCAGCTTGCATGTCAGGCAGCCAGAGGAGTTGCTGTTTTCCATCTTCTACCTCCACCCTGTTCCTCCCTGCTCCGGCGTGATGTGGGCTGCTGAACAGGCTGCTGACAAGTATCAAGTCTGTTCTTGGGCACTGCTCCACGTTCAAGCAACAAAGCTTACAAATTAAGCCTTCTGTCTTGGCCAATTTTGTTTCTCCACCTGGAGAGTGCATTTTGGCTTGTGAGTAACCCAGTCAAACATCTGCAGTCCTGGCTGGTTCCTTGGCCAGCAGCTCACCCACTTGAATTATCTGGCTCCTCTCCATTCTTGAGGGCTGCATTTCTCCAGGCAGGACTCCGGCCCTAGATGTCACATGCCATCCCGGCCCAGCTTTGCTCATTCCTTTGACGTACTTGGACTGGAGATGAAGTCAATCCTAAAACTGTTTGGATTTTGTGGGGTTTTTTTCAGACTTAAAATTCTAAATGTTCTTTACAGGTGCTTTCTGGGAGTCCTTGGTGGAGTCCTCCTGAGTTCTGCGCTTCTTTCTGCTCAGTGCTTTAGATTTAGCAGACGAAAGTTTATCTCCCATTTTAAGATCTGAGATTTCATGAGCTCACGTGTAGCTCAGTGATATTGTTCTGAATGAGGAGCTAATTACCTGCGTTGTTACCATGAGCACTATTAGCGGTAGCAATGACAGTGATGCTATATCATCTCTCTCTGCCTTTTCCCTGTGAGTGGGAAGCGTTTCTGTCTTTCTAAGTGGAAAACCTGAATTGCAGAGGTTTCATGGTAGGATCAGTCCTGCAGCCGGTCTGCTGTTGCTGGTCGTGGGGGTGTGCCGTGAAACCCCAGACCGGGATGTGCATTACATGATACTCCATCTCAGCTCTCTGCTGTCATATGGGAAAGATAATCAGAGACTCAGGGGATGAAGATTGTGCAGGTTTTTTTTTCTTTTTTTTTTCTTTTTTTTTTTTTCTTCCTTTTTGGTTGCTGTGACAGTATTTTTAATTTAAGACCAGCATGGATAAACTACTTGGAAGAATTTCTTTTGTTTATAATCTTTTACTGACCCTGGTGGTTACTCATGAGTTGACCTTGTCTCTCTTGTGGCTGGGGGGGACTCTTGAATTTCCCTGAAGTGGCTATTCCAGCGCATATTTACACTGAGATTTATTTTACTCTTCTACCCACCAAGGTGATAAGCAACAATCATCCATTTTCCTCGTGACTTTAAGCATCGACCACTCTTGAGAAGAAAAATGTGACACTTTGAGCTTGCCTGGACAGCATGTGGTTTCCATGATGAATGCCCTTCCTTTGATTTCTGTTTGTTCCTGCTGTCTCTATGGAATCTGTTATTTGCAACTGTCATGTTGTAACTAAAACGCACTGTAGTCATCTACCCAGGCAGAGCTCGGCTTCCTCCGAAGCGGCGTCTCCTGTTGCTGAGCTGCATGTAGGAGTAGTGACCTTTCGGCTTTCCTCCTCCTAATGCCTCCCCAGCCAGTGCTGAGAGATGGATGCTTTGGGGGGACGTCAAGGCCTCATGGCGGCTAATGAAAGCCAAGGATGAGAATGGGTGACCATCGTTCAACATTCCTCATTCTAGAATTGGCCAAACTGTGGAGGACCAGCTGGGAAGAAATTCCTGGAGGTAAAGTTGGGCAAGAGGCAGCATATTTCCTGCTCAGGTTTCCTTTCTGGTGATTTGTGAGATTTTTGCATGTCGGTGGCATAAATAGCAATTATGCTGAATAAAAGGGGAAACTTATTTACTGCTCCCAAACCTTCCCATGGGACTTTTTGTGTTTTCATTTAGAACTGGCAGGAAAACTTCGTCTGAAGTATTTTTAGATGAAATGCGGCCTTTTGATGGAAGTTTTCCCCTTTTCTTTGAATATGTTCTGAACTGTTTTTGAAAAGCTCTCAAACACAAATTCTGGGAGTTTTCCAGTTGCTGCAAATGGGGAATATTTCAGTTCCTGAATGGTGATGAACATGGAGAGAGACACATGCGCGCTTTTATTAATACATTTCATACAGAAAAACACAGTCTTTTGACAAGTTCCAGCTTCATCAAACCTCTCCTGTCTCCTGGAGATAGGAGAAGGAGCAAGTGATGCATTCCTCCGCCAGAAAGACCATACATCGAGACCCTCCAGTCTTCAACCTGGACTATTTTGGTACAGCCCCGTAGCCCTCAGAAGACATTGCATGAGCTGAAACCCAAGGTATTGTCTTCTCCTGAAAGTTACCTTCCCAGCTTCTGTGGCAGTGCCAGATCTGCCACCTCCAGAGAACAGGAGGAGGGAGGAGGAAGGTGGCTTTAACTTCAGCAACGTTCCTTATCTCTGTCCTGCCAAAAGTGTGCAGAAACTACTGAAGGTTTTAAAACTTAGTAAAGTTTTTCCCTCATTTTCTTACATGTTTAAAGTTGGGATTAAAGAAGGGTCAAGTCCTCCTTTTTACTTTCCTTAGGCCAGACAGGAGCTGGCAGAGGATGAAAGGCTTTGCAAGGAAAGCTCTCCCTTGCATCTCCTGAGGGGCGAAGGAGCGGTGCCACTGCTCATGTGCCGTCTCTGCTGCCCACTGGGGTCCTTCATGGAACCCTCCACTGCGTGTTGCCTCCTGCTCCCATCCAGCACAGCTCAGCTCTGGGAAATTTGCGGTGACACGAGCCTGGAACACAGGAAGCGTGGCCCCCTCCGCGTCTGGCAGTTTATAAATGTGGTTTGTCACCTTGTGCTGTTTGATCTCATTCCTCCCCCTCCAGAGAGAAATCAAAACTGAGAGGAGGTCCCTGGCCCTGACCAGCAGGCACTGAACCAGAAATGAGAACATTAAAAAGGAAGCGGGAGGAAATCGGCCATCCAGCTGACACGTGCAGGATCCCGAATCACCCAGCAGACACATGCTGAATGCCAAGGAGGAGCTGTCACTTCAGAGCCATGTTTCGGCTTCCTCCGTTTCAAGGATGGGGTCATGGGCTGTGCTGTCAGGTGGGGGACAGGAGAAGGGGAGTCAGGAGACAGGGATGCGCTGCCAAAATCAAGATAACAGCTCAGTTGATGGCAGCTCTCACATCAGTGGCTGGTACCAGCGTGCGTCGCAGTGCTGAGCCAAGTTCTCCCCGCAGCCCCTTCTCCGCAGGTCAGACAGTCCTACCAAACGAAGCAAAAGCGTCAGCTTTGAAGGGTAAATTGTAAAGTGTGAATTTAAAGCTGCCTCTGGCACTTACAGCTCCTTTTCCCCCCCTTCTTCCACCTTCTTCCCTTCTCCCACTCCTCACTGGCTTCTGAGGAGCACGTGTGGGTAAGGAATGGGAGATTGGGTGGGATCTTAGTAAAGAATAATGGTTAAGTAAAGGTTTGGAACAATTAACAGTTAACTGAAGATTTCAAGGACACAGCAGAGTTAAGATGTCAAATGAATGAGCTACTGGTATACACGAGGGACAAATTGCTCATTTAACCATATAGATGAAGGCATTGTGGGAGTCGCTCCAGGGTGTGCTCGGAGCGAGGGGTTGCAGAGGATGGTTCAGAGCCCAGTAAATGGCAGATGAGCACGTACGTCTCCAGGTGGGCCATCAGAAGCTTCCCAGTGGTGACACGAATCAGCCTGGGGAAAGCCCCGGTGTGGGTGTCTTGGTGGTGGTGGCTGCACTATTGTCTTGGCATCATTTTAAACTGGGCAGTAGGATGTACTTGGACAAGACTTTCACAGTGGTTGGATGAATCTTACTTTCCGACTCCCCTGTACAGTCCTGTTCTAGCGATTTGATGTCAAGATACTTGCTTTCCATGTGAATTTAGCAAATAGCAGGATCATTGTTAGTCTCAACTCTGAGCGTCTGTCTCAACCCCGGACTATCTGTCTACTTGTATGTCTCGTTTGTCTTGTGTTTGTCAACGTCGGCTTCAGCCTAGGAAAACTCAGAGAAAGGCTAACAGGGAAAGTAGGTATCTTCCCAGACAGAGAGGGTGCTGGCGTGTCTGTGACATATTACTGTGCTTCTAGAGGAAATTCTGCTGTGGGGTGAGTGGTGTGGAGGGATGGAGGACAGTTGTTAGTGTTGGGGTTAATCTTTTGTACTATGTGACTGGATGGGTATACGTGGTTGTGCATCAGGATCTCTTTGTAATGGATACGGTGCAACCCCAGAGCAAAAGAAGTGTGTGCATGGTGCCGTTCGCAGTCCCCTTTCAGGATGAGAGAGGCAGAGAAACAACTGAGCTACAATCAAAGCAGTAGTTTGTTGGAGAACAACACACGCAGCATGCTGTGGTTTCCACTCTCTACTGCTGTCATCGACTTCGCAGGCTTCGTGAATACAACCTGAAAGACGAAAGAAGGGCTGTGCATTATCCCTGACCGCTTGTGACGTGTTCTTTCCCATTCTTCTCTCTCCGCAGTGAATTTGCCAAAGAACGAGAAAGGGTAGAAAATCGTCGAGCTTTTCTCAAGCTCCGTAGACAGCAGCAAATTGAACGGGAATTAAATGGATACTTGGAGTGGATCTTCAAAGCAGGTAAGGCAAGAGATCTCCTGATCCTGATTCTCAATGTGTTTTGTGGCAAGTAGAGTCTGGTGATGAGAGGACAAGGGCGCCAGAACTAGTCCTCGGTGTTGCTGGCCATGGAGGTGACCCAAGACTAGCAAGTGCCTGGTCAGCACTTGCTGGTTTTGTTGGGCTTGTTTCTGAGCAGTCACACTGAAGTTATTGCAAAAGATCTCGGGTTGGTTAAGCAAAAACAAAGGAGCTGGGCCAGCTTCCTTCACTGCTGAGATCAAAGCAATTGTCTTAATACAGTATAATATAAAAAGTGATACAGTGCCCAAAGTCTCCAAAGTGGGGAAACTGTTCCCTTATAAATGAGTCATTTATATTTTATTTACTTTCCACCACAGCTGTTTTATAAGCCTCTCTTGCTATGACGGTAAAATACGCTGGAGTGTCATTTTTATGAGCTAGAGATCACCTTCATGAAACTCACCCAGGCACATATTAACATTGTTTTATAACTATTTATAGCTGAATATTGCACTTTATTGCAAGCCGTGAGCAACTTTAACAAGGACCCAAATGCACTAATTTAACAAAATGTACCATGCTTTTCTTTTCCCTTTTATTGGACAGGAAAGATTACCAATAACCTTTCTGTGTTACAGAGTAGCTGACATATATATTGACATAACCACGGTGTAATTCATTCACGTAGTGGCAAGAAAACTTCTGGGGCTAATTTGCTTCCTCGCTTGCTTTTCTGAGAAGCTGAAACATCTGAGTAAGGTGAAAATGCCTTTTAAAACAATGATGGGGAGAAAAAGCAGCCATGGTTTCTCAAATAGATTTTCGGGTGCCTTTCCAGGCAGGTCAGCTTCATCCTTGCCCTTTAGAATTGGGGAAACTGAGATCCAACATCGTGCAGTGACTCACCTGATGTCAGCCGAAAGGCTGGTGGCAGAACTGGAACCCTCTGGTGCTCCCAAACCGTGGCCTGGCACCGTAATAAAAGCCCTGTCGTCATTCCTTGTTTTGAAATCCATTCTGATGCTAGATGTGCTCAAACGTGCTTGTGCACACAAGTGATTGTACGGTGACAGCAACTCATGGCAGCGTTACACGTGCATAACTTGCGTATGTGCCAGCAGCCAGCGCATCCCGGTGCTGTTCTGTGTATTGGTGGCGCTTTTTCTGGATTTACGGCTCCTGTTTTACGTGGCTAGCCCAGGTGCCAGTATTTGGAAGAGCATTTTCACCTGTCTCCCGCGGCTTTGCTTCTGCTCTCTCCTCCGGAGCACTCCGCCAGCCTGCGTGCCCTGGGAGCAGGGCTCTGCCCTGGCAGCACTGGGGATGCTGCGGTCCCCGGGGCCAGGCGTGAGCTCTGACAAACCTGGCCAGAGAGGAAAAAAGCTGAAGCATTGAAATGTAAAATTGGAAGAAGTAGCAGCAGTTTATACAGTGGCTTGGACCCATTAGTTCCCATCGCGCTGTAGAGAGTGACAATTGAGCGCCAGTTGTATTGACAGACTTTTATTCCCTGTGACTGTTCAACAGCAACTGTCCTCAATGAGGTAACTGCACTTGAGTCTGTGGCTCTGTAGGATGCAAAAAAGAACCATTCGCTTTCCTTCCCATTTAAAATTACTCTTCCCACTTGTTTACAGCTTTTGTGTTACCTCAAATTCAAATTAATTAATGGTTTATCCAGTGGCTGGAGCAGCGTGTGCCATGGCTCTAGTGCCATGTTGCTTTTAAGGCTCTCGTCATTTCTCGCTCTCTAAATCCTGGTTTCCCCATCAGTGAAATAAAGATGAGAATTCCCTTGCAGGGCCGCGGGTTGCTTCATGTCGTTTTGGTGACTGTTCTGCCAAGAAGAGTTATGTAGAGGCCATTAGCTGGACTTGCCTTGAAAGTTGAGGCAGAGAAGTTATAAAACATACAGCCAGTCTCTGCCCCAGCTCTGCATCCCTCTGGGAATGGCTGGCTGTTCTGTTTCTGTGTTGCCAGTGGTGAATAAATGCCACATGAGTATAGAGTGAAACTGCTGTAAAATGCCCAACTTTTTATTTTGACACAAGATCCATAAGGTTTTCTAGAACTGGGAAGTCTATGCAAAATAGCTGAGTCAGGGAGTAATGAAAATATTCTGTAAAGGCATTGTTGAAAATACAATAGGAATATAAAAAAAGCTTCCTAGTACAGCTGAATAATAACGATAATTAAAACCAACTTAGCAGTGTTAGTAAATCTTGGAATACAAAAGGGAGCGTGAAGGCTGACGAGAACAGAGAATCGAGAGTTTAGAATTCAGGCACTGAAATTTGGGATTGCACCATCGATGGGGATTGCCCTTTTCTGTTCTAGAGACCAGGATTTCAGCTATGAAATGATCACGAATTTCCAAACTAGATAATCAATCTTCCTTGTCCGGGACGGTGTGTGGGACGATGGCCAAAGCAAACTGCTTGGGTGGGGGTAGGAAAACGACCAGGGAGGACGGTCGCAGCCAGTCCAGCCTGTACAGGAATACCCTGCAGCAGCCCCAGGCAGTGGGATGCTGCTCCATCCCCTCTCTTCCCATGGAAGGCTCTCCAGGCTTCTAATATTTATAGTATCCTCCCTGAGTGTTTTGTTTGTTCTTTTTTTCTCATTTATTTTTGAGGCAAGGTAGGATGAGTGGAAAGCTGTATTCCAGTGATTCATGAAGTGGCGTCTTAATATTTAATCTGGTTTTGCTCTGTAATGTTTTACATATTCTGAGTAGTCGCGGGACCTGGAAAGGAGGTTTCCTCGTTCTTGGTAGTTCTCAAGTTTTTACCTTGAGGGCTGTAACTGGTTTTAGGACCAAGGAAAGTATTTGAGTGACTAAAATCACTCCTTCATCTGTACACTACCTCCCATTTGTCAACAATGATTTTAATTTAACGTTGTGCTCATCATTTATTGACCACTCTTGAGTGTCTGTCTTGTTTCTCACAGCCTTCTCTATTTGTAGTCTGAATGATGTTATGTATTATCTCTTGCTGTGCATATTGCATTGAAAAGGTAGTGCAGATAAAATTTGGGGGTTGTTTACTATCAACCCTTTCTTATACTGAAATTGTAGATTGTTTAGTCCTTCGGAAGAAAATGGATCTTTGTTTTCTACCCCTTAAGTGCTGCCTGACTCAAGCATGTTCCAGACCTGGTCTAATGACTTTTCTTACGTTTGTGTTGTAAGAATGAAACTTCTTTAATAGCCCGGCTCTTGAGTAACTGACTCTTACAGTTTTTTTTTTCTTTTTTCTGGTGGTACTTTTAATTTTTTTTCCCAGTGGTAAAATAAGAGGATAAAAAGGATGAAAATATTATTAAAAAATGCTTGTGAAGTTTTCAAGGAGGTACCTTGGCACAGCTGAAAGATTTTGGTGCCAGCTCGCTATTGATAAATCACTAGAAGTGCAGCTGTGGTGGAAACTGAAGTAAACATAGGTCAGGCTGGTTTAAATGGGGATTGTTTAATATAGTCAGCAGCATATCTACTTGAGGGATCTATACCAAGGTGTTTAAACAGGGACAGCCTTAATGTGCAAATACTTGTGTGGGTTATGCTTAACACAGGAAGCCTTAATTGATGAAGTGCTTAACAAATGCAGCCTTAACAAAGGGTTGGGGAATGAAAGAGAGAATTATAACACCGATAATGTGCTGAAGTGCTGAATTTAGACATGCATGACTTGAAAGAAAAAAAAATCAACCCACGGTCTGACTAATTTCCTTAGAATTTAAATTGACTTTCTTCACTTAGGATTATACGGAGGCCAGGTATGAAGTTTCTAGCATTATGTATTTCTCAGGTGCGTGTGGAAGAATGAATACACAGGGGGCAGTCAGAAGGGTTTAAATATTTCAAATGACAAAACAGGTGACTCCATGTAAAATTCCTTTGTCATGAGGCCAAGGCTAAGCAAGGAAAATTTTAACTCAGTAGAGTCTTTTTGAGGATGCCAAGAAGAAATGTGCCACCTTAAATCACTTATAAATCCGTAAGTGTCTTCAAATCTGTAACGGTTTCAGTCTTATAAAACTGAAGTGTGAGTTAAAGGCCCGAAGCAATGATCAAATCCTATCATTTCTTGCATCTCTCAGAAGTTAGGCCAAAAATCCGTATGGCGATTGCCATGTCAAGCTCATAAACATTGTCTCTCTGCATCATTTAAAAGTGAATTTTATGGATCGGTTGGAAACAGACCTGTAATCTTCAATTTAATCTTGAAGTGTAAAGTCAACTGTGTTTTTTAGTAAATTCTTTAGAGGGACCAACCCTTCCCACCACTAGAAGTCATCTGAAATAGGTGTACAAAGCAGTGCTCCGCATTGTGTTGCTCCTCTAGGCACGAGACAACAGTTCTCTTCCCCAAATACCTCTTCTTCAGTTTAACCAACATCAAATAAAGTCTCGTTGGTGAGGAGCAAACCCCATCTCATTCCACCCGCTGTGTGCTGGGACAGGCTCTGCTCTTCGTTTCATGTCTTCGTTGGGCTCTGTGCAAAGGCAGCAGCACGTCAATTTGAAATTGTGCCTTTCAGAGGAATTAAAACGTGGTGAAGCCAAGCAAAAGTAATCCATGCAAATGATTTTGCCGCTGCTGCTTTCTCCATTAAACTCCTCAAAACTGTAGCAACTATCAGGCTGTCATGCTGCATTTCCAACGGGGAGTGGAGAACTAGAAGTTTTCTGCACAGAGTAAAACGCTTATAAGCCCACAAATATTCTTTTGAAGATGTTTCTCTTATCTTACAAGGACATGCATCATTTTGAAAATGCTTTGCCCAGAGACTGGAAGTCTTTCAGTTCAGAGCTAATCACGTTGCATGTCTTCTGCATTTTAATTCTTTCCAAGTCCATCTCTTTCACACAGCGCTGATTCCGAGTGGCTTTTTTCTCCTGGATTAAGCAGGTGTTGGGTTTAACCTCTCTCTTCCAGCTCACTGTAACTTGAATACCATTCCTTGACATGACGAAGCTTTGTGAACCTCAGGTTTCACCTTTCTGTAAAAGAAGCAGAGCAACAAGCCCCTTGATACAGCTGGGAAGAGACACCTACCTCAATGAAAAAGGGCAGCAAAGTGCGTGTGATGGCAAGGGAAGATAATTACCAGAAAGACAAATTAGAGTCCCCTGTGAGAGTGTGACGGCTTCTTCTAAGGGATGCATTTTTATTCACTTTTTCTATTTAGCAAGTCTGAAGCTTCAGCAGTTAGATTTAGTTATTTTTCCTTTTTTTCTAACTTCTGTCGCCTGTTGAACGTGAGTTATTTCCTGTAATCCTCTCTTCTTTTGAGCCCACAGAGTCCTAGCTCCCCATGCCAAAGAGAAAGAGAAGGGCCATCATGTTTCTCTCTCTTGTTCAGCTTGCCAGTTCCTCAGGATAAGGTTTGCCTTTATTTCCAGGCCTGTAATGTGCTGTGTGTTGTCAGTACTTAATGATGGCAATTAATCTTATTGCGGAGGCACCTCTCACTCATATCCTAGCGAAGCACCCGTGCTTTTGTTTGGAGGCCAGGAGTCGCTGATCTGATACTGTCTCTTTGTTGAATATTTCTTCTCAAGTAGAAGCACTGTTGTTTGGGGGGTTTTCAGGCACGCTCGTTATCTTCTTCCTGTCTCTGTGTTACAGCGATGACTAAAGGCAATGCAACTTCTGATCCCCTGCTTATGGTTAAAAAAAAAAAAATCCTAGCAATGACGACCTGCCTGCTGAGCTGTCTTTTTAGCAGGCTTTAAAACTCTTGTAAAGCCTCACTGGGTTAGACGTGATCCTTTGGCTTCCCAGAGGATACAAGGCAGACGGGAGTGACTATCAAGGGAGAGAACTGGGGAGCAATGGTGGAGGAGAGTCAGGCTTAAGGGAATTGCATAGGTGAAACCTGGGTTTTGTGTATTTTTTAAGGAAACAGTAAAACTGAGCCCTGGTGGGGGATGTCTATGGATGGAGGTATGTCTGGGCATCAACTCAGAGCCCTAAATTTGGGGTGAAGGCTCAGCTGGTTTGTGGAGTTGTCTCAAAAGAGCCGGTGCTTTGTAGGTGAAGATATGTTGGTATGAAATTGTCACACCCAACAAATTCTGCGGTCCCGCTGGCATTTCTGAAACCTCAGCATGGTTAAACCTCACATCAGTCTGGCTGTGGGGACACAAGTGGCACTGGAAAATCAGATGGCATCGGTACCCCATTGCAAATCACCATGATTATGTATTCATACAGTTCACCATCCCCAGAGGTGATCTGAGGACTCGGGACTGTTCTTTCCCTGCTGCCCAAAGGACAGTGGAGAGTCATGACAAATTATTACAGGAACATGAAAAATAAGAGGCCACACGGGGACAGGGGAAAAGAAGAATTTCTTTTCCCACTCAAAGGTCTTTGACAGGAACTAGTATAATGATTTTCCTCCTGCATTGATACAAACCGAGTACAGAACTGACCCTCTAGCTAAGTGAATAGGTACTTTCTTTCCTGGAGTGTTTTAATTTTTTTTAACAAGACATGTTTGAAACCAACAGCCTGCAGAGCACTGACCAGTGAGTGTTTTGGGTCTGGCTGAGATCTCCCTTCTGCAGCTGCAGCTCTCCTGCATCGCACTTATCTGGGTGTAGCCCCTGAAGAACATCTGATTATCTTCTGACCCTTGATAGCTCATTACTTTCCTTGCTCACCACTTGCATGGCAATGTGTCTGCTCCCTGCAGTAGCTTGTATTAAGTCTATTTAATTACTAAATGCTATCTAAAAGTCAGCTTCTCTTTCTGGGAGTGTCAGAAGGGCTCATCTGGTATGGGTTTTCTTTCCTCTGCTTGCTCCTTGTCACAAGACCTGAACGTATACTCCACTCCAAATGGTTTTAATTTTCCCTGCAATTTGCTGGTGTGTAGCATAGGGAAAAAACCCACGTCTGCGTTGTGCAGAGGAGCATGAAATGGAGAACCCCAAAGTACTGACGGCTGAACGAATTCCCAGATCCAAAGCAGTGCAGGCCCATCCGCGGGGCACTATTGACGCTGCTGGTTCTGGGGGCTAGACTCGTGTTTATGCATAGTCCTGCTCAGCCATGTGAGTATATCACGTTCAGATATGACAGAAAGCCCTTAAAATCATACTTCATGAGCAATGTAGGCTTTAAAAGAACCTGTAGGAAAATGTCTACTATATGAGCGTCTTGAGCTCCTGCCAGCACAGGTTTGCTTTGTGTTTCACGTTTGCAAGCCCTTTGTCCAGCTGCCTTTGGGAAGGCGTCTCTGTATCTAAACCATCCCTTCTACATGTTTTAGGCCAGCCATGTTCATTATTAATTGTTTTTTAACTCCTTTCATATTTTTAACCCCCAAACACCAATACAGCTTTTCCCAAGACAAGACTTTGGGAGAACCTTTTGGTTTTTGAGGTGCCCGTTTGAGAGATCTCTCTCTTGAACTATCAAAAAAAGCCCATTTCAGTTTTCTGACCTGTTTTAAGGAGCCTTGGAGAACACCTGAGTTGTATTGGCTTGTGGGTTTTTGGAAGGATTTCATGCATTTTAAAGTTTTTAGCTCGCCTGACATTTTTTAACCTTCTCTGAGCACTGTTGCTCTCCTTACACTCTTCCATGTCCCTGGTGCACTAGTTTGCATTTTCTTATTTTGTTCTCCGCTGCTTGTGTTTCCAGTCTTCCTCAGTCCTGAATATTAATTTTCAGCCTTCTGAGTTTGTTGTCTCATTAATGTATCATTCACTCTCCCAAATGATTAATAAAGAGATTATATAAGGCTCGTCTGGTAGTGCTGATCCCTCTAGGATTCTTCCAGACAGCTTTCAGCTACTCACTTTGATATTTGGCCTTTGGTGTGTTTGTATTCTCTTTTAATTCTTTTAGTTAGCCTTCCATCTAGGCTTAAATGGACTTTAAAGCAAAATTTTGTGGGAAACACAGTGTCAGATGATTTAGTAAGATCCCACGTTACATCTATGCCAAACACGTGAAAGAATTTGTCATTTACAATAATACAAGGAAGTGTGCAGTTTACCAGCTGCCAACTCGATATTTTGTTTGCTTTAGATTGTTGTTTAGAAGAAAATCCTTCCATAATTTTACAACAATTTTTGCAATCTGTGGTTCAGACCGTATGAACTGTATGGTTTCGGGTATTGGTGCCGCGTGGTGTGTGCTGCAAATTGACTTGGGCGGTGACATTTGCATTGTGGAACCTCAGGAAATTTGGTTGTCTTTCACGCAAATAAAAATGAGTCAGTTTTGGGGGTTGGTTTTTTCAGTGTTTTCTGAATTCTTTTACTGTAGGAAAACATAAATTTGTATTGTGGAGAGGAGTTATATGGCAATGGAAAACCAACAGCGGTGGTCTTGTATGTGTTGCACAACCCGAACAGTGCCATCCAGGACTCCCCCATGGCTACTTTGCTGTGGATTTTATTTGGACAAAGATTTGATCTAATGGCTATTTGGTGGTATTCTGTCCCCTACGATGTGGCACGTCTGACATGCAGCAGCCAGCCCTGTGTGTCTTGCCCTGTGTGTCTTGCCCTGTGCCATGAGACAGAGATTCATCTTCCCTGGGCT
This sequence comes from Stercorarius parasiticus, assembly GCA_013396915.1. Taxonomy (NCBI): domain Eukaryota; kingdom Metazoa; phylum Chordata; class Aves; order Charadriiformes; family Stercorariidae; genus Stercorarius; species Stercorarius parasiticus. Next base: position 149,369 of record VWZL01004800.1, on the reverse strand, counting down.
GGAGTCCTGGTCTTATTGATGGAGACAGAAGAGCAGCAATGGGTGTAGAGCACCCTTCACTCCTCAGTGTCTCCAAAGAGGCTGGCCATGAGGGACCATCCTCTGGCTAGTGGAGCCCTGTGGTCTTGCTTGGGTCTGAAAGAAGGTTCTTGCTCTCCACATAGCTGGGTAAAGAAACTGGAGTGGGTGGCTCAGTGTGAAGAGGAAAATCATGGAGGAAGTGCTACAGTCTTCCAGTGTCTTGTCTGGCCTCCTCCCCCTGTGCAAGAGGGGCAGACAGCAAGAAACACAGCTCTCTGAGCCATCCCTTCTCCACAGGCTTGGTGTAACTGGGTGATGCAATGGGGTAAGGTTGGTGGCATCTGGGACACGTGCCTGCTGCACCCAGCTCAGCTGGTTGTAGACCTGGGATGTGATAAATCTGAGGTTGAACCTTGCTGTTTTTCCTTTTACAGAGGAGGTCATGCTGGCAGAAGAAGACAAGAACGCGGAAGAGAAATCTCCTCTGGACGGTAGGTCTTTTTGCTGTGCAGCTTTTGTCCTGTGATACGTGAGAGGTTCACCTGCTGTATGCTGACATGACTTTCCGTTGTCACCAGGAGGGTGTGAGGAACACGCTCTTGCATGCACTTGGCATAAGTTGGGCTAAAGAGTCCCTTTTCCCATAGCGGGTCTTTTTGAGGTTGCAGGTGGATGATGAGCAGTTATGTGACACACCGCTCTGGGATGGGGATCTGCCCTTGGGGTCGGTCGGTCCTTACGCTGCCTGTTGGGACCGCAGCGTGGCGGGGGACACTCGTCAGCCTCTGCCGAGCATGGCTGGCTGTGTCTACGCACAGGTTGTGGCGGGGTTAGGCTGCAGAGCGGATGCCAGAAGAGAAATGCATTGACCGAGAGAAGGCAGGGCTCTAAACCGAGGTTTCCAACTGGATTTGACAAAGAGACTAAGACCCCTGTTACTTGTAAGCAGTAAGACATAACAGGGTGTGGTGATCCTATCTTCCGACGTGTGACCCTAGCGTTGCAGGACAGCCGGAGGTACCGAGCTTCAGATACAGCGAGGCTCCAGGGACTGCTCTCCCTGTGCCTCCAGACCCATGAGCTCTTAGGATGCGACAGCCAGTCAAAGTTCAGTTAAAAGATTCTTCCCTCTCCCTTTTCTGACCATCTTTCGTCCTCCCATGTCTCCTCCTTTCCCCTCCCCTCCCTTTCCTTCCTCTTTTTTTTTCTCCTCCCATTCACTGTCAGGGAGGGCCGCCTCGGAAGGGCCGATTCAACAAGGCACGGCACCGGCAGAGACTAGCAGCGGCAGCAGCTACAACAGTGAGTGGATTGCAAATCACCAGGGGCTTAGGCGGCACAGCGGGGCAGGGCTTCTCCCCCCCAGCCCCACCTGCCCAGGTCACCGGAGATGTTTCCCAGCTGGTTTTTGCACCTTGTGCCGAGCCACGTGGCTCCTTGGGGCATCAAGTGCCCGGCCACTGGTCCACGTTGGCCAACTTGGTGACCTGCGCTCGGGGAGGACTCGGGGATGAAGAGCTGGGGCTGCAGAAGGTCAGGGCTGAGGTGTGCTTGGCAAATCTCTGTGTTGGGTGCGTGGGGGTGTGTGTGTGTGCGTGCTGGGGAAGTTTGTCCGGCACGTGGGTGCAGCCAGGGCTTGTTAGTCTGGAGCTGGAATGAGTGTCTGGAAGAGTAGTCTGAGAAGTTGAGTGGTGTAAGCGAACTAGAGGCGGGTACAGGCCATGGAGTAAAGACCCCAGTATACTAAGGCTCCTTCTTTACTGGTAAGCTAAAGGAGCCTGGCAATGCTCCCAGCCTTGAAGCCAGCTGGTATGGAGCAGCCCACATCTATGCTGGTAAATTATCTTAGTCTCCAAAACAGAAGGACCTTGTATCCAAGGTGCCTGTAGAGACGGCACAACATAATTGCTAAACACATGCAGCAGTTATTTGGGGGAGAAGATAAAGAAGGTGCTCAATTCACAGCAGGGAGCGTTGTAAAACTTTACTCCTGGGGCTGGTTATGTTCCAGTGCTGGGGATGGCCCTGGGCATGCTGGAGTGTACTGGGACAGATGCAGCCTGAAGGACCCAAAAGCTGGTATTGCTGGGACTGAGGAATTCAGCCTACTGCTGGGTGGGGAAGAAAACAGCAAAAGCGGTTATTTGCCAAAAATTGGACCCAGATCACAGGTTCAGAGCACCCTCTCCTCTTCGAGCCTCTCCGAACCTGGGTGATGCTCTGGGTTTTTCCTTGAAGCGACAAAAGCACTAACGCTTGCCTTAGCTGTGGAGGAAGAAGCGCATCCATTTCTCTGGCAAGGCAGGGAAATTTGTGTCGCGTGAGGGGATTTTTCTGGTAGGAACCTACCCCCAGGGCAGTCGCGGCAGAGTGAGTGGGTTTGCTGTGTGTGCCAGCTGAACAGTATGTATCACCACACCGTGGGGTGTCTTACTGCTGATCGAAAATGGTGCTTAGTTTACTGTCTGTCTTGAAGCTGTGACAAAACTGTTATCAACGTATTTTTTTCTGCTAGTTCTCAAGGTTTTTGCAGGTAGGTGGTCATGGGGCCAGGGTCCGCGCTGCTCCTGCATTACCCCTCGTGCACTGGGTGAACGGTGCAGACCTCAGCGAGCCTTAGGCTGCAGTTCTCTTTCCCTGTCGAGAGAAACGGGGTAGTGATCTTTGCCCCTCCCCGCAAAAGATGCTGTTTGGACCCAGTGTGTTTTCAAAGAATTCATGCCATCCCCAGAGGGAAGGAATCGTACAGTGGGTGCTATTAAGAGTATATTTGCTGATTTGTGGCAGTTGCTTTTGTTTCTGCTCCTTAAGGCACGGTGTATCTGAGCACCGTAAATGTGAACTTCTTAATGGTGCGCACTGTAAACAGCATTAATGTCTTTAATGGATAGAAGCACTCATCTCATAACCCACTGGGGCTCAGAAAGATGCAGTGAGCCTGCCCAGCCTTTCTGCTGTGCTAAAAGGTCCGGCAGCTGCCGTGACTCCCCCAACCCTCCTGCATCGGCTGGGGCGAAGGGGAAGCGTGCAGACCTGTCCCTGGCAAACTTTCAAGGGCTGGAAGGCTAAATAAATAAATGACCCTGGCATCAAAGCACGCAAAACCCTGCAAGGCTGTAGGTTGTCTGATTTACTCCAGCTTACCCTTGTGTGAGGGCTTTAAGCTGGCGTTGGGATGTAAATGCTGGCCCTGGAGAGTGAAGGGAGGGGGAGAGAGAACCCACTCTGAATGCTTACAGGGCATTTTCTCTTTAATTTGCACGCAGTGTTGAAAAGAGCCGCAATAAAGAAGAGCAAAAACGACCTGATTCATGCTGAAGAAGGTGAGGACCATTTCACAGACATTTGCTCCGTTGGTGAGTACTGGCTTCGCATTGCCCGAGGTTTAGATCTCCACCTAAACGTGTTCTTGTCGTGTTTCCTCCGAGCGGCTCCTTTGCCTCCGAGAGCCGCGGTTTCAAGGAGGAGAATTGTCACTGCTCCTGCAGCAGCAGCACTGGACTTGCCAAAGCAAATGGCTTCATGGCTTCCCCCTGTCCCCAGCGCTGCTCAGCCATTGCATGCCACACCCCTTAAAAGAGCCCTGCCGAAACGCCTGGAGAATCCATGCTGTGCTGGCCATGCTGTGATTCTGCTTGGAACATGCTCATTTATGCTAATGAAGCCCAAATTACGTCAAATGATGCTGCTGAGGCTCATCTGTTGTAGGGAGGAGAGGAGATGGACACTTGGTCACATCTGCCACTAATGCACAGTCTATAGTTTTGCCGCCTTTGCCGGGTGAATGCTTACTGGGAAATGCTGGGCAGTGGCCCGAGTTCTCTCATTCTTGCCTTAGAAGAAGGTGTTAAAGCAATTCTCCACATTTTTAAAGCCAGATATGGAGATACACACCTGTGTGCACGCAGTGACCCACACACCTCCAATGCAGAGCGTGGCACTTCACAGCGTAGCATTGATGGTGCCAATTTGGTATCGTCAGCTCTGGAGAATAAGCTGCTGCCAGGCTACGGAGGTACTAATTGTTCTGCCGTTAACGGAGAGCTAATTCCCCCTGAGATGATGCCAGGTGGAGAGGCAGGAGGCAGGTCTGGGGTTTGTACCCAGTCTAAGGGCAGCTCTTTGGACATCAGCAGAAAGACCTTTCAGCCGTGGGCTTTTCCTTCCTGTCTGGGGAGACATCTTCCTGACCGCTTTGGAGGTAGCTTATTCCTGGCCCTGGTGTTCCAGCCTGTATTTTGTTTTGCTGCTGAAGCAGCAGATGTTCTCATTATCTTCCAAAGAAATGTCTTGGCACCCCAGTTACCACAAAGCAGCAAATCCTGGATGCATAAGAGTAGCAGCACAAACAGTACACTTGAGAGTACATGTCCATATACGCTTGCAAGCATGAGTGCCTCAAATGCTCTTTGGAAATTCGGCATTAACATTTTAAGAGGTTACAGCTGCTGCTGGATTCTGTTCCCCACCCCGCCCCCCCGCGTCTTTAAATGAAGACCTGGTTGCAGGAAATGAATGTTGCTCGGCATGTTACTGACACCCTCACCCACTGTCGAACTGCCACTATCCCCCAGGCTGAGCAGGCTGCAGGTTTTGTGGCTAAACTGCTGACACTTCGGAGAGGTTTGTTGCTGAAAGAGGGCAAAAATGCAGCAGCCGTGCGCATTTTTGTTTTGTTTTATTCTGGGCAGCTCGGATCCCTGCATGGATAACAAGGAATGGTAGTTTTTTGGAACATTTGTTCATGGTTGCAATAATTATGAGGTCTTTGCATTCACATCCAAGTCCCTCCAGGCTCTGGGCACCCATGCCACGCAAACAGATCTTTGAGTTCAGCCTTTCAGGTGGCAACGGATGATGGAGCATCTGGACTCACGGATAATCTGATGCAGAGCTGGGAACTGTCTCGGGAGCATATGGCAGGGAAACTAACAGCAGTGCTTTCCACCTTCTGCGAGTGGTTCACCCACTTGGGAGAAGTGTTTTTGATTTTGATTCACGGAACAAGGCAGGAAAGAAGAAATGGATACGGCAGATACTTCTGCAGGCTCCTGAAAAGGCTGAAACTCTGCATAACATAAACAATCAGATCATATGGGCAATTATGCATAAAGAATATGTTTTTGAGAAAAGGGTTTTTTGGATGGTTTCCTAGGATGTCTTGCTGATGGGAGCATAAGGACCGTGGAAGAACTAACAATGTAATCAGTGAGTGCAACGGGAAGATGCGGACCAGAGTAGTAGAGACTTTGACAGGTCTCTTGCTGGCCGTTGACTGAATGCGTTGCACTTTAATTCAAGCACAAGCACCTCAATGAGAGTTAGAATTGCATTATAAAGCTCTGTAGTGGTAAACACTTCCCAGTGTGTTCTCTGGAGTTATTCTTAACTTTTATTCTTTTCTTTCCTCCTAACCCTCAGCCTTTCTTTCCGCACTAATAAGCGTGCAGCACAAGATGATGCTGGCTGCTTCTGGCTTCCCACCCTCCCTGCTGTACCAGGCACAGGACGCTGTCTTGATTGCCAGACAGAGAAGTCTGGAGAAGTGGATGTTTTCTCCGTTTAGATCAGTTTAAATACCGCTGCTTTTCTTTTCTGGGAGATGAGTAAAGAGGGGACAAAAGGGCAGCCAGACTATTCCCATGCAAGTCTGAGAGCACAGACTGGCTTGAATACCTCAGAGGTCTTAACCTGCTAAACAGTATTATGACACGGTGCAGCCTATATCTTAACCTGTAGTTCATTTTGTTGCCTTAAAGCAATAGAGGAGCGCTATGATTTATTACTTTTTTTCTTTTAAACTGCCAAAGGGAGGATTAGCAAACTAACAGAATTGGCACACTGAGCTTTTCCGCAAGGAGCTCGTTCAAAGCCTGGCCAGGGCCGGCTCTGCATTTGGCGTGTTGGTGGACGGCCAGAAATGTGAAATGAAGCCGAGAGTTTGCCTTTCTATGGGGGAGACAGCGCAGCACGCTGTTGTGTCGCTGTGAGCCTTGGAGAACCCGTTGCTGTCACATCCGGATGCTTCATCCTTTCTATGGGGTGCTGCGTTTGCTGTTATTGCAGGATGGAACAGGGCGAGATTCCCACCCCTTCCAAATGTTGAAACGTAAGCAAGCACACTCAAAAATTTGGCTGCCGCGGCCAGAACACTTTGTTCATGTAACTCAGCCGTCCCCAACGACAGCCCGTGCAAGTCACCTGCTCTCACGGTGCTCGGTCCAAGAAAGGACGGAGTGTGTCCTGGTCAGCCCTACCCGCTGGGCGGCTTCGACCCGCCATGGGGAAGGGCAATAGCATATTTCCTTGCCGCAAACCACCTTGAAACAAGGTTAGCTAGCCATTTCTGAGGGGTGCCAGCACGGCGTGAAACAGGTAGTGGACAGCCTGCGGCAATCACGATTTGCCCTGCTTGCAACGGCAACGGATGCGTGTGTTGATGACTAACATGTGCTGATTTCTCCTGCCTCAGCACTGGCCGGAGATGGCCTTTTCATCTGTTTGAGCGGTGCCTGCTACCACAGGGGGAGAGCTTCCATTAGAAATCATTTCTTCCATCAGCTTCCTATTGTTAAAACATTTGACTCTCTTCCAGGGTTTCAGACCAGAGTCGTAACGTAGCTGATACAGGCAGAATTGATACAAATGAGTAGCTGCGCCCAAAATATGATGCACGGAGGCAGATTGAGCCCTCTGCTGTAGAAATACATGAAGTTGGAGAGTGAAATAAGGAGACTTGTAGGGGCTGGGTCTTTGCCCGGTCCTTGGAGCAGGGGAAATGGGGACCAGCTTTCCTGTTGGCAGCTACCCAGCTCCCAGACGATGTGCTCCACACCATGGGCAGAAATACCACTGTGCCCAGTACTTTCTGTCCCTCCGGTCAACAGGGGACCCAAAAGTTATGAGTTAAACCGGAACAATCAAGATTGTTTCAAAGGGTTGGAAGCCCAGTTTCTTTTGGTGGTGGAGCTGGCCATTCATTCATGAAGTTTTAAAATCCCAGCCTTCATCCCTCACGATGTCATTGCAAGCGAGACGCCCTTGCTCAGCCCATAGTCAGCGTGCCCAGCTTTCTGCTCAACTGTGTTTCTGGTGCTTGGGAGAGGGTCTGTGTGCCCAGGAACATCCTCTGGCCTTTCACCTGCTGGGATATGTGGTGTGGTGACTCCTCTTTCTGTCCCAGGGTCTCCTTTCGCCCGTGCCAGTTTGAAGAGTGGGAAGAACGAGAGCTCGTCCTACTTCAGGAGGAAAGAGAAAATGTTCCGGTTCTTCATTCGGCGCATGGTGAAGGCTCAGAGCTTCTACTGGATCGTCCTTTGTGTGGTGGCCCTCAACACGCTCTGCGTCGCGATGGTGCACTATGACCAGCCGGAGAAGCTCACCACTGCGCTGTGTGAGTACCGGGGACTCCACCTGTCCTCTAACGAGGTCTTGCATTTTTAATTACTCTTGAGCACTACTGTCACATCCACATGAAGTCTGGTTTTCGGCTTCCTATGCCTCTCTCAAAGGAGGGTGAGAAGTGCATTAATGAGTGGTTCTGGTAACTCAAAAGTAATTGAGTCCTACAAATCAGAAAAAATCCACCAGGACACGATACAGGTTTGAGATGGGAATGTTATCCTAAACGTTACCTGAAACTTCAGATTCACCCGCATTCAAGTCTTGTAACGTGTCAGGAGGACTTGTTCTGTGGCAGGGTTTATGGAAGGAGGGGGAATGGCTCTGCGCTTGCGGAAAGGCAGGTCTCTGTCTAATCATCATCTGCCCAGAGAACTGCAGAATTCATGCCACTTTGCAGCATGAATTTCTGTTGTGGGCATACTTAAAGCTCTGCCAGCTCTGCCGTCCCTGGGATAGCAGCAAGTGCAATGGCCGGTGTTACCTGGGAGATAAAAATGCCTCTCTGTGCTTATAGAATCATACACTAATTCACTGCAGTTGTAGCAATTATTGTCATGTTCTTTAAAAGCTTGCAACTCTACAGAAGGTCTTTTTTTGATAATCATCCCTTCCTTACTAATGGTGTGTGATTAGATGGGATGGATGTCAGGATGCCCTTCTGTGAAAATACAGTGACAGAAATAATACCATACGGAAGATTATACTATATTTGTGCAAGAGCTTTTATTTTAGCTTGGTTCCTGTGGTCACCTATCAGTTTAGGCTCCAGATAGTCTATAAGTGCTTTTGAAGTATGATTTTTATTTTTTTTTTTTAAATGGCATATTGCTTTGTCTTACGATGAATAATAAATGGAGGCAGCTTTCTGCAAACAGAGCCTTTACCCATCACAGTGTTACACTGAGGTTGCAGACTTGCTCACGAAGCCTCTTTTAAAAAAGAAATGTGGAAGGTGAGGGGCAGAGCTTTTTTGTTTGTTTTAATGAAGGTTATAGGCTATGACTCCTAGAGCTGGAAAACTTGTGGAAATTGGGAAGAGAAGAATATGGGGACACTGAAAGTGGGACACTGCAGTTTTTCCTTCTGAAGGGAAGGCATGGAGAGTTTGTTTCTGGAAGACAGAGCCCTTGCATTGGCCTCTTCTCACTCCCAGGAGCGAATCTTCTGTTCAGCACTTGATGTTCAGATGTGGCTAGTTCAGAATTTGTTAAGTCAAACTTCTGAAGCAAGCGAACGAAAGACTAGGGGAAAAAAAAACCCAAATATTTCAAACAGTCTAACTTAATAATTTTGGCTCAGATCATTAAAGATACTTATCTACTTAATTTTCCTTGATTTCTACATAAATTACATACTTAAATGTTTCTAGCTCCAGATCCTCGGGTCTTACCTGATTATAAGGAAGCAAACTTTTGAAGTGTTTCTTTTTTTTTTTTTTATAGACTTAAAAGGTCAAGAATACTAGGTGCTCTGACTTCAAAAACCTTCCTATTAATGTTTGCTGAAATATTTAATACCGCCAGGTAACTGGGGATATAATGAGAGATGCATAAGTAGGATAAAAAATTCTTTCAACTCTGCATTTGGTGTTCTGGTTGAATTCTTTTTGCAAGGTTTATACTGAAAAGAGAGACAGACTACACAGAGAAGTGAGTCTTGCTTATTCATTTCCTAAATTTAACAGAGGAAATAATAAGCTAGATTGGCAGAGTAATTAGAAGTTTGAGGCTTAGGGTTTCCTCCTGAATTAGGACTACATGTCTTGAAAAACACCAAAAAATCCAGCTCAAAAAAGAAGGCTTCAGATTTACAGACTCAGTTTCAGGAATGCCTTGTGCAGTAACTTTTCTAAAAGAACATAAAGAAATCTGTGAGCCAGCAACTTCTACCTAATGTTCATAAGAGAGCTGGAAGGGATGTTTCTGTTGATTAGAATTAAAGGTACACCTCCAGGGGGGAAATGTATCTGGGACAGAGGCCGCAAATTAGGCTCCCAGCCTACCTCAGTTGAGGACGAAAAGTAGGGAAGGTTGAGATTGTGTTGTGCCTGGGGTCAGGGATTGGGGTGGATCCTTCTTTCAGGAGCTCTGCATGTGTCCATAACACCCAGTATTGTGCATTAATTTCAGAAACACTTGGGTAGCATACTTCCATTTCTTGGTGCTAGGACGAGTGATCCCATTGACTTATTTTTAGTGGAAAAGTCAGAAAAACATTGAAGAACCGTGTGTTCTTGGGAGTTGAATCCTCAGCATCCTCCCAGCCGTAGGTGCTTTCCTATGTCTTGTCTGCCCTTTATGTGTCTTTGCATCATTGCACCACTATTTACGTGTAAGACTTCAGTGTCCTTTGTCAATAAGGAAACACCTGGAGAGGTGTTTCACGAATTAATCCCTTGGATTCACTAAAAGAAATCCTAGTGGTTATGGATAAACACTGCTAGAAACAACGCTGTAATTGGTGAGGGGTAACACAGAGGTGGGTCACAGAAATAAAACAGAATATCTGAGGATTCACAGGTTTTGCGGATGTATAGGCATACACATTGGGGCTTTAAGCAGAGTGGTACAAGATTAGTCACTGACATAGAGAATAAAAGCCAGTGATGCAGAAAGAATGGTCGTCGTGGAAATTCGAAGATACTCTAGATAATTTTCACTTGGTTTATTTATTTATTTATTTATTTATTTCAAAGGTAGTTTTCTCCAAGACTAGAAGCAGAGGTGCCATGGGTTCATTCTGGGGAGGATTGTCTCCGGTCCACTTTACGGCATAGTGCAATGGAAACCAGGAAGAAACCTATTTTAACATAATTTTAGAACAAAGAGATTCTGAAAATAGTCCACTGAAAAGGCTTACAAGTTCAACCTCTTAAATTACTTGCAAACACTCCCAACTTTTCAGGATGATGAGCTGTAGTATTGCATTCATGCCTGTCTGCATTGGTAATGACCTAAAGGCTTCTGCTTGCTCTTCTGGGGAATGGTACAGTTTTTATAGCATAATCCTTCCTACTAATCTAAACTGTAACATTGGATGCAGGGAACATTTTCTCCCCCTCTACTCCACTCTGGTGAGACCCCACCTGCAGTACTGCATCCAGCTGTGGAGTCCTCAGCACAAGAAGGACATGGACCTGTTGGAGAGGGTCCAGAGGAGGCCATGAAGATGATCAGAGGGCTGGAGCCCCTCTGCTGTGAGGACAGGCTGAGAGAGTTGGGGTTGTTCAGCCTGGAGAAGAGAAGGCTCCGGGGAGACCTTATAGTGGCCTTCCAGTACCTGAAGGGGCCTACAAGAAAGTTGGAGAGGGACTTTTTACAAGGGCATGTAGCGATAGGACAAGGGGTGACGGCTTCAAACTGGAAGAAGGGAGCTTTAGATATTAGGAAGAAATTCTTTGCTGTGAGGGTGGTGATCCCCTGGCCCAGGTTGCCCAGAGAAGCTGTGGCTGCCCCATCCCTGGAGGGGTTCAAGGCCAGGTTGGATGGGGCTTGGAGCAACCTGGTCTGGTGGGAGGTGTCCCTGCCCAGGGCAGGGGGTGGCACTGGATGATCTGTAAGGTCCCTTCCAACCCAAACCATTCTATGATTCTATGAATATTTTACACCTTAAAGTACGTGGGACTTTGCATGGACTAACTGGTTATTGTTGCAATCATGGTAAGACTGGACTTGGCCCCTCTGACTCCCGCAGGCACTAACCCTCAGACAGCCTGGTTAACCCTGCAGGTAAACATTTGGGAGTGAGCCCAGCTGTGGTTTAGCCCCAAGGAGCGCGCCTTGAAAGCCCTGTTCTGCCCAAGATTTGTGCACAAATCCACTGGATACAGGCAGAACAAGATACCACAAAACCAGGGGATTTTAAACAGCTCCTGGAAATACTTGAGAAAAATCCTTTAACTGTAAGAGTGACAAGAGTTTAAAAATGGCTTTAAAGTTAATCCATGATGAGGGAGTGACGCTACAGAGGAGCAGGACTTAGCTAGTCTGATGCAGAGCAAGAGAGAAGTAGCCAATTCTAATTATGTTGTTTCATGGAAGGTGCTTGGAAATGAACTGATGAGGAGTTTTGTGAGCTGTAGCAGCAGGAGAGAGTGCGGTAAAGTAGAGGAGGATCCACTAAACCCTGAAACTCTACCCAGGCACCTCTTAATTCAATTATACCTGTCCCTCTGGGGAAAAGTTTAATTACATTACAAATTAATTTTACTTAAAGAACAGTTGGTAAAAGCCTACGGGTCTGCATTGATTTATTTTTCCCTTGGTCTTTTTCTTTTAACTTTTCTGTTCTTGAATTGTTCTGATTAGCCTTCTCTGCTTGATATTCCATATTTCTGCCACTGCTTTGGAAAAGGAACTGCAGGAGCTTTAGAAAGGGGCTTGGGATTTCTTTAGTCTTATTGAAAGAGTAGATGAGAAATTTTTTTGAATTCTTGGGGTATGCTGGATAACAGAACATACTTTATGCCCCTGTAATTATCCCCAAATTAGCTCAGAGATTTTCCTTCTCTGTACGGAAAGGACTCCACTGCCAAATTGCAACAGGAGGTTTCTCATACATGAACATGGACACACGGCATGTTTTGCTCACTGAAGCATGGACTGTCCATTAAATAAGTTGCAGCTCCCTATAAAAGTACGTATTTCATGCAGCCGCCCAGGATTGTCATCTGTTTGTGTTAATTTCCACCATTGCCAATATTCCCAGGAAGAGACTTCTCTCAGAAGGCAACTCTCTGGTCTAGCCTAGAAAAGCATCCCTGAGATCTAGCAGTGGCAGAGATGTATCTTCAACTGGCGTCAACAAACCAACAACATCCGTAATGTGGGCACACGGTGGAGGTGCAGCCTTAAGGGATTTTCAGTTGGGACTTCACCTTTTTAAAACACTTGAGCAGAAGTTGCAAGTCTGATGTCAAACAGCTGAAGGGATTTGCGTGTTCTGTGCTATGCAGGAGGCCAGCAGTGATGGTGCTGGTGGTGGTGGCTTCCTCTGGCTAAAGCTGTGGAAGAAGGCTGGAACCAGAGATCCCTGGCCTCCACAAGGTGGGCTTTGGGGACCATTGTGAGGAGGTTTTAGGGCTGGATCAATCAGGTTTCACTCGGGAGCCCTCTCATCAGGCTTCCCTTCCTCTGTGGCTGCCCTTCATGAAGCAGCGCTCTCCATGTTTCTCCAGCTAATGCTACAGTGATCCTTAACTTGCTCCTAAATTTATATCTGTCTGAAAACAAGATCCAGAATGTCTCTTTTCTGATAAATACAATATTTGGAAACAGTATTTTAGCCATTATGGCCTGAGAACATCTTCCCTGTGTGCCACGCAATGCTGAACCATGTGTTTGGTGCAATTAGGCCTTTTTTGATGATGTTGTGTTTGCCTTTGAAGTAGATAGCCAGCTCCCTCTGGATATAAATATGCAGCCTTTGCAATTGCGAGGAAAAGGCTTTCTGAAGCGAGCATATTTATTTATGTCTGCTGAACATTTCACATCTGCTTTGTCAAAGGGGAAGAAGTTGTGCTTCGCTGAGGTTCTCCTCCTGGTTGGTTTAATGCGCGAGGAGGACAAGGAGAGGAAACCAAAACGTCAGACTCGTCACTGGCTCCTAATGACATCGGACTCGGAGATGGGGCAGAAATGGAATTATTGCATGGGTGATTGACAGAAAAGAGCCGCTAACTGTCTAATTCAAACGAATGGGCCAAAAAGATGCTGGCACGGACTTTGCCAATAGCACAAATTTGAAATTAAATAAGAGCATTTGTATTAAACTTTTTTTTTTTCTTGAAATCACATTACAAAATGCTTCTGCTTAAAGCAGATTAAATTACATGTGGGGTCTGAATACCAGAAGGTCCAAACAAATAAATTGCATTTTCGATTATATGGGCAGGGCCATGTCAGGAGAAATCGTGTTTCTGATCCATCCTCTGGAGAAGCCAATTCATTTCGATTCAATTCCTTCTGCCCAAGGAGTTCACTGGGTCCATATTTTCCTCGCCTCCATCCCTTGTCCTCACAGTACTATGATTTGTAGCATCTGGTACCTGTTGAAATATAGCTATTGCTGCCTGTTTTGAACCCTGATCTAGATGGAAGTCATCAGCTATGAAAGGACAAGTTGTGTGGCTCTTTCAAGAGCAGCAGAAGGAAGTCGTTTCTTGGATGTTACAACTTTCTAACATTTCCTGTTGTAGTTTTGGTTTGTTTTTGTTTTTTTAAATTAAATGTTTCTTCATTCTGTTTTACTTAGAGAGGGCATTTTCTGACTTCTTTTGTCCTACGATATTCTGGTTTTGCATGTGTGCTTGCAGGATCTGTCAGTCCGATGATGGAACGTTGCACTTGTTGATACCTGGTGGTTGTTCATACTTCTGCTGGATGGGTGACTGCACATTAATCCTGGTTTCTTTCCTCCTTTTTCTTCTTTTGAAATGATGGTAACTGTCTTGGCAAAGCGCACTGAGATCTGCTGGTGAAAATTGCAGTAAAAAACCCCCTACCTAGTATTTTTGTTATTCCGTAAAATAATACGGGTGTATGTGAAATGTAACTCTTGAAGATGAGTCTGGTGGATAGAGAAGATAAGAATCTCTCTGCCGGAGTGAGATAATGAAGCAGGTGGAGGTTGTGCAATGCTTTCTGACCCACAACTCCTCCCTAGGATTTGAAGTTTTGTCTGCTGACTAAGCAAGGCCAGCAGTTTCAAAGCATTGGTTTGATATCAGTACTTGTGATAGGGAGACTTCACATTGAAGTCATAGAATCACAGAGTGGTTTGGGTTGGAAGGGACTTTAAGGATCACCTTATTCCAAACCCCCTGCCATGGGCAGAGACACCCTTAAGCGCCGTCGGGCTCGCTAAGCTCTGCTGAGTGTGAAACTGCGGATGGGAGTGAGAACTTCCCAGCAAGGGAGAGACTCTTGTCTGCACGAACCCTGGTGCGAGCTTTCCCTCTGGGCCAATGAGTGAAATCGGTGACAGCACCAGCACAAATTCTTCCACGGCCAGAGAAGACACACGTGCTTTACTGGGGGAGTTTTGCCTTCTGGTTCTTACCATTTCCAAAGTATGCAGAGTGCAGAATGGAGGTTCGGGATCTGGCTTGGAAGTTAATTTAAGCTCCTGATTTACAGGGCCGGCTATTAATAATTAAGGATTTAAAAATTCTTACTACTTCACAGTTGCGATCTTTTCGATTATATGCACAGAAATTCAATACCATTGAACACGTGTTTGTTTTTTTTTTTTTAAAATCTGTATTTTTCTATTATTTGACATGTCGGCCATCTCATTTTGTGCCTGACATTGGTTCACCCTGTCCCTTTCCCGCACCCTGTGCACTTTTTATATTCAGATGGATTGCCAGTGTAACTGTGGATAATTCCCTACGCTGGGATCCCTTGTGTTGGAAACAGCTGTTTGCTCATTGAGCTGTTGTGTCTGATGTCTGAAAGGAGAGAAGAGTTGTAGTATGGTGCAGGTGTGAACATGCTCCTAGCAGGTTCCAAGGGAGATGGAGGTGTGCTGCTCCTTTAGGTGACCATGCCTTCCCCTGGGCACTGAGATCCTGCGGATGGAGCCTACCTCTTGGTAGGAAAAAGGCTGAGAAGTCTGCAGACCTCATACTTTGTCATCTTATTCCTCATATGTGAACACTTTGTCCTTGATAGTCTCCTTTAATGATATTGCTCCTCTTTTCACGGAGAGTAGGTTACATGGTATAATTAATACCCTCCTGGTATTTCCTCTCCTATTGCAAATGTTGGCAGAAGTGTCCTTGCAGGCTCCTCGCTGAAGTGTTAATAAAACCTTTCTCATTTAGTTAATGCTTCCTGGATTTCAGTTAACTTTATGCCTGTGATATTTCATGGCTGTCTTTCGTTTAAAATTTAAAACCCTTTTTCTTTATTTTTTGATAATTGAAGCTGTATTTTTCAAGCCGTTTCAAAAGACAAGCAGCAATGCGAGATGGACGCAGGCCAACCGCCCTCCCTCGATATGAAGGTGCGAGGCGATGGAGTGAAAACCATGCAGTTTGAAAAGGACCCTTGGTCACAGAATCACAGAATGGTGGGGGTTGGCAGGGACCTCTGGAGATCACCCAGTCCAACCCCCCTGCCAGAGCAGGGTCACCCAGAGCAGGTGGCACAGGAACGCGTCCAGGCGGGTTTGGAATGTCTCCAGAGACAGAGACTCCACCACCTCTCTGGGCAGCCTGTGCCAGGGCTCTGCCACCCTCACAGCAAAGAAGTTCCTCCTCATGTTGAACTTCCTATGCTCAAGTTTGTGCCCGATACTCTTTGCCCTGTCGCCAGGGACCACTGAAAAGAGCCTGGCCCCATCCTCCTGATCCCTCCTGGGACCTCCTGGTCCCTCCTCTCTCTTTCCCCACACTCCTTAGCTGAAGCCACACCTTATGGGAGGTGTACCTGGGATTCAGGATCATCTAGCAGAAATTTTTCCTCATTGCAACTTGTATCTGTCGTCCCTTGTCTGTCTGTGTGGTCCTTTGAGAAAAATTTGGCACCATCTTGTCTTTATCATTCCTGGTATTGTAAAACTGAAATTACAGAAGACGACTTTCCTGTAGCGTCTGTGCTGCTACAGCATCTGAGAACCTTCTGTACTGTGCAAAGCAATGTGATTAATCTCCACCTTTTGAAGTCTGATTCTTTTCCTCCTCTCTTCTCTAGAGGGAGAGATTTGCCTTATGCTATTTGGTTTGTTTTGGTAGCGTAGAGTGTTTTTTGCTCTTTTTGTGTTTGTTTTTAACATCCCATTGTTTCTGCTGCCTATTGGCCTCCAGATCTCAACTTGCATGACTTAAAATGCCCAAAGGCAAAGTTTTCTGTAGCTTTAAGTCCTAAAAACTTGATCTGGAAATTGAAATCTCCAGCTATGTTCTTTCTGCCCTTTGTTTCATCATAGGTGATAAATTTTTCCCATCAAAAGCTTCACAGCCTATTTGCCTGTGCTATGTGAAGCAGAAGGAAACAGAACTTGCTCTTTGGTAATTATATGGTTGTACAGGCATAATAAAAATAAATGTGGCGATGTGCTAACAGTAGACACAACACCTCTGAATATGAGCTCTTGGAGGCAGCAGTTCTGTTGGCTATGAAGGTATTTTTATCATGAGAAGATGTTACAAAAGTTTACACCCCGCTCCCAAAAATGCCCATCTCGTGTAGGTACAGGAGCCCCAAACGTACATTTGAAAAACACTATCTGTGCAATTAAATTAGACCTTTAGAAATATTAGATCCAGAGCTTGCTTTTGAAATTCCTTTACAAAGACAATGAGAATATTATTTAACGCTCATACCAACCTTCCCACGGTGCAAGTGAAAGAGTGCCTTCGCAGCTCTTGAAGGCTGAATACAGCTCATGTGCATATAGAAATAATTACGTGAAACTGTCCTCGGGGTCTTGTTTGCCATTGCAAAGGGATTTTCTTCTGGTAGGAGGCAGTCTGTGTTGTGAAAAATTAGCATTGTTCCCCGCACGAAGAGATCTGCCTACCAAGGTCTTGTGGACTAATTTAATCTCTTTTTCCCGCTTCCAGATTTCGCGGAGTTTGTTTTTCTGGGTCTGTTCCTCACTGAGATGTCTTTGAAGATGTACGGGCTGGGGCCAAGAAACTACTTCCACTCTTCATTCAACTGCTTTGACTTTGGGGTGAGTGGGGTTCAGCCGTGGGGATGGAGCGTGTGGCTCTCCCCTTACTCCGTGGGGCTGGGAGTTTTGAGGGTGAGTATGGGAATCCATGGGAAATGGTGCTGTGATGGTGTGTGTCTTCTGCGGGGAGCAGGCACTGTATAAATTAGCTGCAGTGAAACACATTAAGCTTCCCCTAGTTATCATCCTTTTTGAAGAAATGTGACAGCTGGGGATTTCATTTCCTCGGCATGTTGGCAGCATCAGCACCAGTAAATGCTCTGATTGCTGAGAGGTTCTCTCTCCCGTTTAAATGAGGTGATCGAAAGGAAAAAAAATCCCACAGATCTTATTGCTCATCTCCCCTAACATCCATTTAATGGCCTTTACCTCCAGATACATCAGCAGCGCTTTTCAGACATGGACGCCCAGAGTAGAAGTCTAAACACATGATTAGATGACAGAAAGGCAATAACTCACATTCTTTTATTGCAGAAGTACAGGTTCCCCCCTTCATGCTAAAACTATAGCTTTGAAGTGTGAATAGTGGGGCCGGTTTTGACTCCATCTAACAAAGAGCATTGCATGTAGATGTTAATTTATTCATTAAAAGCTATTAGGCTGTAATCAGTCCTCACAGAGGTTAATTCTGCTTCTCTTATCTTTAGCGTGGGCTGAGCACTGCATCCCAGAGCGGGAATCGGTCTGTGAAGTTTCTTTAAGGCAAAGCTTACGATACAGCCATGGGCAAGGGGAAAACAGTTCAGGTCATTGTACGAGTCATCCAGCCCTTCTCTCCAAGATTTAGTCTGTGTTTCTAGTCTTTATCTGCCAACATGCTGGGAGTGATTCTTCTCCCCCAAGGAGCAAAATTCCCTGCTTCAGCTCTGCTCCTGCCAGGGAGGAGGAGGTATTCCTACCTTCCGTAAGTGACACTCCTAAATCCGAGGCTACAGGTAGAGCCAGCTTCCCTTTGGCAGTGTCAGCAGGAAAGATCAGAGCTAAATAGACTTTGAGATGAAACCATCCAGCCCCAGAATCACCTGTGTCCAGCAGACTGTGGTGTTGCATTGGGCTGCACCAAGTGTGAGGGTCTCCTCTCTAGGGTGTCCCTCGGTGGTGGCTCAGAGAACTGAAATGCCTTGTGACGTTCTTCCTGGCCCCATAGCCCAAAGGGTACCGCACAGACACTGTCAGGAGAGGAAACCAGAGCACACATCGCACAGATAACGTCAGATAACTGGATGTCTGTGCGCTCAGAGTTGAAGCCTAATGCGAGGGGCAGAGAGGCTCCCCTCAGCTGAAGGTGGCCAGCCCATGACAAGGTTTAACTGCAGGACTGAAAGGTGTCCTGCGAAGGCTGGGATGAAGAGAGTGCCCACAGAACGCAAGGGGCTGACACCCAGCTTTCATGAAGGTTTTTTTTTTTCATTAAGCATGCCCGAAGAGCCCAAATTCTGTAAGCTGAGTTAAAGACATTTGGTGGCCAAGCACTGTTGCCTCATTAGTCTTTTAAGGGTATTGTTGCCTTGTTTGCATTGTCTAGTGACGGTCACTAGATTGGTGTCCTTCACCAATGGGTTAGGTAGGCTCCGAGCTGCAGCTAGCTTGCCTCCATGCTTGCTGCTGCTTTCCCTGGATCTTTGTGTCCAGGATGCTCCTTTATCAGGTACAAACTCTTCTTGTTGTGGGTCATAGACAGGTGATTTAGGAGCTTGTGCAAAGCAAGAGATAAATCTACCATGTCTTTCTGCTTTGTGTCATGCTATGGTGAGTGCAGCACTGGCAATAAGCTTTGCTGAGTGTTTCCCAGGAGGTAAAGCTGTTGATCTGTTTTTAAGTCTTCCTCCTTTAGAGAATCCATAGGGAACCTACTTCTATCTATGTTTCTTCCTCCTCACCCACCTTCCAGCCCCCAGAACTAATTTAGCTGCTTCACCCCCACTGGAACATCACACAGATCTGTAGTGGGTTTAGTTTGACAAACCATCAAGATGAAACTGTTCAAATGCAAAAAGTGAAACAACAAATCAGAGCGACATCAGTCTTGGGAGAAACGGTCCAGTGGGGTCTCATGTGAAACAAGCTCCCAGGAGGCCATGTGGTGATGCCAGGAAAAATAATTATCAGTGTAACATGTAGAGGGACTAAGGAAAGGTTTTTGCTGATCCATGAGGGATTTGCAAGAGTGACAGACTGTGGGAGAGAAGTCTTTTTCTGATGGGAGAAACTGGTTGAGCAACTGTTGTGTAACTCCCTTTCCCACTACGTTTTCTTGAAGCTCGGGGTACAGCATCTCTTGTAGAGTGGCTGCAAGCAATGCTGTAGTTTTCAAAAGATGTCCAGGTTTCTGTTTATGAGAGGGGCTTCCTAGCTGGGTCTCCCAGCACTGCTCAGGTACTCGGACGCAGCTCTGCCAGCCCTGGCTTCCCATTAACACTCCTCTCACAACACCAACCAGCCGCTTGCTGGGCTCCGGTGATAATGTGTTTATGGTGTGCTTCGTGCAACTGGGGACCACGGTCCATGGGAGCTCTGACACGCTGGGTTAATGCAAGGTATAACAGCCATTGGCAGCGAGATGCCTGTCTTCTCTCATTAGCCGTGCAGTAACTTGTGTGGGTATAATTGCCCTTTCCAATTGTGCTTAACCCATTACTATTTTCCCCTTTTTGTAATAAAGGATTTCAGAGAAGATTGCTTTATCGCTTGAGGTTAATTCTCTGCCAACCTGAAAAAAGCCCAACCAAACAGACAAAACAAAACTTAAAAAAACACCTTGATTTGGGATGCTTTTTTCAATAACCTGAGGCTGAGAGCCTGGTGGATGACTGGATGCTCATGCGAGAGGCTTTGCAGGATCTCTTAATAGCTGTTATACCTTCATCACTCTCCTAAAGTCTCTCCGTTGCCAGAAGCTTCTGGGAGATCTTGCCCAGAGCGAAATCTTCGCTGTTCTGCAGTGCTGCGGGTGCTTCTGATGGGAAGGGGGGGGATGGGGCTGTGTCCCCTCGTGTTTGTAGTTGAGACAGTGTTTTAAAAAAAAAAAAAGAAAAAGAAGAAAAAGCATACTGTCCTTCAAAAATGTTATTTTAAGGTAATTTGCTTGCTAGAGAAGAAAGCAATAAGTTCTATCTGTGGTCTCCTGCGTGTCTCTCCTGCTTCTAGGTATCACCCTTTTTTTAACAGGTTGGAATGAGGTTTTTTAGTGCTGTTGGCTGAACCCTTCATAAGAAAACCAGCACAGCCCAAGCTCTGATTCTTCTCCCATCCTCAGCGTCTCTAGAAGCACCACAAAGAGCTAAGGGGAAGTTTTGCCTGATGTTAAAATGGCCTTTTCTTGCAGGTCATCGTGGGAAGTATATTTGAAGTTATTTGGGCTGCAGTGAAACCGGGTACCTCGTTCGGCATCAGCGTGTTGAGAGCGCTTCGACTGCTGAGGATTTTCAAAGTAACAAAGTAAGTCCAGCTCCCTTTCCGCTCGCTTTGGAGTCTTAGCACCATATGAAATCTGTATCACCAGCCCCGCAGCAAGTAGTAGTGCTTTCCAGACTTGCAAAAACAATAAAAGTTTAAAAAAAAAAAAAAAAAAAAAGCTAAAACAACCCCCAAAACAGTCTGCAGCTGGCACACAGGTCATGCCTGTCCTAACGTCCTGTGTCTGCACTGGGCCTAATGGGGGGCAGGAGTGGAAGGGAACTGTGGCTGCAGAATTGCCCTTTCATTGGTTGGGTAATTGGGTTTCTGAAAGTTTTAAGTTTAGGGAGTCCCTGAGCCCATAGTTGCATCCACGAGGACTTTTAACAGCCCTTTCCCCAACCTCATGTACAGGTTTTTCTACCCTTGGGCAGAGGGCTCCACGGTGTAGTGATGGGCTGCGTGAGAGCATCTTTCTTTTCTTTGTTTTTAACAAAAATCTCATGAAGTGATCCCTTATTTCTTGTTGGTAAGAGGAAAAAGTTTCTTATTTACTTTCTAAGCCCCATCAACTGCCCGCTGCCCTTATCTACTGCTGATCTTTTGATAGTTTCTAAAGTATTTAGGAACTGGAAAGCTGAGCTACCCTGGTTATTGCTAAATACTAAATCCTGGTGCCTGAACCACTGTGTTGACACAAATATGAAGTGCGTTGCTGCTGCCTGTGCTAGGTCTGGTCTGGGAATGTCTGAGGTTTTCCGCCTTGAGCCTATGAAGTTGAATTTTCACTAGAGTTGGGTTGCCAGGGCTATTTCGTGCTCATGCGCTGCGTTAATGTGTGCTGGCGTTAGCAAACAGCTACTGTGCAACTTGTAAATCCATCTAGAGCCATTTCTGCAGGATTTCAAAATTATGGTGTGGAAATTGATGACGTATTTAGGTGCTCCTGCTGTTGTTTTCCACCTTTTTTTTTAAACACCATTTTACACCATTATCTCCTCAGTTCTCCCCTCTTTCCATCGCTCTCTTACTTGTTATTGGCTTGAAGTAACAAAAGCACCTACCTCAAAAAAAAACCCCCACAACCCAACAACATCAAATAGATAAAGTACAGGTTATCACATTTGAGCAAAACAGTCATTTGAAGTCACAAATACTTTCACAGCTATTTGAACGCACAGTTTTTGTTAGATCTGTAGGGTTTGGTGATTTGTATCTGCTGATCCTTATGCAGATACAAGATCCATGTGTGATCCCGTGTTGTTTGTTGTGGGACAAAGGGGTTGGAAACATTAAGTTCTCTAAACGTCTAGCAAAATATGTGGGCACCTGCCCCAGAAATATCCCTCTAGTCTACCTTTGCAGTATTCTTATTTATGGAAAACTCTATTTGGAGCAGGGATTTGTATCAAATTCATAGCAATTATTTGTCAGCAGTTAATTTTATCCAGAACTGAGATTTAGTGTATCTGATTATGTGTTGTACTTAAAAATTTTGGATATTTTTGCAAGCGAAAATGATCTTTTTGTGAGTTTTGACTATTCAGGATTTTAGCCAGTGTAATAAAGAGCTGAAGCCTGAGATTTAACTTAACAAAGCTTATCATGGAGCAAGCCGAGTGCTCTCCCCCTTCTCAGGACAGCGAGTGAAACTCTCTTCCCACTGAGGCTGAAGTTCCCTTGGCCTAATTATGTGGATTTTTCACCTGACATGACAGAAATGTGTTTTTTGCGTTACCAGAAGCCGGGTCCCCCCCCGCAGCTCACTTGGGAGTATCTCAGTGGTGCGGGGCCACGCCACCTCAGTGCCTGAGCTGCACAGCTCAGTGTAACTCATGGAGAGCGACCGAAGTGATGGCACCAGGCACAGATTGCTACCCACCCGCTCTCATTCCAGTCTTTACTGGAAAAACATCAGTAGTTTTCTTTTTTTCTCCCTTTTTCCTAGCAATTTTTCTCTGAAACTCCCTGCCCTGATTTTTTGTTGTTTTGCCTCCGTGTTTAAAGGAAGCCAGTTGTAGTTCTCCTGCTTTGACTAATCGATGGCATTAGACTTTTTGATTCCTATGTCCCAAATCAGTGTGACTGAATCACTCTGCTGCCTGCAATAGATTAAATTACAGCCTGCCTGAAAGGTGACAACAGGGTGCCCTATGAGGGGATGCAGCCGAAGAGGGGCCGAAATTTAGTGAGGAGGACAAGGAGAAAATAGCTCCCCATGTTTTCCTCTTTGTCGTGACAGCACTGAATGGGGACTGGCATCTCTAGAAACGCAGCTCCTCATTGTATCCTGGCACTCTGTATTCAGGCAGGGCTTGGTGCTGAGCTATTCCAGGACAAGACAGAGCAGCCTCCGCGTGTATTTTGTGTCCGGTTGTGTTAACAGTGGGGTGCAAACCCCATGCTCATGGCAGATTTTGCCCGAAGCCGTTGTGCCAAGCGGAAGAGAGCTGTGTGATCAGCAAACCCTTCCTCCTCCTCCTCGGGGAGCAGCTCAGCCCCGTGTGCCTAGGGGCTAACCCAAAAGTTTAGTTGCAACTTTTTCAATTGAAGATATTCTCCTGAGAGACCAAAGTTTCCCCTGAAACCTCTGTCGCTGTATTATGGACTCAACTTTTCTTGGAATGGGTGCAATGGGGGTGCAAGATCCTGCTTCTGGGATGGAGGTGCCTGCGTCACAGAAATGAGGGGTGGTTCAGTCCTCTCAGCAACACCTGGGGGAAGGAAGAGGAGGAAAATGAAGATAAAGAGAAGACAAAGGATGGCTTTCTGCTCTTCTGACTCAAGCTCTGAGCTTCTCTCCCCATCAGACAAATCCCTGGACTTCCTTCTGCTGGATACCCACCGCTGCAGGGCAGGGAGGAGCTCAGCGCATGGGGCTGCCCCCAGAGCTGGGCAGGATGGTAGAGCAGGCTGCTGCCGAGAGTGACCTCTGGATGGCAGCTCCCAGTGCCAGGCAGTGGAAAAGAGAGAAGTCACTGGAGAAAAAGAGAGAAAAATTTCCCCCCATGGTCTCAGACTCAAAACTTTTAACAGAGGACACATGAAATGGCTCTAAATCATTCGTTTCCAACCGCCTGCTCCAGCCCCCTTGTCTGTCCAAAAGGAGATTGTCAAAGAGCTCCTCTGCTTAATAGCTCTTTCTGCATTTTCTGATTCATTAGTTTTCCTAATATAAATGCTCCCCGCCTGTTCTCAGCAGGACAATAAAGCCAGGAAAGAGAGCAGTTCCTGAGCAGCCTCCCTGGCATGCTGTCACTCGGTGTGCCTGCCGCCACTCGGTGTGCCTGCCGCCAGCGTGGCGGGAGCCGGCTCAGGGGACGGGGGTGGTAAAAGCAAACTAACTTCAGTATTTGGCCAGATGCAACTTGGATGTATCAGTCAGGATCCGGGCTGAGCCATTCCCTCTGGCCATGTTGGAGTTAATGTCCCGGATTTGTTTTTATCCTCTGAGGTTATTGCTCGGTCCAGAATTCTGAAACCGTGTGGCTGAATTGCCCCACACTGAAGGTGTCGCTGTGCTTGAATGTGTGTGTTAAAAGTCTACAGAAACATTTGAACATGTGGGAGTTTAAGTCCGCTTGTGGATACTGGCATTGGATAAGCTGGGAAGACACACAGCAGAGACGTCCTGGTGGAAATGAGATGTTTATTCCTGATTCATGTCTTAGGAAGGGAGGGGTTCATTGTCCCCACGTTCAGTCTCACCTTGGCGATATCGATACATCCCTAGTTTTGGCACCCCTGCTGACTGCCATGCCCGATGAGGAGATGCAGAAAGGTCGAAATCTATACCAGGAACGGGGTTACTGAGAAACTAAACAGAACCCTTTCGCTGCAGACGACTGCTCTGCATGGGTACACGTGCACCGCGGTGGCCGTCTCTGCCCTTGCCCTGCTACATGAGCTTTTGCTGCTCAATGAGCTGTGTTTTCCAACCACAGAGGGGAGTTTAAAGATGCTGATATTCCTTGCCATTCTTTTCCTTTTTTATATTAAGAAAATAGATTTAGTTCCTCACCGAAGGCTCTCCTCCCCCTCATGTTATCTCTTGGCTGCTGTGATCTCCAACGCAGGTACTGGAACTCCCTGAGAAATCTGGTGGTCTCCTTGCTGAACTCCATGAAGTCCATCATCAGTTTGCTCTTCCTGCTCTTCCTGTTCATTGTGGTGTTTGCTTTGCTGGGGATGCAGCTCTTCGGAGGACAGTAAGTCTAATTATTCCTTGGCCTTGGTCATCTGAAAGCTATCACCTGGAATACGGAAGGGAGAGAGGGGCCTTGAATGATTCACATCGTGGGTGCAGATGTTGGTCTTTTGGGGCTGCTGAGAAGGGGTGTCTGCTTTATAGGAAAATAGTTCCTGTTCTGGTGTTTTACTTGGAGCTGAATTCTTTCTAGTTACCCCAATTCGAAGCTCTTATGTCATTCCATGGTCCCCATGTACACCCAGACCTCTGAAATAGGACTGGGGGAGGCAGCACTTTTTCTACTGTTAGGGGAAAGGCAAATTCTTTCCCTGGTAGCCTCCTTGACAATATTCACTTGGAATATAATTCTGCTGGAAAACATAGTTGTGTTGAATCTGATTTTTCTCATTAGAAATGCCAGTTGTGATGAATTTTGCAGCAAGAAATATCACAATATTGCCATTTAAACTCTAGCGTAAATTTTAAAATGAAATAACGTGGTTTCGTTTGGTTTTTTTTTTTTCTTTTTCAATCAATAACTATTTTATCTTTAAAATACTAAAATGGAATGATTTACTAAGAGGGCAATTTCAATTTTGACTTTTAAGCTTGAGGACAAAAACTTCTCAGAATGGCTTGTTCCACCAAATGGTTTGAGATTTTGATTGTTCGTTTTAATTGTGGGTGAAAATTGAATTTCAAAGCGTCAGAATTTTCTCCAGGAATAAAATTGAGTTTCTGCTAATAGTTCTGCTAAGCATCTTCTCAGAGACGCCACGTTCCCCGCTGCTGTTGCCTGGGGTGTTGTTGGCAGGTGGAACAAATGCTGCTCCCTGCCTGGGGTTACAGAGACTGCATGAGAGCTGCTGCTCCCTTACTGCTCTTGTTTTCATTTCTTCTCTCTAGGTTCAATTTCCAAGATGAAACACCAACCACGAATTTCGATACCTTCCCTGCCGCCATCCTCACGGTATTCCAGGTAAAGCCATACCTTGTCCTGGATGAGCATTAGAAAATAAATTCCTGGGCATCTCTTTCTGCTTGTGGGGGGAAAAGAGGTCCCCAAAAATCTGTGTAATTTTGGAAAGAGAAAATTTTTCTTTCTCATGCATTTTGCCACACTGACCAATCAATGCATCATTAAAAATCAATGCTATGGGATTAAAGAAAACTAGAAAAAAAGATTATTTTTTCTGCTAGGAAAAAAATATTGATAGAATAGACATTTCTGTGCCGAGCTTAAAGTCTGTGCATGCCCAGGATCTTGGTGTCTTCTGCAGCCTCTGCCCAGGGTCACACACTGCAATGGCAGCACTTGCGTGTGCCCCACTGCATAAATCCTCCTGTCTGCAACCCCAGTTGGCGAGTGGTTGACCTGTTTCACTTTCTCCTGTAGTTGCCATAATTTAATGAGGAGAGAGGCTTGAGCTAGCTCCGGGCAGTAAGGAAATAATGTAGCATTTTGCACGATAATAGCTCCAGATAAGATAATGCTGGATAAGAATTACAGTCAACAGGGGAGCGTGGAAAGAGGCATCAGCCTTGGGCAAGTTCATGTGATGACGGGGAGAAGTCCCAGTTCTGGCAGATGCGATGCTCAGATTTAAGACTCTCATTTTGCAGCTGTTCTCTGCATGCCTTCTTTTAAAACACTCATTTCAGGTGTTTCGGTAGAGCTGGGGATGCTGTACCCTGCTCCGCGTGCAGGTGACGCTCACAGGTCTGTGAGACTGTCCCACATCTGTAGCCTTGTCCTACACAAAGTCTTGATGTTGGATCCAGGGTCAAATCTCAGCTGGAGCCCAACTTCTGTAGATCTCAGCAAGGCTTGGCTTGTGTATTTCAGCGTCGTGTCCCAAAAAGGGGGAAAAATAATAATAATAATAAAAAAAAGGGTTGATGGCCATTTTGGGATTAAAACAGAAAAAGAGTCTAAAAGAAAAGTGTGAGTTACCGTGCAACTACACTGGGAGTGTAATGATAGGACCATGGGGTAACTGTTTCAAGCTGAAAGAGGGGGAGACTTAGATGAGATCTGAGGAAGAAATTCTTTGCTGTGAGGGTGGTGAGCCCCTGGCCCAGATTGCCCAGAGAAGCTGTGGCTGCCCCATCCCTGGAGGTGTTCAAGGCCAGGTTGGACGGGGCTTGGAGCAACGTGGTCTGGTGGGAGGTGTCCCTGCCCAGGGCAGGGGGGTGGCACTGGGTGATCTTTAAGGTCCCTTCCAACCCAAACCATTCTGTGATTCTATGAAAATATGTCCTGTGACCTCTACATAAGCAGCTTCATATGGGTATTGCTTCTCTCCAGATGTGAAGCAGGTTCGGTGGTACTTACCTGGCAGGATATTGCACATCAGGGTAGATTAATATTTGCATAGTATTTTAGTACTCATCAAAAAAAAAAGGCTTAAAGGAACATAAAGGTATTGCCACAGAGCCGGAACTGAACCCGAGTCAGACTGCGGATGTGAGCATCTGGAAATTTTGATGTTATTTTGCCTTGTGATGGGCAGTAGCTGTCTCTTGAGAATACTGAGCTGAAATATTTCCTTTCTGTTCCGGAGATAAACACCCCTGTAATGGAGCGGCTGTGGGATGAAGGAAAACACTGTTGGCTTTATGACATTTGTCTAGAACCTTAAAGCTACGAATTAAAACCAGCACAAACCATCAGCACTGAATTAACTCGGTGCAGCTTTGTAAAGGCAGTTCGATACCTTCTGCTCCCAGTCCACCCCCC
>VWZL01004800.1:36590-121910 GCA_013396915.1 Stercorarius parasiticus | reverse complement strand
CTCCCCGAACTGCAAATACAGTGTCAGTGTATCTTCAATATGGGCTTTGGGTTCTCTTCTAACCTCGTCTTCCATAAACTCGGGCAAGCCAGCAGGCTTGTTTGGCTGCCGCTCTAATGAGCGGAGCAGCATCGCTCAGGGAATGCGTTCCATGTGTTGAACCAAATATAATAAAGCCAGATACACCCCGTCCATCCCTAACCCCTCTGGAGATTCTTTGTTTAAGAAACAGTCTTAAAGTCTTCTGCAGCTTGCCTTTAGCCCATTTTATTTCAGCAGACCTGGCTGGGTCACGGTCCTCTGCCATGCAGCTCCCAGGACGTATTTTGTCTGGCTGAGCTCAGCGTTGGGCGCAAGTGAGCCCCGCTCTCCCTAAATGCCCTGTGAAGAGCATCACACATTTTTCTCCAGCTCCTGGCTCCCAAGAAAGTCTTTGTGAGCCAAATGTCAAGCCATATATGTACAAAATACAAACACAAACTCTCTCTCTGTATATTTTCCATATATATAAAGATATTTCATATACATACACATGAAAAAAATATTTTATTTTCATAGATATATATCTATATACACATGAAAAATAACTAGTTGCTTTCTCCCTGTTCCAGCAATCATCGAGCTGGAAGCGTGTACAGCATCCATAAGCGCAGAGAGCCTATAAAGCAGAAAGACCTGTGTTAGCTATATGTGCTCTGCTTCCTGAAAGCTGCTATGTACGTAATTACATGCTGCCGAGAAGCAGAGCATGGGTGACCGCTGGAGGAGATGAGGGGTCATGGTGGCAGGATGGGACCAAAGCTCAGCTCCGCTGCTGGGTCCCCGCCGAGGCTTGGAGTCCGTTTTGATGTCGGGTTAATGTCCCAGTGCTCTGGCTGTTTGGGGTTGGTTGGGTTGTTTGGGGTCGGGTTGATGTCCCAGTGCCCTGGCTGCCCTCGCTGACCTGCCTGCAAGATATGACACTGAGCTGATGTGATTTGGCATTTACTCGGGCCCTCCTTCCGGCAAGCATCTCGTTTTCGGGACAGCCCTCTGAAATGGTGCAGTGCTGCTCCTGCGCGGCTGAGCGTCTCCCACCATTAATGTGCTCATTAGGCCATTAGGGTTTCACAACAGCTCCTGACAGCTGTTTTTATTCCATCATCTGATGCCTTTTCATCATGAAGTATTAAGTGCTGAGGTGCCCTGGAAAAAATGGTCATTTAGGGTGGCCAAAAGCAGTTTTGGGCCCCGGGAAAAACAAAATGTTTGGGCTTCGCCTTACTCCAAAGTCCTCATTGCTTGTGCTCCTCCCTCCGCAATGCTGTCCTCAGTTCTTGTAGCATCCCTAAACAGAGACTTTATAGAGCAGAAAAACTGTTTACTGCATGTGATCTGCTCCTTGAGGGCTGCTACCTAATTGCTTAATTCCTCCAGCTGGTGGGTGACTGTGCAGACAGTGGGAAGGACACGGGGTCAAGGTGTCTGACCTCGTGCCAGGGCCTCAGAGAGCATCCTCACCTCTGCCCAGGTGGGCTGCTTACTTCAGACTTCTTATCTCTCTGCAAAAGTTACGTAAAACTTTTTTTTTTTTTTTTCCCTTTAAGTTTTTGTTCCACGTACAACATAATCCAGTTGGATTTTCGAACCCACACCCTGACCTGCTGGGCTTGTTTATGTGCAGCCCGTAATTTGTGATACCTGCGACTCCTGGTCTTCTGCAGGGCATAGAAGCGTTCCCACTGGTTTCCCTTTCCATGAATGTTTGTGTGAACAGAAGTCACTTGGTGGTTATTCCCAGAAAGCAGGAACAGGTGTGAATTCATGGAAATGATGTGAATGCAAGTTTGTGAGGAGTGCTTTGCATAATTGAGTGCCGGAGTTGAAAGCCCAGTGCCCTGGTTCATATCGCCTGGGGTGAATCCAGTGTAACTCCAGTGGTGTGGGTTAGGCTTGGGCTCTGAATTCTGGACTCGGAGTTGTTTGAGACCAGATTCTGCATTTAGGAAACAAGTTTGTGTATGCGCTGTATGTCCTTGTGTGTCTATGCTTGCCCTTAGCCTACTGCTGTCATCAGCACCGACCCTGCAGCAAGACGTTTTCTCTCTATCAGCAGCTGACGCCTAGTCTGGAATTTGCAATCGTTTTGAGCACACTGTATGCACATGGGACTTGATTACTACAACACGCATCATGCTTTAGGCTTTTTTGGCTTCTTCCTTCTATTAAACACAAAGACAGCTTCCTATTTAAGGAATTTAAGCTTCACATCCCAGTGGGCGTGTTTTAATGTACTAAAAGTAACCATCGTTCGACGCTGCCCATGGCAGGCAGACAAAGTGCTGATCTGCCCAAAACGCTGCTGTGTTACACTCGCTGGTGAAGAACAGGAATGGCAGGTAATTCAGACTGGTACAAAATTAGCCTCTAGGATGACAAAGCTTATTTTTCATGTGTCAGGCTGGGGTTGTGCTCGCCTCTGTACGAGGATGCAGGAGGAACAGAATCCTCTTCAAGCTGCCCTCATCTGTCTTCACTTGTACGCATTTGGTTATTGCTGCTCCTTAGGGCTTTTTTTGTGGTTTGTGGCCATCTGGGTGGCTGAGGATCCTTCTGGCCTCGTCAAGCAGGAAACCTGGAGAAGAACCAGTTGTGGTTTCTCAAGGGACTGGAGCACCTCTCTGCTGAGGAAAGGCTGAGAGCCCTGGGGCTGTTCAGCCTGGAGAGGAGGAGACTGAGACGGGATCTCATCAATGCTTATCAATATCTAAAGAGTGGGTGTCAGGAGGATGGGGCCAGGCTCTTCTCAGTGGTGCCCGGCGACAGGACAAGGGGCAATAGGCACAAAGTGGAACATGGGAAATTCCATCGCAACATGAGGAGGAACTTCTTTGCTGTGAGGGTGGCAGAGCCCTGGCACAGGCTGCCCAGAGAGGTGGTGGAGTCTCCATCTCTGGAGACATTCCAAACCCTCCTGGACGCGTTCCTGTGCCACCTGCTCTGGGTGACCCTGCTCTGGCAGGGGGTTGGACTGGGTGATCTCCAGAGGTCCCTGCCAACCTGCGATTCTGTGGTGCAGCTCCCTGGCAAACCTTGCAGTGGTGGTGCTGGCATTTGGAGAAAGGTTCACGCGTGCCCCGGCTGCAGCAAAGCTGTCTGCAGCCCCCAGGAAGAGAGGAATAGTGGAAGGGGGTTGCAGGAGTTTCTCTTCCTGTTACACAGTCCCCCGCTGTGAGCCGTGTGTGTGGGGTGGGGGGACGCTGAGCAGACCCTTTCTGCAGGAAGTGAAAGGAAGGAGTTGACTCTGGCAGAGGTCCCGCTCGGGGCACTGGACTTAGAGGTCGGAGTTATCTTGGGTGGGACATGCCATGCGTGGAGCTGTTAAAACCTGGTATCTCCGCGTGACTTAAAAATGGAGAGGGAAGGGAAATTTTGATGGGGGTGAAGTGTTGAAATGTGGCTTTTCCTGCCTCTGCCTGCACAAGAGCTGGCGGTCAGAGGTGGGCAGCAGGCACGTAAGCAAGAAGGGGCAGGAATGGGGCAATGGCCTTCCGTCATCAGTGGTCCTCCCTCCTCCTCAGCCCGTGCCAGAGGAGGGAGCTGCATCCAGCCTGGGGTGAGACGGTCCAGGGCCGGGGAGGTTGGTGTCCAGTGCTGTGATCTGCCATGCTGACGTGCTCATCCATGTTTCCCCCAGAGACCAGCCTCCCTCCCCCAGACCTTACTGACCTTGTCTTTCCTTTGAGTCACCCTCTCTTTTCTTTTGAATTTCGCTGTGCAGATCCTGACGGGGGAAGACTGGAACGCGGTGATGTACCACGGGATAGAGTCGCAGGGCGGCGTCCGCTCGGGGATGTTCTCTTCCATTTACTTCATTGTCCTGACGCTGTTTGGTAACTGTATCCTTACGCGTTGCCTTGTGTTAGTGGCACAGCATCCCACGCACCCTTCCTGGGGTGCTAGAAATTTGTTTAAAGCTTTGTTTAAATTCTCACACCCTCACTTACAGTTTTTAAACTCAAATTATTAATATAACTTTGCTCCTTACAGCACCTGGGGTACGAGGTGCAGGTAAGTTGTCCATATTGGTGTCACTTTTCTGATGGCAATGTGAGCATAGTCTTCATTCATTTTAATTTTCATGTTTTACCTTAAGAATGTCCTATTATGAGTTAATTTATGTTGTGGGAAAAATGATCGAAGTCAAGACAGAGCAGGACCTCTGTACCTTGAATATCTTCACAGGTAGTTTGCACCAGGTCAGGGGAAGGGAGACTTGAAATTGGTTTGGTGCGTAGATCAGGCTCTGGTCTCTTGGTGCCTTTCTCTTAACCAGCTGTTCCAAAGGCTTGAAATTGTCTTGTCTCCACATGATGCTTAAAACCTAAGTCCATATCATGGGTTTAGATCTCTGGGAGTATTCAGTCATGCTGCAAGACTGGACGCATGAAGTCTCTGAAGATGTTCTGCTCTCCTTAGTCGTGAAAATCTCTTGAGAGCAACAGGAAACTGGGAGCTTGCTTCCCCCCAGCATGTCCCAGGGTGTCTGCTGGGGAACCAGCAGCACTCTGACGTGTGTTATGTCCCCAGAGAGCTCTGAGGAGGCAAGAATGTAGCAGGCGCGTGGAGATGGGATTTGGAAAGGGAGGCTTTATTTTCTACAGAAATGAGCAAAGAGCTTCTCTGATCTCGCGGCTGGGTGTGATTAGGAGAGCCAGCAGAGCACAGTAGTTGTGATGTCCCTGCTTCCCGATGGAGGCTGCCAATGGGCTGATGTTGTGTAGCATTGCCCACGTTAACTAGGTACAAAACGGTTGATGTGAGATGTTTGCTGGCCGCAGCGACAAGCTGTGTGGAGTCAAACGCAGCATCCTGAAAAATGGCAACTTAAAAAGTGGGGCATATACAAGGCAGCCCGGCTGGTTTGTTTGTTCTGTAAAATAGGGATAATAACGCTGAGCATTGCCGCTCTGCTTGAGAGCTCTCTGGGGGCTTTCCCAGCAGCACAAACCCTCTTGCGGGTTACACTCCCAGCGTTTGTCTTTTTCTTGGAGTCCCGTTTGGGCTGGCAGCATCGGCTGGGTACCTAGGAGAAAGGGAAGGTACGTGGTGGGCAATACTTGTGCTAAAGATGTAGAGTTGTTATATGGTGGTCAAGATGACAAGACATGAGATGTCAGTGCCCATGGACTGTGTGGCAGGGCTCCGGCTCTCTGCTTTGCCTGAAATCTCCCCATTAGCACAAGGAACCGAGATGGGGAACAGCGGAGCAGACAGCATATGAGCTGTGATTGTCGCACAAGGGCGTCTCTGCGGGATTTATCCCGTTAACAGGCACTGTCAGAGCCAGAGCAGCCGCGATGCTGGGGCTGGCTTGGCAGCTCTGCTCAGACACCCTCCTCGTGGCGGGCAGCGTGCCCCCTTCCAGAAACACAAAGCTTTGGAAAACTGGGTCAATGGAGAGCTGGGAGGGAGGGAGTTCTCTAAATCCTCAGGGCTTGGCATTTGAAAATGAGATTAAGCTATAATCAGGCTTGACAGTAGAGCTGAGAGAGAGACTTTTAACCTTAGAGCAGCTAAGATACAGCTTTTTGGAGGAGCAGGATATAAATACCCTTCTTGCACCTTTAATTCAGAGGGAGCTTCTCCCTCATCCTTTAGTTTTCATTAAAAGGGAAAGAGCAGGGGATGTTCAAGAGGAGGGAATAAGGACCTGGTTCATCTATTGCCACTGCCATGAATTTGGTATATGCCTCTTCTTGCCCCGTCTGAGTGGTGACTCAAAACCTTACCCACACTCTCTCCAGTTGGTGTTGAGTCCTGGCAGAGAGCAGCTCTCTGGCTTTCCCTTCCCTGTCCTGCTCCTGAGGAGATCCAGGAGGTGGCTTTCCTGGCTGCTGACCTGGGTCCATCCCCAGCGCCTCTCTCGTCCCTTTGCCCGCGGTGGCATGCTGGTGGCACACCTTCAGCGCAGCCAAGCGCTCCTCGGGGCACTCTCTGGGCATTTGGTGAGGAGGATATGTCAGCTGTGGTTCCTTAACTCTCCACGAGTCGTCCGGATGGGGATGAGCTTGCTGCAGGTGAGTTTCTGCGAGCATGAAGTACAGAGAGAGGGGAGAGCTGGCTGACAGAGAGTAACAAAACTCATAAACCCTTTTATAGTGTCCTAGAAGACTCTTTCACCAGCTTCTAGTGATCAGAGTTATAAACCTGAGGGAAATTATTAATTTTTATGGAGATTTACATCCCTGTTGGAGAATTAGAGGCCTGGCCCAGATTGTCTCTGTAAAAACTTAGTCTGAGAACACCAGCTGCTTTCACAGAGAGCTTGTAAGAGCCTTTTGGCATCATAGAATGGTTAGAGTTGGAAGCAACCTTAAAGATCATCTAGTTCCAACCCCCCTGCCCTGGGCAGGGACACCTCCCACTAGACCACATCTAGACCACATTGCCGAGCCCCATCCAACCTGGCCTTGAACACCTCCAGGGATGGGGCAGCCACAGCTTCTCTGGGCAACCTGTTCTGGTGCCTCACCGCCCTCACAGTAAAGAATTTCTTCCTGAGATCTCATCTAAATCTCCCCTCTTATTTTTTCTTCTCTGACATTCTGAATCACGCACAGTCCTGTTTGCCTTTAAGCACAGTGGGCAGGAGGGGAGTGCTGAGGCTGGGGTGTGTGGTGGAGGACGAGGGGTTAAATCTTTTCCTTGCCTGTTTTCTGTGGGAATTGCGGCAGTAAGCCCACTAACGCTTGCGCTGATATTTCAAACGGTGTTTCAGTGAGGTCAGTGCTACCCCTGTTTTTCACCAGCTACGGTTTTGATGCTGGGAGCAAGCAGCAGGCAGTCATTTATCTCTGAGGGAAAGCCGAACTGTCTGACTTCCCAGGGACTTAAGTTATCATTAACTGTCAAAACATAACCAGGAACGTCTGGAAATAAATTTTAGTTTACCAGAAAAGACCAGTCCTGCATTTTTGCGGGAAGTAAAATAGTCATTAATGTCAATGATGCTGCAGTGCCCCAGCGATGTTAAGGACAGGCGAGCACACGGGGTGTGGGACGTGTCTGAGCCTGGGCTTCACCTGCTCATGGCGACCCCACAGCCCCCCAGACACCAAGGGGACACCCTATAGAGAGCAGTCCAAGTTGTTATTTAGCTTAATTATAGATTAGATTAAGGCGAACTGTCTTTTCTGCTCTATCTTGGGTCTTCACAAAGATGTCCCCTCTCTCCCTTACAGAACTCTCTCCAAAAGGCTTTAAAAATGTACTTTTTTAATGCAAGTGACTTTATGGCAAGTGTGGGTTTGCCACCAGGCCCCCCCCTCCACCCACGTCCACCGCAGCTGAATTTCTTGAGTGGGACTTCTCATTTTTGTTTTCTTATGCCTCTGCCACTGAAATCAGTCCAAGCCCTTGTGGATGCTGATCAGCAAAAGGCACTTTGGTTCCTCTGCCGGGAGGGGGTTTATTTTCACTTTTTGAACATCGGCATCGGGTGAGTCCATTTCTAAGAGTTTAGGCAGACGGGATCCAATCTTGTCAGAGAATTGGCATGGGCAATTTTGGGTGAGCTTGCAAAACCTGTTCTTTTTCAACATGAGGGGCTCCTTTCTTCTCCCAGAGCTGCTCGGGGCATTGTGATTGTTCTTTTTCAAGAAGAAGAAAGGTGGGCGGGTGCCAGCTTCCCCTGCTTCCCACTGCAGCTCATTTGTTTCTTTGAATCCGTTTACTCTGGGCATGTTGAGTTTGGAGAAGAGGAGGCTGAGGGGAGACCTCATTGCCCTCTACAACTACCTGCAAGGAGGTTGCAGAGAGGTGGGTGTTGGCCTCTTCTCCCAGGTGAATAATGACAGGACCAGAGGAAATGGTCTGAAGTTGCGGCAGGGGAGGTTTAGATTAGATACTAGGAAGAATGACTTTACTGAAAGAGTGGTCAGGCACTGGAACAGCCTGCCCAGGGAGGTGGTTGAGTCCCCATCCCTAGAGGTATTTAAGAAATGTGTAGATTTGGCACTTCAGGGCATGCTCTAGTGTCAGAGGTTGTAGGGGGTTTTTTTGTGTGTGTATGGTTGGACTCGATGATCTCAAAGGTCCTTTCCAACCATGAAGATTCTATGATTTTATGATACTTTTTCAAGGGACTATTGCAAGGAAAAGATCCAGAAACTTTGTTTTTGTAAGTCGGAAGTCTCTCGCATTACATTCCCAGTTCCAGAGAGTCTGTGTGGAGCCAGACCTCTGCATCTGAAATGGTTTAATGAAAGTAGTATGATTACAGTAACAGCAGGATTTGGCCCATTTTCTAGGAAATTACACCATGTCTGTATTCATTGTTATCCAGTTAATTGATAAATTGATGCATCTGTTGAGGAGGGGGAAAAAAAAAAGGGAAAAAAACCTGTGAAAAACAGCAGAGGAGCCTGAAATGAAAAGCAGTGAGTGCCTGGAGGGTGCTGCCCTTGCCCTCGCCCGGAGCAGGAGAGCCATACTGGGCACCAGCGGCTGTCCCAGCTGTCCAGAGAGGTCCCTGCATCCGCCCAGGGTGCACAGAATGCACCAAGGCTGGCATTTGGGGGATATTTGGGAATCCCCAAGCTCTGCAGAAAGGGCTGAGGGACCTTTTTTTGGGGGGGGCAGAAACACCCAAGTCTGCCAGATTGCGCCTGCTTGGAGATGCATCAAACCAGCCTGATCTGTTTAAAAAAAAATAAAATAATTAATTATATTTCCAGTGGTTGATTATGTTACACGAGACATTTTCAGCGTCTGTGTGTAGGAGGCAGGGGTAGGAAGACAGTTTTATTACTGAGACATTCGTTCCCAGAACAGGGAGGCTTGGAAGCGTTTCCAATGTGTTGGAAGCATCCCAGAGGAAGAAACCCAAATAGCCGGCACCCCGGTGGTGCCACGCGCAGCGGTGCCCCTGCCACCCCCTGTCTGCCCCCCCTGCCTCCCTGCCTGCACCTCCTGCCGTCAAGCGACCAGCCCCCTCTTGCCAACCCTCAGTTAAAAGGAAATGGGGAAATTAGTATCTTTGCAAACGAAGACTTGATTGAGCTCTGACTCCAGAGTGGGAGGGAGGCGATTGTTTCAGCATCATCTTTCCCTTTTTCTTGTTCTTTGTCTGCTGGGCTCACTGGGTGCTCCCACCCCGCGCTCCTCGCTGGCCTGCTGGAGAGGAAAGAAGCAGCAAGTGGTGGGCATTGTATATCAAACCTCTGTCTGTCCTAGGGAATCATCTTCACATGACAAAACCCTCCATCCTGCGTTACATGAAAAGGATAAAATCTGATGGATGATCTGGCCTTTGCCTGGAGAAACCCCAGGGCTCTGGGTCCCATCCGCCAGGATGCAGATGCATCCTAAGAGATTAAATCCAGCTCCTGCTTTCTGCTGCCACAAGCAGCGGCTCCAGTTTTGATAGACGTTCAGGCTCTGGAGACACTCGTCTCAATGGGAATTACAGACGTGAACGTCTGGTTCTGAAGCCTTGGCTGAATTATGCTTCGTAAAAGCTCTTGAGAGGGAAAGCAAAGAGGCTTTGAGCTACTTGTTTGGGCCAGCTTCGGTCCCTGGCTGCCCTAGGAAGTCTCCTGGTGCCATGCCGACATGGGGCAGTGGCTCTGCAGCCAGCAGTGCCTGCAGCCAGGCTGGCTGGAGCCCACGGGAGCAGGAGGATTGCTGGGCATGCTCCCGTTCAGCAGAGACGACTGCAGCTGGTGAATCAGCCTTGCACCGCTCCTGGCTCCTCTGTTTATAGAGGCACCTGAGTTGTCTCCTCCTGGCATCCTTCTGAGAAATGGAGAGCAATCAGAGGGGCACAGATGCCACGGTTTCCCAAAATCTTGGTGCAGGTTTGCCAGCACCCTGGGGTCTGACACCTCACCTCTTGTCCCCTCACTGGAGCGATTGCCCCCAGCATGTCGCCCTTGTCCCTCGGTCCTGCCTTCGCTGCAGCATCGCTTTGGGCAGTGTTTCCAACGCCCACACCAAACCAGGGACGTTCATCCAGCAGAAAATAACTGATTAGTTGCTTGAAACTGCTGCAGGCATTTCACTCAACTTATGGGGAACCTGCAGTTGGTCCCAGGCTCTATACCATAAAATGCTTAGAGTTGGAAGGGACCTTACAGATCGTTTGGTTCCAATCCCTCTGCCCTGGGCAGGGACACCTCCCACCAGACCACATTGCTCCAAGCCCCGTCCAACCTGGCCTTGAACACCTCCAGGGATGGGGCAGCCACAGCTGCTCTGGGCAACCTGGGCCAGGGGCTCACCACCCTCACAGCAATGAATTTCTTCCTCAGATCTCATCGAAATCTTCCCTTTTCCAGTTTGAAGCCATTCCCCCTTGTCCTGTGTCTCCCCTCCCTGATCCAGAGTCCCTCCCCATCCTTCCTGTAGGCCCCCTTTAGGGACTGGAAGGGGTTCTAAGGTCTCCTTGGAGCCTTCTCTTCTCCAGGCTGAACCCCCCCAACTCTCTCAGCCTATCCTCACAGCAGAGGGGCTCCAGCCCTCAGAGCATCTTCGTGGCCTCCTCTGGCCCTGCTCCAACAGGTCCATGTCCTTCTTACACGGGGGGGCTCCAGAGCTGGATGCAGTTTTCGTCTCTGTTGGGGCCACTGCAATACAAAGGCAGTAGCAGCGCATTGCTGTTAAACCCTTTGTGAATCTCCAGAGGGTAAATGCTCATGAGAGCAACTTCATTCTCATGTACATTCATATTTAGAGGAGCAACTGTAGCTTTACACAATGATGGAGTGAGTGACTCTCCTGTCCCCAGGTAGTGTGCAAGAGCAAGATGCGTTTTCTTCCTTGAGAGTAGTTGAGACTTGGTTTTGCTTTGCTTGCTCTCCTTTCATATGCAAAGGTATCTGATTTACAATTGGTTTGGGGCTCTTTTGCAGACGCGTAGCTGGAATAACAACAATAAAATATATGAAGGGCCAAGTAATAGCTGAAATCATTAAGTGGAAAAATGAAAATAAAATATGAATAAATAATTATGGGAAAATGTTATGTCTCGGTGATATAATTCAGCGCTCTGCAGAGACCCAGGCTGGCGTGGGCACTGGTGGTTGTTTAGCTGGGCTAGATGCAATTTGGCCTGGACTAACGGCCCATTTCCCGGCAGAACTCATTAGCTTGGGCTGGGCATCCTGCTAACAGGCTCTGCTGTCGCGGGGCTCTGTGTGGGGCTGCGGCATTCGGGACAGAGGATGTCTGTGGCGGTCTAATGGACATATTGACTTCGGTGTGATAAGTCATGATAGTTTCCTCCCACCAGTAGGTAATGCAGCAGTGACCTAAGATTAACGTCTTCGTGGTATCCAATGCCTCATATATTATGCAAATGTTGGCTTTAAAATGACTGATTTCCAGGAGTTGTACCAGTTGCCCTTTTAAACAAGAGGGAAAAAAATGAAAGTGAAATCCTCTGTGTGTGCGTATGGGCTGGAGTGTAGGTGCGGATTTTCTGGACTGAAAGCCCAGGGGCCGCTGTGTCTGCAGGACCACCACGTGGTCCCGTGCTGGTTGCACCCATAGCGTTGTAAAGCCCATCCACTCAGCCCGTGCGTGGATCCTCACCAGGGATGTGTGCTGGGGAAGGGAGAAATGGGTGTCAAGCCCCTGCTGCATGGCAGAGCTGGCTCCCAGCAGAAGTGGGAGGTAGAAGTGGGAGACAAAGCGGTGGTGCAAGGGGTCAACCCATAATATACCAATGATTGTAAGTTGGGGAAGAGGGGTGGTGGCAGCAGGAGGGCAACAGTTTACTGTACAGGCTGTGTGAAGATTTTTTTTCCTTAGCTGGTCCCCAAAAGATACGCTCCTGAATGTCTTCTTGGCTATCGCTGTTGACAATCTGGCCAATGCCCAAGAGCTGACCAAGGTATGTACGAGATTTCTGTTTCTTCAAACTTAGACCCCAGCTGATGGATGTAAAGTACAAGTTACTGACCCTCCCAGACACCCTGAGGTTTCCTCTAGAGCCCCCTCGTGCGGTATCTCTCGTTACCAGTTTGCATTGCAGGGAGGGACCCGGAGGTTTATTCTTGTTCAGGTTTGTTTAATTTCAGGCTTGTTCCAGTGAGCCGTGTCATGTTCTTTAGTCCCATTTTATCACGGAGTGGGCAGTGGGCATTGCTCATCTCGCTGCTGCATGGAGGTGCAGAGGCATTCGCAGCATTTGCTGTTTTCAAGAGCAGAGGCGAAACAATTAACAGGTTTTGGCTGACTTGAAGCTTCGAGATGGGGAAACACAGGCGTTGTATTGCTGCTTTTGCTGTCTCACACTAATGTTTCATACCTTTGCTGAGTTTCGGGGTGAATCAAAGACTTAACATTCTCCAATCAACTCCCTGGAAAACAACTGCGAGCTGTTGTGAATACTCAGTGAAGATGTTACGATCTTCCTGCCTCTTACCAGGTGCAAGAGAAGTCGGAGGCACCAGCCCAAGCGCAGGCAGAAAGCCAGGTCTTGGCAAGAGAGGGAAATGGCACCGATGTGACTTTACCGTATGCACAGATTTATATTGGAGTGCTCCCCATGGAGAAAAACTTACAGCCTCAGTATTGCGCAGGGAGGATTGCAAGTGCTGCAGTTCGTATTTGTATGATTACATACTCTTGATTTCTCATTGTAGCATGCTCGGTTGTATTTATGAGGCAGCGTTAGATTTTTGTTTGCCCATTTCTAGCTTCTTGTCACCGGGTGGCTAAAGCCATGCACAGCCCATCGCTGTGCTGCTGCCACTGCCGCCAGTCACAGTGACCTGCTAGTGGCAAAAGAAGTACAGTGTGGCCACCTTAGCAGTTGTATTTTACAAGCTTTAGCTTATATACTCCTTACAGGGCAAGAGGGTCACTAACCACATGCTTACACAGCAGCGGGCAAGGATGTTTTCTCTTTTTAGAGTTGAAGAAAGGTGCAGTAATTCATGAATACACGACACAACTCCACAGTTCAGGGACACAGAGATTTCTAGGAGTTTCCTACCTCGCTCCAGCTGCTGAAGGCCAAAGCAGCCACCCGTTCCCGGTTAAAATCCATGTCCCTGTTTCAGCTGAGGTTGTTTTTCCCAGCTCTCCTTTGCTGGGGAGCTGCGTGACTGGCTTCAGCTTCCAGGTTTCCTGA
The DNA here is from genome assembly GCA_013396915.1 of Stercorarius parasiticus. Taxonomy (NCBI): domain Eukaryota; kingdom Metazoa; phylum Chordata; class Aves; order Charadriiformes; family Stercorariidae; genus Stercorarius; species Stercorarius parasiticus. The sequence continues at coordinate 108,790 of VWZL01004800.1, read as the reverse complement.
CAGCCGATATCCAACACAGACGCTACAAGGCAGCTGGTGGCTCTCAGGTGTATAATAAATGTTTCTGTGTCTCCGAGACTATGTTCTGCATCCTTCTTCTCTTATCACACAGCTCAGGGCTCTGTTTCATGGCTCTCAGTTGTCTTTTTTTCTTTTTTTCGGGGAAGTTTTTCCCTTATATCAGCTCAGCTGTTTCTGTTCTTTCTGAAGCCCATCAAAACCTCCAGCCTGGGGGCTTTCCCCCTCCCAGCCTGATTTACGGGCATCCCTTGCATGTGCTAAGAGAGAGGATCAAGCCCAGCACAATTCTTGGATAATGAAGCTCATCCTACTTCTTTCTTAATCCTTTTAGTGCTTTCTTGTGAATATTTCAGCAGCTGACTGGGACGGTTAGAACCTGACTTTGTTGATGCTTATAAAGTATAATTAAATATTGATGGATTCAGCAGCATTGCCAAATCATAAAGCTTCTTGAGAAACTCTTTTTTTGTTTTAATTTTATTTATGATCCCCCCAAAAAATCACCAGGGCTTTCAAAAGAAGAGGAAAAAAGATAAAAGTAATTCGATTATCTAGCATACCTGGAGAATGAGGGATTTATTGCTAAGTAAATATGATCATGCAAAACCAAAAATGGCCCGGAGATACAATTAAGTTACTCAGGAGTCAGTTGATCTCAGGAGACTTCCTTGACATTTACGCTGTAAAATGAACGGAGATCAGCGCTGTATATAACGTGGGAAAACCGTAACCACTTTGCAACTACCGCTGTTTTGGAAAGACAAAAAGCTTTCCAGCTGCCCTTCAGGACTGAAACATCTCAACCAGCATCTCCACTTCTGGACGCTAATTTGGACTTCTTTTATCGTGGCATTTGGACATTTCTCGGCAGCCTTAGCTGGGCCTTGTGACCTGTAACAGAAGTTATGAGAATTGTAACTATATTTAACTTAAGCTCGATCATACGACGTCTGTTACAAAACTTGCCAGTATGTTGGAATGACTCATTTTTGGCGGGGGGAGGGGAGAATAAAAGAATCACCTTCTTTGCTTTGAATATACAAAGAATCTGTTCTCCAGCCTTTGCCTCTCTCTCCCCAGGTCTCTCTCCTCTTCCTGGGCTGGCTTTCCCTTACCACTGACTTAAACTCTGCCAACTTCAGTTTTAGTGATTTCTCAGGAGTGTCCTGAATCTCTTTGGGATGCCCACTCTCTAGTTTTTTTCCATATGTTGGCAGGGTTTTTTTTTCCTGTTCATTTATTCGAAGTGGAATCTAAAATTGCCCCCAATATTTGCTTTTCAAATCTTCTCTCTGCGGACCATCCCATAATGTCTCCGGTGACACACAGCAGTTTGTTCTTCATCCTCGTTAAATTGGCATGTAACACCTCTGTAAGTGACTCTTTGTTATTCTAAAGCACAAAGTGTGCTCTCTGATCTCTCTGCGCTGCCAGCAACCCCTGAGAAAGGTGGGATAGGAGGAATGTGTGAATTTTACATAGAAATATATAAAAATATACTTTAAAAAAGTTGAGAAATCCCCAGAAATAATGGACTGAAATGAGCGGCAAAAAACCAGAGTCTAATAGCCATGAAGACCCCTCCTCTCCCTCCCCAACAGAGAGGGCTTTAATTGGGTGAACTTAATAAAGAACAGTCAGCGTTAGCTATGCCCATCCTTATGGGCAGTACCAAAGATGGGTTATACCATGTGATAAACTGTGTGGTTTAGATGAAGATTTGGAATTTTTCCTGAAATCCTAATACAGGCTAATCTGTCTTCAAGGTTTATGTAATATTTTAGATCCCGGAGCACTTTTTTGTCCAACATACACGTACTTAGTTCTTTTAATCCTTGCTCAGAACTCAGTTTTGAAACTTTTTAATCGTTTTTCCTGCTTTTTCTAGATTTCCTTCAACTTGCCTATGGCTTGCTGGTACAGCCTTTCAAGGTTAAAGCATTTCTTGCTATTCTCAGCCTGGATTTCAGTTTGGCAACTGGCATTTTTGGTTGAGATCGAAAAATACGATTAGAAGAAAAAGGGGAGGAACTCTAGAAAAACAGAAAGAAAACATAAAAGAGAGAGTCATTATCAGCAGGGCCTTTATATGCACTTGTCCCAGTATAATGATGGTGTCTGGGCTGTCGGAGGGAGGGAGGGAGGGAAGGATGGATGGATGAATGTCACCATCGCAGCTCAGAGCTAGCTTCAGCCCTGCACCGCCACGTCCCTGCGTGCTTCGAGCAGAAGACGACGAGCCTGTGCTCCAGTGAGACCTGGCAGTGCAGGGATCAGGCAAAAAATTAATTATTTTTTGTAAGGATCCGCAATCTCTGGGTGGAAGGAGCTGCAGAAATATGATTAAGCAGTCATCTGCTAAAGAGCGAGCGTGTTCTGAGTTAGGAACGGCTGCCTTCGTAACGACAATGGCTCTTTTCTGCTGTTACTTTGAGATATCAAATCCGGCAGAATTACTGATGCTCCAGGGAGGATGTAGTTGAAGCTACAAATTTTAAAGAGGTAGTAAAAAGTGCACCTGGTGCTTTAGATGCACAGAAAGGAAAATCAAGAGCCTTTGAACGTGTGCGATTTTAACCCTGCCAGAGAGTCCTCAAGAGAAGAAACACCTTGACAATAGCTGCAGAACGAAAGGAAAACCTTAAAAGTCTTCTTATTTGGAGGCCTTACTCCTCAAAAGATCCATGTTCTGCAGATACCCTTGATTCACAACAAGCTTCTAAACCATTGATGAGCTTACTGGAAGTTGGCAGTTGAGGAATATTGACTTTGTATAATCTTTCAGCGGGGCTTTCTTTTTCTCCATGGCCTGTCTCAGGTTCTTCAGTCACTATGGTAAAGAATTTACTTCTTATAGTATTTGGATATATAATATTTGGAAAGGAAGAAAAAAATAAATTGAAACTTTAATGACAGCAAAATTATTTTTTTTACTAATTTTACATCATTTCTTTTTCAATCTAAAGGAGAAAAGGAAAACAGTTCCACAATGATTTCAGTTTAAACAAATAACCCCAAAGTCAGAGCAAGGAACTCTTTATGCATATTGTATTCAGGATGGATAAATCTGTATGACTTCCTAGATGTCTTACTGTCCCCTCTTATTATTTTAAGCATAACCGTTTCACAGCATTACCGCTGAAGAGCAGAGGTAGACCTGTGGCCTTTCATAGGGTTTGACAGAAGAGCCCATGACTGCTCGCAGCCTGACTTGTGGTTATTCCCTCAGCACGTGTGATGCCGACATTGTCATCAGAGGGTCCATGTTTATCCTGCCAGGATTTTACTGTCTAAATTGACTGCCTAGAAAGTTCAAAGGACGTGTAGCCTAGATGACCACTGAAAATGAACCAGGCTGTTTCTTTACCTTTTGCCTTCATCTTCATCATTGCTGAAGATCCTCTAGTTTGAAGTTGAGCAGTATTCTCTTGTCATTACACCAAGTAGGAGGAAATAAATCAAAGTTATGCTCTGTGGGAACCTGCAAAGCCAACAGAAGTTAAAAATCCACGCGATCTGGGGGGTATGCAGAAAGCATGAACGTAACCGTCTTTCTGATCTATGTTTGAGTCTACGGACTCCACTTTCATAGGGCTCCTCCTCTCTCTTTTCACCCTGTATGTCCGCAGCAATTCAACTTAAAGAAGTGGAAATATCTGGGGTATAACTGATGCGAGCAGTACCAGTCAAATCCAGTGTTGCTTATTTGACTTACTGTTTCAGAAGAGCCACACTGGGAAGAAGTCGCGAAGGATTTAGGAGTCTGTCTCATGTATTTAAGCAGGATGTAGGCTTTAGAGTGTATTTACACATGCAGGTCTGACCTCTAGGCTCGTTTCCCCCCAGAAATGTCACATTTGTGGTCAGGTGTCTCCCTGCCCTGCTGTAATCTCCTACCTGAGTGCTAAGAGGAAACCCAAGAGAGGTAAGAAAACTTTGCAAGGGAGATGGAATTGTGGTAAAAATGCACTGAGCACTTGACCAAACCTTGCATTTCTCATCCTGACCAGCTGTTGTTGGCACCAAGACCCTACCCGTGAGTCCTTGCAAGGACTTGTGAAATTCTGCCTTATTTCAGTGAGTTTCTACTGTTCTCGCAGCACGGCGGTGACAGTCGCGTATGACTCACGCTCTGGTTATTGCCGTTACATGATGCATGCTCTGATTTCTCTTGATTTTTCTGCACCAGGACGAGGAGGAGATGGAGGAAGCCACCAATCAAAAGCTCGCTCTGCAAAAGGCCAAGGAAGTGGCCGAAGTCAGCCCCATGTCAGCAGCTAACATTTCCATAGCCGCGTAAGCATTATTTTATTATTTGGGCATTTTATAATTTGGTCTCTGTTTTTCAGTGTCGATATATGTCTGTTCAAGTGGAGCATCCCATAGTACTCTGTGAGACCTTTTATACCATCTCTGTTGCTGACAGGGCTTTAGGTTGACTGAATACTTCAGCGCTGATCATTTAACCGTGAATTTAATTCAGTATTTCTTTTAGTTTGTTTTCCTTTGTAATGCCTCATTTTTTGCCTTGCTATAAATAACTGCGAATTAGGATTTTTTTAGGCTGTCCTAGGATAGATTTCACCAGGTGAAGTGTTAACATTTCACTTTGGATTTTTACTTAAAAGAGGTATGTGTGCACTTAATGTATTAACTATTCTTTAATGGTCTCTGCTTCGAGAATTTAAATGTAAAGGCACCATCCTAAATATCAGGCTGAGAAATATGCTTGAACGCTCTTTCTTTGCTGTTTGAAAGAGTGCTGGTTTGAATAAAATCATGTCTGTGAACAGTCACTGGTTTGTAGCTGGAAACTTCAAATTTGCGTTTTCAGATGCAGGCTTTCCTGCGCGGACGTGGACACATGCACAGATTCTGCAATACCAGAATCCTTAAAAAACATTGCCTCGGGGCCCACCTTTTCATGAGTACTGATCTAAACTGAAGGGAAAAAAGCATATGTAGGTAGAAATACCTGTCCAGATGTTGTTGAGGTCAATGCAGAGTTCTGCCTGCGTGAGATTACGGGCCCGTGTTTGACAGCTGCCTACCTTGCATGGATTTACTGAAAAATATGTTCTTCGTAAAGCTCCGTTTAACTCTTCTGGAATTTTAGCATCAGGACTACCAGCGTCAAAAAAAATTTGGTTGTGCATTTTACTGAGAGCTGCTGATATTTTCCAGACCCCTTTTGCAGGGAGACTTCCAAAGGCTGGAGAAGCTCGAGCATAGAAAAAGAAATTTCCTGTTCAATTTTATTGCAAAGTATCTGAAATGCAGCAGGATCTCTGGTCCTTCAGCGTAAATCTCTTGACCCTTGTTCCTGGGAGTTCAATCCACTTAATCAAAGACAATAGGCCTAACGGAGCCAGTTCACTACATGTTAAGGAGAAGAATATTATTAATTTGACTATTTTATTCTTCGTAACATTTTATTTTGCCATTACTGCTTTAATCAGCTCGCATTTATGCTAGGTCTGTTTGTTGGTTTTAAATATAATCCTTTTCTTACAACGATTTTCTGTCCAGCCTTGGAAAGAAGACAAATGAGAATATTTGCTCTTGTTCTTTGAATTTCCTGGTACTGTTATTTTAAAATGCGAGATAATGATACTTATTTTCTTCTTTTTACATCAAAAGCACAACGCATGTGAAGATTTCTTAGAAATCAGAAAAAAAAAGCCACTTTAATGGAGCTAAGATTTCACATCACGTTGTTAGTTGTTTAAAATAACCTTATTCCATGATTTTTCACCAGGCTTCCACCTGGTTTTCAATATCACAGGGCCAGTTTTGTGACGACAATTGAAAGTGAGTACGAAGTTGTGGATTTCTGCTTATTTTGCCTCAAATTGTTATCTGCCCGGATCCCTCCCTGTGACATTTGTACAGGCAGGTAATTAGGCTTACGAACGAGCACATCACAACGTGCAGTTGATCGCTTCCACATCTACTAACCACGGAGCATTGTGCGGGCTGTGTGGGAGCCATCGTCTGACAGCCCCCGTGTGACTTCTCGTTATCTCTGCTTTAGTGCCAGCGAGGTGCTTAAAAGGCCACTCACAAAGCTCCCAGGGCTTTAGTTTGGAAAAAAAAATAATGCATTAAGGCCAATAGGTTGTTGACTGAATGGATAATGACGTAGAGGAGAAGGCAAGGGAGAAGTTGGGTGTTTTGTGAAGACAGAAATAGGTGTATGGATGGATTGCTGGCTCATGATCCAGAAGATATTTAATGAATGCATGCCAAAGCAATTTATTTAATACACAAATACACCCATAGTGAGCTTCAAAGGGGCTTAGGAGCTACAGCTTTCAGGTTTGCAGTGCCTATCCCTTAGATATCTCTATCCAACACAGTGGGGCTGATGACGGACCCGTGGCTGACAGCCAAATGTACCCTGCTACTTCATTTCTTATGCTCTTAAGCCACACAGTGGTCCTGAAGATGGAGCAGATACCGTGTTGACGGCAAGGCTTGCCAGATGAAGCCTCTGATGAGATTCAGAGCTGGACATGCCAAGAATGAAATAGGGCTGGGCATGCTTGGAAACGGGATTTTTGGTGTATGGAAATATCACAGCAAAAAGTAAATGCCAGTAGAGCTTGGGTACCCCTATCTGGGCGGCGAGCAAGGGCTGGGGAAAAAACTGGGACTGAGCTACCAAGGGCCTGCTGCAAAGGGAACTCTACCCTATTAGTTTATAGTTTTACTTTCTCCTAAAGAATAATTTTTTAGTTTTATAATTTGATTTTCTTTTCATGACCTATGAAAATGGATTTCTGTAACAACAGGCATCTGTAGCACGGATCAATGTTTTGAAAACGTCAGCCTTTCTCTACCTGCGTCCATCAAAACAGGTCTCTCAGGTGTTAGCAGAGGGCACCATGACTTACATTCCCTTGGTCGTGACGTTCGTGTTCCCAGTGTGCTTGTCCACCTCCTGCAGAGGTGATAATGCCATCCTGGGGCTGAGACTGGTGAAAAGTCACATCGGTTGTTCTGCTGCTTCACCGGCGAGGTGCTGTGCTGGCTGTTTTGCTCCTTTCCTTTGTCAGTCCTACCTCAAGGACTGAGAGCATGTCCCTTCCTCACAGCCTCCTTCCAGGCCACTCCATCCTCTGCAGCGTTGACTCTGCTCTTCCACCTCTGGCGTTTTTCCTCTGCAAATACTGTGCACGCTGGTGGTTTGTACGCTCCTGCAGTTGATCTGCACTGGTTCCTCTGCTCTCCTCTGCCATTCAAGCCCCTCTTCACAACTCAGATGCAGAAAATGTTCGATTTATTGCATTGGTTGCAAAAAGTTGTTTCCTAGGCGTAAGAATCTGGTTGTTATTTAACATGTCAGCCTGCTTGGAGAGTCCAAAGAGGTGCCTTCACCGTTCCACATGCAATAGGCAGCTGCATGAGCCCCAAATTGCTTTGTGGTTGATAGATGGAGAAGCGCTATGGTGTCATGGGGAGCTGTTTTAATAACATACTCATTATTGCAGTGGCGTTGAGATATCATCTATCTTGCAACTGACTCAGAGTGCTTTATGGTGGTATTCTACCTGCACTGGGTTTGTAGCTCCTAGTTCATCGATCTCCCAAGATTTCGATGATTTGTCTTCTGCTCCACCAAAGGGACATAACGTGACCAGCTTTGTCTGACGGCAGTTTGTTTTTTTCACCTGGTGAACTCTATCCTTAACGGGCCTTTTTGTTTTGTCGTTTTTCAGGATTGAAAGCTAGGATGGTGCGTTGGTTTTGCCAGTGTTGTAATGTTTGGTTTAAAACAGAGTATCTGTTTAATGTGTGTTATTGCACTTTAATTTGAGCCCATTGTTTCATTCTTATTTTTTGTGATTTTTTTTGTTTTTGTTTTCTGTTTAGCATTTTCCTTGCTTTGTTGTTTCTGGAGGTGAGTTTCTGGGTTTGTTCAGTTTCCCCAGCATTGTCTTTAAGACCCTCTGTTTCGTACAACATTTGAACCACTCAGCCTTCTTCAACTGAGCGACTGTACTGACCGACGGGTCTTTAGAGCAAACCATTGGTGCAGCTTCTTTGGCGGCCAGAACGGAGGAGGGATGGAAAAGGGGGCAATTTTGCAGGTGTTGGATGTGCAAAGCACCTTGCGATGCCACTGTAAAGGTGCCAGTGGAAGGGAGAGCCCTACAGCTCGTTCCTGTGGGTCACAACAAGACCCCAATGCAAACACGGGTTTATTTTCTGCATTTGCCTAACCTGAAGCCTGAACTCCCTGCATTTGGGTTCCTCCCCCACCTTTTCTATTCCAGCCAGAGATGCACCAATGGCACGTACAAAAGGGGCTACCATACGCACACCCAGCCCAGCGCGGGCCAGCAGACCAGCCGGAGAAGACATGAGCTGGGGCTCACCTGGCACCCAGAGCCCGTGCATTTTCCAACGGCCTCTCTTCACTTTTTCTTGGGAAAAGCCTTAAAATAGCAACCACAACAGAAAGCAAAGGATAAATTTGCTAGGCAGTTATGCTGAAGTCATGCTGAGTGAAACTTTTTGCACTTTGTTACTTAATGGGTTTTTTTAATTCCATGTGGTTGATGGTTTACGGTTGTAGCCAGACCCAAGGAATTTATTTAAGCATAGGTATAGGGTATAAGTTCTGGATGGGAGAAGAACTTCCCAGGTGCGGTGAATGTAACTCTGTTGACAGCGGCAGAGAGAGTTCATGCAATGTGGGTACCAGACCTAAACACAGGCTATGGAATCGCCTGCTACCATTTTTCCAAGTTACACGTGCTTCCCAGGACAACCTTCCAACCTCTCAAGACCTCTGCCTCTCTCCAGGCTCTGACTGGTTTCTGCTGGGCTCTCACATGGTTGTTTAAAGCAGTTGGCATTTTAATTGCATGCCCACAGGTGGATAGTGCCTATTAATATGAGCAAGCTGACTACTCATTAGAAAAGTGCCAAGAGCAAATAAGGGTGGCCTGTCATTTCACACTGACTTCTTGGACTTGTCTGTCCCTTTTGTACAGGTCTGGGGATGAAGAGGGGGGAGTTGCTCTGTTTCTCCAGGACATTTTCCATCTCAGAGGTTCCATATTTTCCTTTTGTCTTGGGAATACTGTGGTCTATTTCCAAATCCCTGTTGGGCTGTTGGTACCCAACAGGACCCAGCAAGAAGTGTGCCTGAACACCCAGCCCATAAACTGTCCTGTGCTGGGTGATGTGTAGACTAGAAGAGGTGTTCTTCTTCTCTTGCTGGCTTGTGATTTCTTCCCTTTCTTTTTTCCCCTGAAGTGTGTTGATGTGTGAGGTACTGTGACTCCTCCCGTTAGCTTACCTTTTTGCCCTTGCTGTTGGTGTAACGGTGACTCAGCTACACCTAAAGACACTCTTGTGTTCTGTCCCTCGCGGATGGTAAGTAGCATCGAGCAAAGCTCAAGCACTTCTGTCGTTCTGATTTGGAAAAGGAGGCTGTCTTTGCTTCATGGCTTTACACCCTGCAGTTCCAGCACAAATTTAGTCAAATTTCTGGTTTCGACCAAGTGGACTCCAGCAATGGGAGCAGAGGAGTGAACCTGGAGTGCTGCAGGACTTGCATAATGTTGGCTGGCCAGGTTACAAGGACACTTGGCAAGAGCAGAGCGTGGCCTCTGTCCTACACTGCACCAAAGGAGGCAGCGATAAATGCAAAGGTTCATTCAAGCCTCCTGCCAAGGCATGCTGAGATCTGCTTTCAGCAATTTAAAGCAAAATTTCCACAGATGTATTGGGTGGCAAGGTTTCTCTCCCCTGTCCCGCTGAGGAGGGGAGTGATAGAGCGACTTTGGTGGGTACCTGGTGTCCAGCTGGGGTCAACCCACCACAACAGGTATTGCACAATGGTGGGGCTGACTTCCAGGTAGATTAGGGCAGCCCGGTACATTCTCCTCCATCGCGAGTTTTCCACCTCTTTTGCCCAAGAAATTTCTTACCTACACCTGAGGCGTTTACTTTGAGGGCTTGTTCTCTGCAGGTTTTAGCTGCCGTCCCGGGGGTTCAGCATCCAGCCAAAAGAGTAAAAGGGTCCCCAGCTTGAGCAACCTGGAAACAATCATTTTTTTTGGCAAGCAAGCAGGGCATGCCAACCCCGCTTTGACTCCTGCTCCCATTTCGTTTGGCACGGTACAAACGTAGAAATAGTTTAGCAAAATACTTTACCTGACTGTTCAGCAGATTATTTGCTCCAAGCAAAACTTTTATGATGCCTTTCATAATTTCTCTTATATTCGCTCCAGGTTTCTTGACCTCTGGATCGTTGTGTTACATACTTTATCTGGGCAAACATTTCTGTTCAGAATAATCCATTAATTTTAAGTAAATGTATATTTAAAACTCTACTTATATGCTATCCAAAGAACATTAGATTTTAACTGGACCTCCTGGTTTGCTAGTATTGACTGTTAACAGATTAAAACTCTCATGGAAGCAGGAGAAAAAATGCTGCAACTGAAAAGGCAAATTTAAGAGGTGAAGGGATTTTATTTCCAGTCTTGGGGAGGAATCTTGGGGTGATGTAGACTTTGAAAAGTTATTGTTTATAACTATGAAAAAAATAACGCTTCAAGCCAAGATCTATCAAGATATTTAGAATCCTGTTTTCCTGTAGATTCCCTGCCAAAGGAAGAATAAACTCTTTTTCTGTGTAATTCGGTGAATTCTGTATTTAGAACCCCCCCACGTATAATGGTGTTTATACAAACACTGGATGGAGGAGAATCTACAAAATCACTTGTGAACTGAAACAAGCTCCTTTCAATAACGTGTAATCCCCCGCCGAAGCTGCAGCAGATTTATGGTGTTCAGACGTGGTGAGCCGGATTCGGGCAGTTTGAGCTCAGGCACATCCCCGTGCCTCTTGGAGGAGAGAGGTAGGTGCCTCTGAAGAGCAGATCCGAGGGAGGAGAAGGAGCCTGGCACCAGCTGCTGGGGCTCAGGTGGATTTTGGTTCTCTGGACCTGGCCCAAGGTCCTCCCTCCAGCCCATGCTCTTCTCTGTGCTGAGGCTTCTTCCTCGTGTCACAGGGCCAGAGTGGGAATTAGCATCCTGCTCCCACTTGGAAATAATTATTTGCAGCACAGCTGTAAAAGCAATCACCACCTGTTTCTACAAAGACCTCTACCCTGAGGTCCTAAAGATGACTTCTGCGGAGGACTTTCATTGTGTGAGTATAGCATATGGAGGCATAAAGTCCTGATATCATCGTGTGGCTTTTGGTTTACCTTTTAATTTTTTTCCCTTTTGGTTCCGTTTTTGATTCTTTGGTTGTTTCCCTGTTAACTAGAAGGTGATGTGTCTGTGGCTTCCACACTTTCTGAAGCTTGCCTGGTCTCCTACCGAGATGCACGCTGCAGTCTGCATTCACTAGGACACAGCCTGTATGAGTCTCCTCCCGATGTCTTTTATGGTTTCTCTTCTCTTCTCTTTTTTTTTTTTTCTTTTCTCACTTTTTGTTTTCTTTGTTTGTTTTGTTTTTGCATGTGCAGTTTTGTAAAGCAAACTCGAGGTACTGTATCTCGCAGCTCGTCAGTCTCCAGCGTAAATTCACCGTGAGTTGCTCTCTGTTACAATATTCAGTAAATGGATTTATAATATATATCTCTATATTTATAAACCTCCCTCTTTCCCCTTCCCCTGATGCCTTCACTCCCCCCCTGTTTTTTCCAAAAATCATTCCCATCATTGTGGAAAGCCTCCAGACCAACATACGGTGGAAGGACTGGAAGGTGTGCGACATTGCCATATAATGCTTGTGATTTGATCGTGAGCAACTCCGTAGTGTTTTGTACATTGACTGTGATTTTTTTTCTCCCCTTCCTTCATTCTTTCCTCATCCCCTTAATTATTTTCCTTTTTCCCTTCCTTAACTATTTTCCCTCTCCTTCCCTCTGCCCTCATTTGATGGTTCGTCTTGTTCTTACTTGTATTTTTGTTCTCTGTGTTTATTATGCGCTGGGCTGATGGCTTTCCACCAGTGTTTGCACTTATGGTTTAATAGGAGAATGGGGGCCCATCATGAGCATGCTCTTTAACAAAAGCTGGAGGAGGACTTGAAAAGAAAATTCTGGAAATGGGGCCCAAGTGAAACCAAATTGAAAACTCTGCATAAATATCCTTGGGAAACTTATACTCATGAGAGCACTGGTCATGCCTGTGCTCTCTAACCTTCTCGAGCTGGAGCTTAAAGCTACAGATATTGCAAAAATAAGGCACTCGGCAAGCTCCTATGTACTCGTGGTTGAGCAAACACAGTGGTAGACCTTCCATTCACTCCACGCACTTCCTAACAAACCAATCTTGCTGGCTTTGCTGTGAATCACGGGTGCACTTTGACACCGATGCAGGTTTGTAGAAAATACCATTGTTCCCTGCCGACTAATACAACAAAACTCATCATCAGCTTCTCATCAACCCATCCTAGTGTCTTTGCTTTGGGTTATACTTTTACCGTTTGATGTTGTCTTTCTTCTTTAATGCTTTTGGACCGACAAGTAAGTGCAATTCAAACACGCGTGGGTTTGTCCTTACGGGCACCGTAGCAGGTACTAAAGGCACGGGGAAGCAAAGGAGGTTTTCCACCGTTTCCCAACATCTTCCTTGTTCCCTGTTTTTTGGGGGGTCCTTGTCCATTGGTGGATCTTAGCTGTGTTTGTATCAAAAATATATTGCTATGATGTGTGGGTTTAGCTTCTGTGACCAAGACTGAACTTTTGCGACCAGCATAAGTAGGTGTGATGTGTCTGTGCTAAGGTCGGAGATCTCATGGGGTTGAAGCAGTGAAAATTAGGGGAGTAGATGAGACCAAGGCAGCTTCTGGCTCATTTCTTCCAATGGATTTCCTGGCAGAAAGGTGTGGAGAGAGGTTTGCTGCCCTTTGGGTCTCTCACCCCTGGCAAGAGAGAGGGGTGGTTAAAGGTGGTGATGGAGGAGAGGTGCTGCTGAACTCCTTCCCTCCCAACACTTGAATGCGCTCCGGTAGAAGTTGCACCAAACCAGTTTGAGGCAATGTTTGCACAATTAGGAATAAAGCCTTGAAAAAATGAAGACTTTGGCCCCTTTTTCCAAACTTCCAGAGGCAGAGCTGCCTTTTAAAAAGATGAAATCAAACTGCAGGTACTAAAATCCCCTTGGAAGGAGGATTTGCCCACATTTGGAGGCGTTTGCCATCGAGGTCTGCCGCTGACTCGACTCCCCACCAGCGATACAGACAGTATAATAGAGGCTTCTTTTGCTGCTATGACTCACATCTGTTCTCCGAACAGAATAAATTTTTACTGCAAAAAGCTGTGACTGAGGATTGTCATCCTCTTTAACATTTCTATGCACCGTCTGGGCAGTAATTTGTCATTTCCTATGCAAACCAGGGCCATTATTGGCGTATGAGCTGAGTGTGCATTTTCTTCCCTATGGGTATCTCAAGAGCATTTCTCCACGAAACCCCCTTGTTCTGATTAAATAAATGCCTGGACCCCATAGCAGTGTGCAATATATAAAAGTGCAAGCCATCACAGGGCACCAGTAGAGCCCCCCTGAAGAGCGAATACATCTGAAGGGCTTATTTACTCAGCCTAAGTGTCATGGTTAGAAATGCGGGTTTTATTTTAAATTCAAATAGATAAACTGGAACAACTCCTCTTAGGGATGTGCAGGTGCGGTGGACTCCCGTTCCCTGGATGAATGTTAGTAGAGGTTCGGGATGCCTTTCTATCGCTCTGCTTCTACCCGCTGTGAGTGCTATGGCTGTAATTATACCGAATAGATAAGTGGTCTCATTTTTGTGCACATGTGAAAGCTGAACAGTAATCTACTAATCTAAAAGAGCTTTTTAAAGGTGCAAAAAAAAAAAAAAAATCCCTGTTCCTTTTTCTCCCTTAGGTTTCTCAAACAGGATAAAATAACGTGTACCTTTATCGTCAGTAACAACCAGGATCTGCAAAACCATGGTCATCTGTTCTGAAAGAGCAGAACTTATTCAAAAATATTTTGACATACAGAGAGTGGGTTTTTTCCCCCCATATACTTTTTTTGATTATTTTTCTATAAAAGAAGTAAATATTCTAAATTGGTAAGAAACTAAGGGCAAAATACTGGAGCTAGTTTCTTAAAAATGAATTAAAAAATCAAAAAAAAAAAAACAAGGTAATTTTCTTATGCCAATTCCAGGCTTTTGTGCTATAACAAATTCATGAAACAAGCAGTGCAAGCAGCACGAAATCCATTTTTAATTCACTGAGGAGAGGTAATTAAATACAGATATGCTCTATTTCTTTAAGTAGATCAGCGTTTATCTAAAATACATACTGAAACTGGCAACTAATTTATATGTACGTTGGGGCTGACACACACCTAAGTGAATAATTATGTTGTTTTTTTCCAATGGTATGTATTTAAGAGTTATGGGATCTTGAATTTTTTTATGAATACTTCTTATACTGCCCTGGCTGATGAAATCCAGACCAGTGCATTCAGTAACTTGAGGTTCTCATTGTATTGCTATTGTTTATTGTTTATTTCTAATAGGATCCAGAGGTGTCAGTCATTGCTTGGACAGGAAAAATGGCATGTTCTTAAGGCATTTTCTAGAATATGCCTTATTCTAGAATTCTAGAAATAAATCAAAACCCAGTGTTTCACAAGCTGGGGGTTTTTTTTTTCCCCCCAGAAGTGCTGAACACCTGCACCTGCCACAGATATTTTAATTTTTATTTCTAGAACAAAACTTGTTTCTTTTTGAGTGTCTCTTTCTTTCCCACCCCACCCATCACAGCACGTCTCTGCTGCCTCCGCTCAGCTGTAAACAAGCTGATAGCGTACAGAGGGAAATGAAAAAGCTTAAATAACTTCTCCCAGGATGAATCTGTCGTTTGCCATCCAAGAACCCAAATTGTTCTTGATCTCTATCGCTTGCTTTTGTATCTTCACTGTCTGGGTCATCTGCTTTATTTCCATCCTCATAGCGCACAAAGGGGGCTGGGACTTCATCCCCTGATGTGTTTGGTCTTGGTTTTTATCACAAGCCTGGAGCTGGTGGTGGGACTTTGGCCACTGCTGAGCCTGGTCTGGGCTGTTGCAGTGTAATTGCCAGAATGTCTCCTGGAGAGCGTGGCACGAACCCTTTAGAGGAAAAAAATAATTTAAAATAAATGAAATTTGACTGGATTTTAGGAGAACTTAATGTTTCCATGTATTTAACCTCAGTGGTTTTTTGTTAAATCAGACCATAGCGATGCAACTTTTAATTTCCTTTTTTTTGTTGTTTTACTTTTAATTCTCTCACCCTGTTATTTATTAATGAGGACGCAATTACTTGATCACAATTCACAACAGAAAAACCAGAGAAATCTTGAGGTCTGAAAAGGGGTTTTACGATAGCAGTTTAACTTGGGACAGAATAAATATTTTCTGGCATTTTCTTAGGATCAGAATGTGCATAAAGCTAAGCCTCATATTTATACTTCTGGGATTAATATGTGATGTACTTTTACCAAAAACAATTAGAAAATTCTTCTTATTAGACCAATAGGGAGCAGCATATGCAGGATGGTGAGTTATGGATGGGCAAAATCATTCTGTTATTACAAAAAAACTCAAGCTGAAAGCGATGAAACTTTTGCTACGTTAACACGGGGAAGCTTTGGCTGAACTTTGCATCGCTTCCGAGCTGTACAAAACCAAGTGACGCAGCTGTCCCCAAACTCTTCGCAGCAGCACGTAATGATTCCTGCTGCTCTTCGGTGGCCGTGGACACCTCAAGGGAGTGGTAGCAAAGCGCTAGAGCTTTCCCAACTTTTGTTCTGATACACACCTTGGGAATGTTCTGGCTCTACGCTGGCCAAGGTTTGCATGCTCATGCGCTCAGCAGCTCCCGAAAGACCTGCCACGGTGTTCAGCCCTGGCCCCTCTGGCATCTCGGCTTCTTCTTATCCTGCTGGGACCAAGTACCTGTGGCCTGTACGTTCTGTATCCATGGTTCTCCACATTGTCTAAAAGAGCAAGTAAAGGGAGTGGAAGTTCAATCTGAGGATGATAATATGAGGGCCACAAAGATGCTGGGAGGGCTGGAGCCCCTCTGCTGTGAGGATAGGCTGGGAGAGTTGGGGGGGTTCAGCCTGGAGAAGAGAAGGCTCCAAGGAGACCTTCGAGCCCCTTCCAGTCCCTAAAGGGGGCCTACAGGAGAGATGGGGAGGGACTCTGGATCAGGGAGGTGAGCAATAGAACCAGGGGTAATGGCTTTAAACTCAAAGAGGGGAGATTGAGATGAGATATTAGGAAGAAATTCTTTGCTGTGAGGGTGGTGAGCCCCTGGCCCAGGTTGCCCAGAGAAGCTGTGGCTGCCCCATCCCTGGAGGTGTTCAAGGCCAGGTTGGACGGGGCTTGGAGCAATGTGGTCTAGTGGGAGGTGTCCCTGCCCAGGGCAGGGGGGGTGGCACTGGGTGATCTTTGAGGTCCCTTCCAACCCGAACCATTCTGTGATTCTATGATATTGAAAACAATAAAAATATTGCATTTAGTGAACTCCCTTGATCTAAGAAGTGGGCATCTGTGATAGTTTGAAAGGGTTTTCAAACTTCAGTAGCAAGTCTCTGGACACAAGGATGTGATGGAAGGGCAGGTATTATATCAGGCTTTGACCACATTCAAAATTTAGAATTTCTGGCTAATAGACACTAGGAGCAATGTTACGAAAGAAAACGTTTTCATGCTGAGAAACTGAAATAACAAAAATTCTGATATATAAAAGCAAAATCAAATTCAAGCAGAATATTGGAGCGGACTGGGCAGCATTTTCCACGGTTGTCCTTGGTGGTGGCGTTTGTAATGCCGCTGCCCCAGCTCAGTGGGAGAGCACAGCGCGTCTCCCGAGAGAGCTCCAGTGGGAGATGTAGCTCGTAAAGAGGAAAAGGTGCTAAAGCAGCCAAGCAGCAACTCCTGGGGTCAGTGGCGAAGCAAATTTAATCACTCATGGTGAGTTCATCTGAAAGAAAAATTGTCTTTTCAAATCAAACAGAGCTAAAAACCCCTGCTTTGTGCGTGCCTACCCCAAACTAGAATGCTGCACTGTGTTTTCCAAGTGGAAAATTGAAACATGAAAGAGCTTCTCCAAGTTTATGAACAGAAAATACAATTATAGTGGAAAGGGTTTTTTTTTTTGCATTGCATTTTCTGTTGGAACTGTATTTTAACAAGAAATGCCCTTTCGTCTGTAATCGGAAGATATTCTTTCATACCCACAGTCTAATATGTAGGTATTTTTAACATCAAATTATTATGTTCATAGTCAGCTTTCATTCATTATTTACTAAAGCAAAATTTTAAGGATTGCATTTATGCAGCTGATTAGAGCAGCAGTTTTGGGAAGCAAAGTGCCATTAACTAAAGCAGTGTTTTAAAAGGTTATGACAACAAAATCTTTAATCATTAAGGAATACCCTAAGATTAGAATATCACTAAAAATACGCTTTCCTTTCTGGAGCACTCTAAACAGCGACTGGTTGCGTTTTGTATTTATACCAATATTAGTCACTGGTTCATTAATATGAATTCCATTTGATTCTACATGAATTTTATGGTTTTCTTTCTAGCCACAGGCAGGAGTTGTTTGAATGTTGGCTTCTTAATCCAAGCAAAAACGGTGGAGCTACTTAGAGACGCGTATTAACAGTAACATATACTGCATTTCCAGCCCAGAGGACCTGAAAACTGAGTGTATTGCCAGTACCCTTCAAAGAGTTCGAAATATTCTGTAGACAGAAAATAGGGATGGGAAGTAATTGTAAAGCAAGTGGATTAACATTAATCTTTGCACCATGTCTGTAAATCAGAGGTGATATATGGAATTTTATTAACGGATTCAGAAGGATTTTAAGAAGCGAGCAACAAACAGGGTTTCAGATAAGGAGATGGCTTCATAAATAGATAGTTTTCTCTTGTGGAAAGAAATATTTGTTATCACAAAGGCTCTTTTTTTTTTTTTATATCAGTTTGGACAAGTCATGCTAAGCTGTGGCTGGTACCGTAGATGGTTTGTCTCTGCCCCAGTTCATGCAGCTCTTGGTAATTAATGGGACCAAACACCGGAGGAAGCAGAGGAAATGGTTTTGCCCTGTCTGGGTTTTTCTGTCTCTTCTGCAATCCTTTGCTGGGCACACAGGCACTGCTGTCCTCATAGGCAGGCAGTTGGAATGAAACGGTGTTTTGTTTTAAGGTGACATTCCTTTAGTGCCATAAATAAGTTCCAAATCTCTCCTCTGCGCGGAAGTAGAGCAGAGCAACAGGAGAGGAGAAGCTGTCACGTATGGCCATGTCCAGTTGCTGTGGGAACTTGTAGCAAGCGAGAGTTGGATAAATGTAATTGGACAAGCAGACGACACATTCCCTCCAGTTGCTGCAGCTTTGGCTCTGAAAAAACCCTAAATGCCGTCCCCAGAGGGACCAACCTGCTCGATTGCTTTACTGCCATCTCCTCCAGCACACTTTATGAGCACTGTCACTCACTCCTGATGTTCTTGACTGGTTGGAATAATGGTAATGAGCTTGCAGGCAGGCTTCACGTTTTCCTGATTGCGTTTTCACTGCAATTTATTTCCTGCTTATTTTGTTGTTGTTGTTGTTGTTGTGCATTTTCATGCAGAAAGAAGGAAGGCTGCAGTCATTACTTCTGAACCTCCTGCTCTTTGACTTGTTAGGAACCCAAGCCAGCGGGGGGCTGTGTGTTGTAGTCGTTTAGCAATCACCTCCCCTACTTGTGTCAACGTTAAGGATGCGTCCCATTTCTAGATGCTGAGAAATTTGAGTCTGTTACTTCAGTGTCTGTTTTAAGGAAGAGATTTTAGCAAAATAGGCTGGGTTAATATGTGCATTGCTTGGTTTCTGCAGGTTCTGAGCAGCGTATGTACCTGGCAATACCTTTCATTTAGCTATGAGTCATGTACAGTGGAAGCTTGAGCACCTCAGAGAGAATTTAAAGGCTGATTTTTGTTCTTGGTGTAAAGGAAGCCCAACTAAAAAAAGCCTCCTGAAGTGATACATCCTGTGTCGGAGCTCGCAGATCCCGAGTGCCTCCTCTGTGCTGTGTGATGAATTCCAGCCCTGCATCCTCAACCTTCTTCCTCACCACATCCACTCTGATTTGGGAGATTTACTTTATATCTTGGCTTTGATGGGCTCAGAGCAGGTGCTGGTGGAGAGGCTGTGTCCATGAAAGTTGCCTGATGATTTATGGTGTGTTCTGCTCTCTGCAGGGAGGCTGGGGCTTTGTGTCCCACCCCCGCGTGGTGCCTGTCTCCTGGAAATGGAGAGCAGGATGGAGCACAGGGAGTAGGCAGTTTATAGACACATTGAAGGCTTCAGTCAGCATAAGGGCAGTTTCCCAACTCTAACTCATCATTACTAGTTGTCACTTTGGTGTTGACAGCTCGCTCTGGCTGTTCAAAGCACAAACCAGAAGCCGGTCCCTGCCCCGAGGACTTTGATTGTGAAGTGAGAAACATCCCCTAAGAACAAATGCGTGTGGTGGCAGCACGCGGGGAGCTCAGAGGTGCACATACACAGCCCTAAGCTATCTCATTTCCCGGAGCCTGTGTGCTTAAGGCGAGGTTCATTTTTGTAGCCCCGCTCAGTTTAACGGAGCCAGAACTGCAGGGCTGCAGAGCATGGCACCCCGTCCATCCCAGAGGACATGCAGGACATCCTGGGACATCCATCCCAGGCAGCTCTGTCACTCTGTGCCCATCTCTGCCCACTGTGGAGAGCTGCAAACACAGAGCATGTGGCTTCCCATGGAAAATCCTTGTACGGGGCGGCAGGTCTGGGCACTCAGAGGAGGCTTTGCATGTCGCCCATTGATTCCGTCTAAAACCGAGTAAATCTGCTGCTGAGGGATAGCACTTCAATCTTCTGTAATGCTGAACCAAAAAGAGATGGCAAGCTATTGCCTGCTGTGATAAGGCTGTTCATTCTTACGCCAGGGGTCATTAGGACAGCTTGGGGCGTGCTATCCCCTAATGAGGAGCCTGCTTTCCCTTTGATGAACCTGATCTAGTTGAAGATGTCCCTGCTTTTACTGCAGGGGGGTTGGACTAGATGGCCTTTAAATGTCCCTTCCAACCCAACACATTCTATGTGGGACTTTTGGTGAGTGGGGCTCTAAGCTACGTCCCCCGGTACCTTCTGGTATCATTTACATTTAGAACCGGGATTTTTGTCACCCATTCTTTTGCTGTGGCGTAAACGGGGCACTCAGCTGGTGGAAAATTGGTCCAGAATGTACCTCTTGGGAACACTGGGTGTAGATTTTTAGTTGTGCTGATTAGCTGTGCTCAGTCTGATTTCCAGACTAAATCAGATCCCTTCTCATCTGCCTGGGTGCCCTCATCCCACCTGCAGCGAGACTTTAAGTAGGGGGTTTTTTTTGCCTCTTTAGCGGAGCCAGGCAGCAGCACCCTCCCTAAAGAACACCCCGCAGAGCTCCGAGACGCAAAGCCTTTCTGACAGCTCCCACTGTGCTACATGCGCCCATCTGGATGCCGCCTCCCCCGGGGTCCGTGCACGGTGACAGACCCTGACGGTCCCGATCAGTGCATACACACGCAAACGCCGCTTTCTTCTATTGTCAGGGGAGCTGGGAAAGTGCGTAAGGAAAATGCGTCTGCCTCCCTTATGGGCTGTGTGTGAGCCCCACGCAGCCCCTCCGGCTGCAGAGGTCAGACTAACGTCTGGGAAATGGAGATGTCTGAGCAGGCTGGTGGAAGGAAAATGATTTTCCTCTCTTTGTTAGAAAAAGTTTCATTTAAGGAATAAAATGGGTGCTGATCCTCCATCGGGCTAAATCCAGAACTCCACCCTGGAAGCCAGTGAGTTCACTTTGATTTTATGCAGAAGCAGAATTTGACTTGCAATCTTTAGGAAGAAAGAAAAAAAACCTTCCTTTCTTGCTTTGGGTAGGTAGGTGACCCATTTGTATGTGGTGGTCAGAAACCAAGTGCTGTGCTGAAAAATGAAAGCATTAAGACAATGCCAGTGGAGGTGTCCTCATCATAACAGATGACAGAGACAGAAAAGAGCAGGTTTCTCCAGGGGATAAAGGTGCTGTCGACACATCCACATCTCCGTGTGACTTTCCCGGTCCCTGGGGCCTTTTCACGGTACACAGAACAGTTTTCCTTTCTTACTTGCACTTTCCCAGACTCCGGTGACTCTTGGGCTGGATGGTCCATCCTCACCTCGGAAGGATGGCGTGGGTTGAGAGCAACGGCTCTCCTGTGCCATTAGCCAACGGGCCAGTGCAGCCTGAGAAGTGACCCCTGTGGCTGGCTGGAAGGGGCAGGGGCTGGTGGTGCCAAGGCTCAGATCCGCAGGGGCACATTTAATTTCCTCTCGCTCCTCACGCCAATCTAACATCTCTAACTTGGCACTAATTTGCTCATCCAGACATTTCCAAGTGGGGAGAAGGGTGCGGCTAATTTTTAGGAACCCTTGTAGACTGTTTGCTCTGGCTGTGCTCTATGATTTTTGTGCGCAAGGACTTTAACCCTTCAGACTGAGGCTTCCAAGGGGGATGGCCACATTTTGGAAATAAATATAACTCCTTTCCAGAGGGCCTGTTTCATCATGTCTAATGCGTGTGGGAGCAAACTAACACTGATGATCCTGCTGGCTTTCCCCGCTCATGTTCTCCGCCAGCCATTCTCTCTCCATTCCTATAATTTCTTTGGCTCAACCCTCTAATCCCCCGTCTCAGCTGAAAATTTCTTCTAATTTTTTTTTTTTAGTTGCTTTTTTGGGGGAATTGGTGCAAAGTTGGATACTAACTTTTCCCCTTCCTCCCCTCCTCAGCAAGCAGCAGAACTCCTCTAAATCCAAGTCCGTTTGGGAGCAGAGGACCAGCCAGATCCGGATGCACAATTTCCGAGCCAGCTGCGAAGCGCTGTACAACGAGCTGGATCCAGAGGAGCGGGTACGATACGCGACCACCCTGCACATCAGGCCAGATATGAAGACTCACCTGGATCGGCCGCTGGTGGTAGAGCCGAGGAGTGAAGGGAGGAACAACATTAACAAACTGAGCCCTGTGGACGTGCAGGAGGTGGAGCAGACCAAAGTCAGCTCCACTGATGGGGCAGAAGCTCCGCGGAAGCACCACCGGCATCGGGATAAGGACAAATTGGGAGAGCAAGAGAAGGGGGATGTGACCAAGGATGAGAACGGGGAATCTGGTGCCAACAATAAGGAGGAGCGGCACAGGCAGCACAGGAGCCGCAGCAAGGAGGTGGAAGGGGGGAGCAAGGAAGGGAAATGCGATCGCAACAGGGGCCAGGAAGGGGGAAAGAGGCACCATCGCCGAGGGTCAGTGGAAGAAGGTGCCGAGAAGGAGCACCGTAGGCATCGGACTCACCGGCACTCTGCTGAACGGCAAGGCAAGGAAGGCAACGGGACAATCAACGGGGCCAGGAACGAGCGGCGTTCCCGACACCGGGGAGGGTCAAGGTCTGGGAACAGGGAAGGAGAGCCGGGGTCCAAGGGCGAGAATGGAGAAGAGCCTCACAGACGGCACAGGTTCAGGAACAGGGCGCTGTCAACGTACGACTCGGTGGAGAAGGAGAATGGGGAGAAGGAGGGGGAGGCTGGCGAGAAGGAGCACCGGAATCATCAGCCCAAGTAAGTGAGCGCTGCGGGGTCAGACTCATCCCTGGGACAACTCAAAAGAGACCTGAGACCCCAAAAACCTTTTAGGAAACGACTTATTCCCCTCCTCGTGGTGTTCCCTGCTGCTCTTCTTGCACTCGCACCACCTACCACCATAACCTGCAAGTCCGTTTTGCTTAAATCTGTAGTGGCAGAGGCTCCCAAAGGCTCCCAAAGATGGTTTTGGTCCATGCTGGCCCATAGAATAGCTCAGGTTTAAGGAAGGGAGTATCCTTGGTGTAAATACTAAGAGACCCTCTAGAACATAAGGTGGAACAGCGAATTTCACAGCCTCTGAGGGGCATGTTTTTAAATGGCATCCAGTCTTGCTTATAGCCCTTTGGGTTTCTTTTTTTCATGGTGAGCCTGTCAGCTGCATCACCAGTTGTTGCAGCACGTGGCTTCTTCCATTAAGAACAATGATGTACCCCATTTGGTTTAATTCTTATGTAAGTCAAGTGAGAAAAATAGTACTCGTGAAGCATTTAGAGTAGTTAATAAGGAAGGATAGACTGCCTTTGCAGCTTTATTAGTCTGATGGAAACAAAATTTCACTGGGATTCTTTGGAATAGAGTTCATGTCACCGTGGAGAGCTGTGAGTGGCACTGAGGTAATAATTTTCCTGTCTATATTATCTTCCTTTCAGATGGATTTCACAACACTTTGCATACAGTTTAGTCTGATCATGTGCACAGCCTCACTTTCCTCCTCACTGAAATCTAGCCACTGCCGCAGAGGAACGCAGATGCTATTTAGTCACTTAGAGTGACATTACAGAGTGGTTTAGGACTGGAAAAGACAATCACCACATTTAAATAATCCCTCAGGAGAACATTAAGCAGCAGAATGTCAGACTTCATTCAGAAACCAGCTGATGTTGGAAAGCTAATGTCACTGTTCCATGCAAGTGCTGTGTGGTCCTTGCTGATGAACCTCAGTTCCGAGTCACATCAAATTGAATAAAGTGACGTTTGGTGGCACAGTTCCTCTTAATGTTGTGCTCGGATGTTGGTTCAGAAGGTCTCAGAGGAAGAGGTCACATACTGTGCTATCAGTAAGTTGTCCCGCAGTCCGTGACTTTTCTGCAAGGAATTTCCATGAAGAAAAGTCTATGAAACCCAGCAAGAGGTGCAGCATCCAGGGTACAGATGTTCTCTACATCCTTCCTTGGCCATATTTAATAAAATCTGCTTTTCTACCTTAGGGAGAGCCAGTGTGAGATTGAAGCGAGCGGAAGCGTGAGTGTCCCCGTGCACACCCTCCCCAGCACCTACCTGCAGAAAGTGCCAGAGCAGCCAGAAGATGCTGACAACCAGAAGAATGTGACGCGGATGATTCAGCCCCCTCTGGACAAAACCACCACTGTGAACATCCCTGTCACTATCACTGCCCCGCCAGGGGAGACCACCGTCATACCAAGTGAGTGCCTTTGTCCCCTTGCTGTTTGCCATGAAATTGCCAGAAAAGAGGTAACTTTCCAAGGAGCTAGCAGCACGCACTGGGTGATGGGTGCTCTCCTGGCCACCAGCATCCTGGCAATAGATGGAGAGGGAGAGCTTGTTGATACAGGCTCTAGAATTCACGCAGCCTGCAGGAACCCACAGTGCGAGGGTCAGCTGGCGGCTCTGGAAAACGCCAGGTGAGATTCCCTGGAGGTGGCTCACCAGAGGACATCCATATATCTTTACATAAAGGAAAGATGCAAAAAGCAAGAAAAACAACAAAATGTAGTAACTGAGAGCTGTGCGGCAAAATAAGCAACTTCTGCAGCAAACCAGTCAAGACCTTGTCGTGAGCACAGGAGTGGGTCCTCTGCTTGATCATCTTCCTCTGCTGCCATGCTACAAGCTGCCACTCCAGCAGTACTCTGCTATGGTTCCTCTGGTGTCCCGGGGCCCTGACTGGCCACAGGTCCCTCAGCAGAGGACAGTGGAGGCAGTGGCATTGCATTCAAGCCCATAGATAGAATTCACACCTCTTGGCTTGTTAGTTGACCCCGCTGCGGAGCAGCAGGTCTTTCATGGCTGCACAGCAGTCACAGCCTCCATGATGTGACCCTGCTGCTTCGGGTTCCTGCACGCTGGGGAATTTCAGAGCTTCTTGCAGTCCTCCGCATCTCCGTTTCAGTAGATCCGTTCCAGCTTCTCCTTTTCCAGAGCTCTGTCCCTTGGGTGTGTCAACACAGTTTGACACCATCCTGTGGATGATCCCAAGACCGTTGTGCCCACGCTCTGCTCTGCAGCCACCAGCCTCTTCCACCCAGTTTGTGGCTCATCCCTGGCAGTGTAGGCACAGCCCAGAGAAGTCTGGGGAGCAAGGAGAGGTGCAGTGTGAAATCCAAGAGGTCCACATTAGGTCACAGGCTGTCAGGACTCTGCTTTCCAAGAGGCACAGCCAAAGCTAGCAGTTGCTCTACCTGCTTCTTTCAGTGTTGTCAGCCATGCAAGACTTGTCTTTTTTCTTTTTCCCCCATTCTTCTTCTTAAATGGTAATTTTACTATATTGCAATACTGAGTTCCCGTCAGTCACAATTTATCAGCCTCTCTCTTTCCTGGCCATTTCCCGTGTATCTGGCTTGAGATACGGTAAAGAGTTTATTGAACATGTCACTCACACACAATGAAATGTCATTTTGCTGCAAAAATAAAATAAAAAGTAATAAAAACCCTGCACCTAACACTTTATAAGTGGGTGAAGTTTTTTGATCCTAGGGCCTGTGAATTAATAGACAAGTGTATATATCTGTCTAAGAAGAGAATTTGCAGCATAAAATGTTTTCCAGTTCATATATTGGAAATTATCTTAAGTAAATTATCGTGTAAACCCCCTGCAAGTAAACTTACGATGGAAATTAGAGAGTGTATTTCTAACCTTGGGGAGTGAAGTTCAGAACAATCTTCAAAAAGGGGGTGATGTAAGCTAAAAACCTAGTGTGAGATGGAGCTCGACACCTTTCTGCCTGGGGAGCTCTGCCAAAGCTGGGGTGCCGTATGCAGGCACAGGGCTGGGAAGTCNCGCTGGGCACCACTGAGAAGAGCCTGGCCCCATCCTCCTGACACCCACCCTTTCAGTATTTATAAGCGTTGATAAGATCCCCCCTCAGTCATCTTTTTTCCAGACTGAAGAGACCCAAATCCCTCAGCCTTTCTTGCAAGTCTCTGTTCCCATGCTGGGAAATTCAGCAGTTTTAGCCCCAAAATTATTAAAGCTCATCTGCGAATTTGCTCTTTTACTCTTTCCAAAGACAATCCTGCTACTGGTCTATGGGAAAATACAGAGAATTATGCAGTTGGTTAGACTAACCGTCTGTCTTTCCATGAATCCCTAACCGATCCTCTCTCCCTAATGATCTATGGTAGTTTGGAATGGGATTTCCATGCTCGGTTTGGCAGCTCTTGTATAAATAAGCGTAAGGTTTCTTTCTTTGTCTGCAGTGGGCATCTTCATTTCCTGGCCGCTTCTGATACATTGCTCATCAGTGCAGCAGTTAAGGAGTATAATTGCCGTGTATATCATACTGTAGTAAATAGCAGAGATAATAATCAAATGATTGTTCATCAACATATTGAAAGGCTGTTTGCTATCCCAGCTGCATTGTTTGCATATCCAGCTGTTGCAGGCAGCTTGCTGAGTGAAGACTGCAGATACATTTTTAACTCTCTCTTTTCTCTTTCCTTAAATGCACATTTCAGTGAACAACGTTGAATTTGAAAATAAAACTGAGGAGAAGAAAGACGTCGATGACTTGACGAAAAACGGGCCTAAACCAATCTTGCCTTACAGTTCCATGTTCATCCTAAGTCCTACAAATCCGTAAGTCCTCTGATGATATATTACTACTTGTGGGTCGCAGGTACTTCAAGCATGGGTATTCAAAGCAACGTCATCAGCTTGATCTTCATCTCTACCAGTCAAACGCATTGGGAAATTAAACAAAAGCTTATGTAGGCTGCAGACCAGATGCTGCCTTTCAGCTGGGCTTTCCTGGGGGAACAAATTGCCAGGATAGGAAAATAAAAGGTGCTTTAGGTAGACCCTTTCTAACTGCCCTGGTGGTGGTCAGGTCGGTTGTAGAACACTGATGGTGGGAGTATGGACGATCCCTGGGAGAAGGCATTATCTATCAGGAGAAGCAGGTTGGTTTTGATGTCAGCAAATTCTTGCAGGGTTCTCAGCTGGAATTCATGCTCTTTCCATACTAGTACCCTCGCATCACTGAAAACTTCAAACATCTGGGAAAACGTGAATATTTTTCATGTGCCAAGGCTGAGAGTACGTTTTGTGGGATCTGTTGGGATTGCAGCATTTCTTCCGCTTCAGGCATCTCTGCCTCATGGGGAACTTTGTACTCAAAGCCTGTAAATACTGAATGTGTTGTTCTGAAGGGCTGCAGGACTAGACAAGAGCAGCAGGCGTTGTCATAATTGTAGCATGAAGGCCTGTGAGTCATTTTAAGCAGTAACTTAAGGCAACGGAGGGCGTTCACAACTTCTGCCAACCCAGAGATCTGGTAGGAGCAGACGTGATCGCTTCTCTCTGGCTCAGGTAGACTTGCTGCAGATCCCAGATGTTGCTCTCCGAGGTTGTACTCTGCACGCTCGGATACCTAAGGTGGACTTGGGCCCTTCCTTTGACAACTCCATTTGATGGAAGAATGAGTCCTCCTACAGCTGCTACTCAGGACGGTGAGATCCTGGCTCCTGTGCAGTTGATGGAACAAAACGGGCTGCTCCATGTACTCATCTTTGACATCAGAGATGCATCTGTGGTGGAATCCATGGCACCCCAGATGGTGGGCAGGCTGAATACTCTCTTTAACCACAAGTACCAGCGGTGTCGTTCAGGCTACAGCCCTGCATGCCTCAAGGTGGTACAGCTGTGAGCCCAGAAGGAATCCACCACTGGGAGAAGTTAGAGACACTCTCTCAATGTCAGCTGTTAGAGATGGAGAATAACCCCAAACTACGGCTAATCTGATCTCATCTCCGAAGGAAATGAACTGAAAACTCAATACGTGCCCCTTCTATCTCCTACCCACAAGAGAGACACTTGTGTTGCCCCTTTCCCTTCTCCAGCCGCCTGCCGGGCAGACCTCAGGATGCTTTAGGGTAACTGAGAGGAAAGCCTGGAAAGTTTTCCCTTTTCAGAACGCTGTGGTAGCATTGTACTATTTCAAATAAGGGAACGTGTCCTTTGAATTCATGACAAAGGCAGCGAAGGGGAGGGGAGAGCATTAGATGAGGTGCTGTCGTGGTTTTGGCCAAATCGGCCAATGGCAGGCGACAGATGTTCCCCCCCAGCCTCTCATACATGGAGAGGAGGAAGAGAGATAAAGAGATTTATGAGTTTAGAAGAAACTAAACTACTTTAATAAAACATTAATAATAAAATAAAAAAAGAAAATAATGAAATAGATACAGTATGTACAAAACTGTATTAAGCTCCCACGATGTCGTCGCCGGCAGGCACTGGGGAAGTCCCAGGCTGGACTCAGCGACGGGTGAGAACCGGGTTCCAGAGTTGGAGTCAGGAACACACGGATCGAGATCAAAGGCAGATGAACAGACAGGGTCCTCCTCAGATGTCAGCCATTGAAGAAAAGAAACTGACCCTTTGATCCCTCAACTTTTATACTGAGCATGGGGCAGATGGGATGGAATACCCCTGTTGGTCAATTTTGTGTGACCTGTCCTATCCGCTCCTCCCAACGGGTGGGACCCCTCTATGCTTTTCCGCTTCCGACCCTCCAACGGGGCAAACAACCTTGGTTGTTATAAATATAAGCGAGAGCCTCGCTGCGTACCATTCCTTGGCACAAACCGTCTTATCGCTCTGAACGAACCATTTTAGACACAACATGCTGTTAATTTCAGAGAATTAGAAGCGGCCTAGGTAAGAAATGAAATTACTGAACAGAAAGTTGGTTCTGTTTTACCTCAAACCAGAGCAGGTGCACTCATAGTGGGATTCTACTTTCTGGGGCAAACCTGAATTATGGAGCTTGGCCCCTGTTTGGTTGGATAAGGAGACAGTATTTCCCTAATATTTGGTAGCTCAAGTATTTTTATTGTGGAGTGACCATCAAAAATAAGTGTTAGCTGCAAAATGCTGAAGGCAGCAGTGCAGAATAGGAAGCCAGATGGTCCCAAGCCCAAAAGGGGCTGAGCTGAGGCGAGGACTGGGAAGAGAGCAAGCAGCAAGACTTTTTTTTGCTTCACAAGTGTGCTGTCTTCTCCCTGCGTTGTCTGTAGGACTCAGAAGGTCCTACAGTTGTGACCTTCTGAGCCTCATAGTCCAGGATTTGGTATGTTGTTTCAGTTGTCCTGCAGTTTTCTCCAGCACATCCCCCCCCCACCCCCGCCATCCCCCAAAAGCTGTCCTAAAACACCATTGCAAAAACAAAGTTCACTGGGAAAGAGGCATTATAACACAGGGCCAAGGGGAAATAGCAAGATGAAGACCAAACTCTGGGAATGTCAGCGACTTGTTTTTCTTCCTCTGGGCAAGATGCAGGCCCAGCTGGATCCCCCCAGGTGTTTTGGCTGGTGCTAACTTCTCAAGAGAGGTCTTTAAGCTTTCTGGGCTATGAAGGTTTTCACCACATCTATCGCTACCTCCCTCCCTTCCCAGCCCCACCGGGGATGGGTGACCCGGGTGCTGCCGGTGGGCAAAACAGTTCTGGGAAGCAGAAATGAAATGTATTTCCAAGTGCCACCCACCCTCTCAAAACAGGTGTGCATTTAAGACGATTTCCCAAACACCGCTGGCAGTTTACAGATGCTCCCGCATCTCACTGCTATTTACAAATGGTGAAGCTCTGAAAACAGGGACTTGTTATTTCATTGATGAATTGAGTTTGATGCATGAGTTACAGTTACAAATGCTATTGAAAATGTTGCCTTTCACCTCTATGGATTCATAGAGCACATAGATGGTAATCCTCTTCTGTCAGATTGATAACCGGAGTTAAGGGATCCACAACAGCACTTTTCTTCAGGTTGTTTTGATTCAAGTCTGTTTCCTTGGTATTTGTGACTCTATTGCATTCTGAATCGATTAGCAATCCAGAGAAAATGAATATATAAGTGGATGCAAAAAATAAATTTTAATTCTAACTGTTCAGATATTTGCTCAGAGAAAATGTGATATAGTAAGCGAATTACATTCTCAGATAACGAGGTTCTTGGCAAGTTACACATACAATTTGATTCAATGGCAGAACCAAAGTCCTTTATTCAGCTGA
This sequence comes from Stercorarius parasiticus, assembly GCA_013396915.1. NCBI lineage: Eukaryota > Metazoa > Chordata > Aves > Charadriiformes > Stercorariidae > Stercorarius > Stercorarius parasiticus. The sequence goes on along the minus strand of VWZL01004800.1, from coordinate 78,833 downwards.
CAAATATGGTGCAAATATAGAGTTCTCTGTGCAGTTAAGTATTTGTGAATTGTGGTCAGGGAGAGTTATTAGCTGAAATATGTGAATGGGTCTACATTACTTAGAAATTGAAGCATTTGTCGCTTTTCTTGGACACAATTTGTGAAGAAAAACGTTAGGTTAAGGTAATCAAATATATTACTGTAAAGTATTTGGGCAGCTTATAAAGCATAGCTTAGAATAAAGCGCAGGCAGAGGTACTTGGCAAGAGAGAGACTGCTAGAAGTAATGCTCATAGTTACGAAGCCAGTTTGAGCTAAGAGTCTCACAGCGCACAGCAAATATCTCAATTTTAAAGGGATTAGTTGATATTAAAAGGATTTCAAAACTAGTTTTGAACTCGCAGGACTTTAGCCTCTGAGTTCAAAGTGAAAAGGACTGGGGGGTGTATATAAACATAATTGTTAGAATTGAGTCTGAATGCTTGAAAGCTCTCAGTGCCCTTTTGATAGATGGATAGATAAATGGATGGATAGATGTCATTGCTTTGCAGAGGGCGTAGAGAGCAGTGCAGATGTTAAATATCCATCTTTAAATCTCACCACAGATCTGTTGCAAACTGGAGTTTAAAACCATTGATCCTAGCGTTTATTTTCTTACCGCTATTGCATTAGGAATCCTAAAGGTGATATTCCTCATGAACGTTGTCCTTCTGCCAGTCTTTCATACCCCAGAGCTTGACTTCCAGCACCCGCAATAGCCCTCCTATGTGCTTATGTTGTTTGCAGGATTCGCCGCCTGTTCCACTACATCGTCAACCTGCGCTATTTCGAGATGGTCATCCTCATAGTGATAGCCCTCAGCAGCATCGCCCTGGCTGCAGAAGACCCTGTCCAAGCCGAGTCACCGAGGAACGATGTGAGTACCAACCAACATGGCCAGAATAAAGCTGTCCTGCTGCTCCTGGCAGTGATGCAAGTGGCATGTCTGTTCCCATCTCCCAGAGATAACACGGTGCACTGGCAAGTGTGAAATGGGAGCTTTCTTTAATAACACACTTAGATTAGCTTGTTCCACTATGAAAATGCTCACGATTCCTGCCCCTTTCTGCTGTTTCAACCACATTCAAGTTTGAGAACTTGGAAATCACTGGTTATTTGGCTGGTGTGACTTACGTGGAAGAAGCCTGCAAAGCCTACACACCATTCAGCTATGGGAAGAGCTTCCCCAGTCACAAGCCAGGGCTGAAATTGTCCTAAAATCCCCTGCTCCTGCTAGAGCAGAGCCTGGGGAAATAAAACCAGATATGGCTTTTTAGCATGGTAGCAATCTGCTAGAATTAGTAGAAAATCTGCTTATCCATGGATGTCAAACCAAAGTAGGAGACTTCATGGATGGGCGCTGTTAGGAGCAGAAGTAGGAGTGTGCCACCTTCTGCACAGGAGCATGCAGCCCAGGAGCGTTCGCCAAGCAGACAGCTGGGTGTCTTTATTCGAGCACATTCACGTGAGGACACTGGCTCAGGGCTGGTTACAGGTACACGGACAACTAGGAGCCTACAGAACTGGGGATTATGTATAGAAATTGCAAGGTGCAGTTGCCTAATTTTGGACTCTTCAGTGTAGATAGTTGCAGTGTGTGGATGTAGTGTGATATTTATATTGACAATATCCGTCCACTGTGTATAATCATATGAATCCGACCGCGAAATAGGTGCATCCCTTCCACAGAATTACGTTAAAATTTAGGAGATATCTATAGATATTTGAATGGACTAGTATTGCGCTTACCAGGATGTGTACTATGGAGTCCGTGTTCACCCACCCCTTAAACAGATTAAGGAACTGACTTGCTTCAGAGCACAGTTGGCAGACCAGGTCCAAGCAGGAATTGCCTGGCCTGGCCTCCTGCTTCTGAATCTGGTCAGTATTAGCTTGTTCCAGAAGAGGATCCACGAATCCGTGTATCTGTAATGAGCCGGAGTAGCTGTGAGCAATCTATCTTCCTCATCCTTAATAATCGTGGAATCAGTTTTTCAAAAAGGACTTTATCACTCTCTTACTCTCCTAAGGTCTTTAATAATACTGTCACCAGCTCCAGCAGAAGAGAAATCCAGGCTGCTACACAGATGCTGGCAAATAAGCTCTTTAGGAAAGGGTATTTAAATATTTCGATTTGAAATATCCATTTTGCCTTATTAAACCTGCCATACGTGCAGGTGCACTGAAGCAACCCATGGGCATTCATACTGCAGTCTGGCAAGGACTGGAAAAAATGTTGCTGTTTAAATCAGATGATTCAAGTTTGTGCCTAAATTATTTGAAAACCTCCCATCAGATGACATTTACCCACTGTAGCAAATAGACAGTTGCTAGAGTAGACTTTTTGCTCATGCGCAGATTATTTCACAGAATCACAGGATGGCGGGGGTTGGCAGGGACCTCTGGAGATCACCCAGTCCAACCCTCCTGCCAGAGCAAGGTCACCCAGAGCAGGTGGCACAGGAACGCGTCCAGGAAGGTTTGGAATGTCTCCGGACACGGAGACTCCACCACCTCTCTGGGCAGCCTGTGCCAGGGCTCTGCCACCCTCACAGCAAAGAAGTGCCTCCTCATGTTGAGATGGAACTTCCTGTGCTCAAGTTTGTGCCCGCTGCCTCTTGTCCTGTCCCTGGGCACCACTGAGAAGAGCCTGGCCCCATCCTCCTGACACCCACCCTTTCAGTATTTATAAGCGTTGATAAGATCCCCCCTCAGTCGTCTTTTTTCCAGACTGAAGAGACCCAAATCCCTCAGCCTTTCTTCAGAAGAGAGATGTTCCAGTCCCCTCATCATCTTCGTAGCCCTTCAGTGGACGGTCTTCCCTGATACTCTTTTCTCTTTCCCATTTAGGCTCTGAAATACTTGGATTATATATTTACGGGTGTCTTTACCTTTGAGATGGTGATCAAGGTAAGAATTTTTCCAAGCAGAACGGTTCACCTCCCTGTTCAGATTTCCATCATCTACTTCTGGGAAGCTGGAGGGAGGGTGGTGCAGGACACCTGGAGCCATGGTGATGGGAAGCCTTAGCTTGGGAACAGCACTTGGAAGTAGCCAGTGCCCAACAAATGCCTTTCTGTATCAGCTCACCTGGTTTCTTTAATCTCACATTTTTTGGAGGAAAATAAGGATATGTTTAGTAGCTGTGGTTGTGTAAGAGGATAAGAAATGTGAGCTCCTGATGCAGAAATGCCTGTGCGTGGCTGAGGACAGAGGAGCTGACAGACCTTACTGAGTCGCGTCTGATTCTTCCCTTTTCCTTTGATGCTGATCACGAATATTAATAGCAACGGATTCTCGGTTTGTCACATTACGAAGTTGAGGATTTATGTTTTTACCTTGCTCATCAGGGTAATGGGCTTTGCTGAAGCTGTGGGGCAGCGATATGCAGAAAGCACAATTTTAATAAAGTCAGGATTTATTCTGGGAGTAATGGTGGAGTTAGTTTTTACTGTCAGCAAGACACAGAGGAGACGCAGAATGAAAAACAGATTTTCCCCTTGTTTGTTCAGTAGAAGGGTTGGAAGCTATGTGAGGAAAGCAACCGTACATGGGCTGTTGTAGAGCTCTGAGGAAAACAGATAAAATGTCTGGCGGGCACTTTGAGGCTCAACTCCAGAAGGTCTTCAGCAGCAGTGTAAGGAGAGACTCCGTCTCATGGAGAAACACGGCAGGCTGCTACGCAGAGCAGATCTCCCAGCAAGTGCTCTGGAGCCGGCCTGTTTCTTTGACTGCTGCATTGGCCTGTGGGTCTTCCCGGCCTCTCTTTGTGTTTTATTGTGCAATATCCTGTGCCAGTTGTTAATCCCTACTAATCTGGTGGGATTGGGGTAGAATAAAATTAAACTGTTTGGATGTTTCACGCACAGACTGCTGCTCCCATAAATTAATGCATGTCTGTGCAAAGAATCCTATGTAGCAGTTGGTACTTTTGGCTTTCGTGCTTTTGGTTATGGATTATTGGCTTCAGCTTTGGTTTTGACGGAGCTGTCTGTGCCTATTAGAGATGGGCAGCTTGACTGAGCATCTAGATGTTACCCAGCTGCTGTGAAGCCCCAAAGAAGAATTTGTGAAGGGTCATTTGATCAAGGACATTGCTCCATACCTTGGTAGTGTTGATTTGGTACTTGGCTTATTAAAACTCTTTCTTTTGATGTGTTTCCTCTGAAGATGATTGACTTGGGGCTGTTACTCCACCCTGGCTCCTACTTCCGTGACCTGTGGAATATCCTGGACTTCATTGTGGTCAGTGGGGCCTTGGTGGCATTTGCCTTCTCGTAAGTACATTTTCCTTAATGTCCCAATTTCTAGGAAATAAGTTGCAGAGGAGGCAGGATGCTGGCACAGAGCTAGTTGAAGCGTAGAGTTTGTGGCTCCATTTCTCAGCAAAATGTTCAGTTTCTGCCCTTTATCTTCTCGTAGCTGGGGGAAAGAAAAAAAAACCAACAGTCCCCTAAACGTGTGTCATAGAATATCTTGAAAATTCTCCCAGCTTTAGGGTGAGTCCATTCACTGTTCATTCAAACATTAAGCCAAGATTTTTGTGACCGTTTGGCCAACTTCTTTTCAAGGACACATTATAACAGTTCATGGCAGTCTAGTTGTCTTCAGGCAATTGTTTTAAAAATTGTTCTTACTGTGAAAAAATAGTTAATGAAATCAGCTGATAGCTCGGTGAACTCTACAAAACATTCTTTCTAGAGTCATGGATATTTTTGGTTCATATACCTTTGGTATTTCTCTCTCCTCCTCCTCCCTCATTCAGGGTACTTGCATTTCCAGAGAGTTTTACTTCTAAGGCTAATGGCTCCCTCCCTCAATCAGAGCTCTCTATTTGTGACATTAAATAGTGTTCCATGTTTATTTAATGTCGTGGAGTATTCTGAGCAACAGGCACAGAGGAACTGCTTTTTGAAAGCGAAGATTAGCTTTTAGTTTGAGCATTTTTTCTCAGAAGAGACCAGAGGAAGAGCAATGCAGGTTCTTCAGAGTTTGGGGAGCTCAGGGTTGGATGGTGGAAAGAAATTTTCCACTTGTAGTTCTGGACCACGGAATAATTGTATTGCAAATGTTTTCCTGAGACATTCTAGGAGGTGACCTGGAAACAGGCTACAGGACTTGGCCAGATTAATCTTCTGCTGAATTAGCCTTGAGTAATTACAGTGAATGTTTAGCAGCCCATGCCCAAATTCCACTCACCTGTTTGTTGACACGGTGATTAGAGGAGGCGATGAAATTAGCACTGTTTTACTTGCTAATGAGAAAAGGCATTCACCTTTGTCAAGGAACTGCGGAAGCGTGTCTTGTCTATTTTAGACTGACAGTAATTTTTGGGCAGACAGCCATCGCCGTTGCTCCCCTGACGTGCTCTGCTGATGAAAAATACTGCCGTGTCCCTCACAGCGTAAAAAGTTACTGGGACCTTTCTGGCAAGGTTGGCCTGGAGTATTTCTCAGGAGTTTTTCATCTTCTGAGGTGCCAAAATTCCTTTCGCATCAGGGCTGAGAGACGTGTATTTTAGATCTCCTATTCTTCATAGCAAATTCTGGATAAAAACCATCTAAGCTAATTTGACCATGGGGTGGTTCAACGGAAGGAGGTGGGACTGACACTGTTGAGTTGAGGAGTGACACTTCTCTTTTTTCCCCTTTTTCTGAATAGGTTGTATTAAACATGGAACGGGGAAATGCACCTTAAGATATACATGCAAATTCTTTAATCCTTTTTTTTTTGTCAGCTATGACCAGAGCCTTCCTGTAAATGATTAGATGATCAAGCCACATCGTTTGCTGTCTTTCAGTGGAAATGACAGTGGCAATTTTTTGAGGCTTTCTGTGCCCAGTCCTACACTGAAGAATTGTTTTGACCTTGGAGCAAGTCATGCTTTTCCCTTTTTTCAAAGGGACAATACCCTCCTCTTTAAAGACATTGTCATTATTCCTTAGAAAGTTGCTTTTCAGAGGATGGGAGTGCTCTGTTGTAAGGAAGGTTGTCAGCTGGTCTGGGGAATGTCTTACCTAAAATTCGGCATCTAAAACCAGGGTGCTTTTTAAGCTTGACTGGGCATGTGCATGGTTTAGTTTCCCTGCACACACACACACACACACACACATATATATATCTATATATCTATATCTATATATATATATCTATATCTCAGCATAACACCTTTCAGAACTGGAGGTGATCAGACTTGAGTTAAGCAAAAACTTACTGAAAAAAAGTTTAGCAAGTTAACGGAGCTCCTCTGAATTGAAGAGAGGTATAAAAGTACAATAACATTAATCACAAGTATTAGTTGGCAAAACAATATTACCCAAGTCTGTGGTTCACTGAGATTTTCTCTTTTCGATTAAGAATTCCAACTTTCAAGGCAGAGCGGGAAAAAGGGGCATTTTGCAAGCCCTTCAGAGCTAATACCTGTGCTGTGAGAACAAACATCAGGGTTTGCCTTTAAAACATCTTCTCTTTGAGCAAGATTTTCTTTCAAACCCGTTATGGATTAAAATGAATAATTTTTAATTCTTCTGAGCCTCTTTGTGCTCAGGTTTTCTATTGCTCACGTTAGGCCATGAATATCTAACAGCACCTCATCAGCCTCCAAATAAATGACTTGCACATCCCCTGACTGTGCTTCATTACAGCCTGCCCCAAGCTACTTCTATTTTACATGCTCTTTGAGTAAGTATTGAGCAGGGATTTACAGAAAGCGGATGCATAAAACCTGCCTGCCAATTTACTGCCTCCTAGATGAGAGTCAAGCCTGTTCCTGAGACTTGGAAAAATTTGAATTTCTTCCATGATTTTTATTAGGACCGCCACCTCTGCCACTTGTCCATGTGTCAGCTGGCAGTGAGAGCGCTGACGGCCGATTCGGAGAATACTTGCAATATCTCTGGTCTAACCTGAGAGCAGGAAATCTAGTTCCCGCTAGTCCAGTTATGAATACTAACACGTCTCAGACTGTTCAGCTGAAAATTGGGTAGATAGTCATGTCCTTAGTTCAACTGAGTCGTTTAGTTAAAGCAGACAGACGCAGCAAGCCTGCTGAATTTTGATAATTCTGAAAACAAACTTTTGGAGAATAAACTGGATGATCTTCGTTGTTTTCTTAGTGGGCTTGTTCTAGCAACCACTGCAGTCCTGTCACTCATCATCAGTGTCACTGTAAAAGTGTATTTAATGTGGCTGTTTGCAGTTTCTGTTTGCAAGAACAGATGATTGCCACGCAGTGGGTGTGATTTAATTCTCATGTACGTTCTTGCCCTCGTTGGTGTCCAGTGGAGGTGGTATGAAGCAGCTTCTTGCTGAATGGACAAGTCACTGAAAACCTAGGAAAAACAGAGCTCCCTGAAACGCTTCCATCCGGAATATTGCAACAGCCTATGTTTGTTTAGGCATACGAGATGGTATCAGTCATTGTTGCAAGGTTCATAAAATCCATCTCAGCCTCTCAAACCAGCTATCAGTCTACCTTCTGCCTGTAGCTCTTTAGAAGCTATTCTGTGCTTGACCGTAATTCAAAAAAATTAATTTTTTTTTAAAACAAGGCCCCCAGTGAGGTGCTAGAAACATGAATAATACTGATGACGACGATAATAAAATAATGTCTTCCACTTAGCAATCTATTTCAAAGAGAAACCCCTTTCTTTTTCTGGAGATAAACATGCCACAAACACACAGACATGTTTTAGCCTTTAGGGAAATAGAAGTAGAGGAGCTTAAAGCAAGCTAGTAGATTTGTCATCCAAATTTATCAGCCCCAGGCGTAAAAATCTCTTCATTCAGTAGAAATAGCTGATGAATAGCAGCAGAGAGATTGCATCTTTACATTTTCAACAACAGAAAGGTGGATGGGATGCGCAGAATTTCACGCTACTCTCTGAAAAAGCAAAGAGCATTTGCCAAACAAAGGAGAGGTTATTACCTCCCGAAGCGTGGGGAGGATGAAGGTATATTTGCCCTGTCGGCTCATCAGGCTGATGCACCGTGGGGGGCTGTGTGGGTATATGCTGTAGAGCAAATCTGTTGCTTCCCTGCTTGTTTATTTTTATGAACGTTGAGTTGGTGGGTGTGGGACAGGGGATGGGATTATCTGCCAGCACATATCTCTATGTGCATGGGGTGCACTGTATAGCCTTATGTTTCTGTTTGTCATTGACTCTGCTCTTTCTTTGTCTTCTCCTTGCTGGAATCTCTCTCTAGGAGTTTCATGGGGTAATATGTTATTCCTGTCTCTTGCTGCACTGTTATGCCTGTCAAACATGTGTACACACACTTGCCACTGTGGAAACGAACCATGTTACACCCATTGCATCGACTCCTTTGTCCCTTTATTACTCATTATTCAGTGAAACCTATTTTCCCTTAACAAACCTCATTCATCCTAATTTTCTTTAAACAGAGGATAGAAGCAGACTAGAAAGCCAAGTAGACCGGAGAGCCTTGACCAGAGAGTCAGAAGCTATAATAAGCAGACATATTTGTACCAAAAAGAATTGAAGGGACGACTTAGTGGGTGTGTCGTTAATGTGTGAGTTGTAACTCATGAAAATCTTAATAACTAGGTTTAAAGAAGGAGTTTTATCCTCGTTCAGAGGATTGCACCTCTAAACTCCATTAGCAGTGCTGGAAGCTTCAGGACTAATTTTGTGCAGTTGGGGCAATGTGACATTGGTGAAAAGTCTTTGACACCAAAACAGAGCGTGTTTTGAGAGGTTGGCAGGGGCAATTTGTAAAGAAGGAGGTAGCAAAGGTTGCATTTAACCATCTGCAGGACAGATGGGGAGGGATTCTTTATCAGGGAGTGGAGCGATAGAATGAGGAATAACGGTTTTAAACTGGAAGAGGGGAGATTTAGATGAGATATTAGGAAGAAATTCTTTGCTGTGAGGGGGGTGAGCCCCTGGCCCAGGTTGCCCAGAGATGCTGTGGCTGCCCCATCCCTGGAGGTGTTCAAGGCCAGGCTGGATGGGGCTTGGAGCAATGTGGTCTGGTGGGAGGTGTCCCTGCCCAGGGCAGGGGGTGGCACTGGGTGATCTTTGAGGTCCCTTCCAACCAAGACCATTCTGTGATGATCTTCAAGGCGGTGGCAGTTTTGTCATCGGCGTGGTTCTGTGTTGGTGACAGAGAGGGAGGCAGAGCTGCATCGTCTCACGCCACAGGTGCGAGCAGGGCAGGATCTTGGGTGGGCTCCTCCGCAGCAGATAACCCAGGGATGCAATGAAAAGGAGGCAAAGAAAGGTCTTTGATGTTGTCCAGGAAATTGGGCACTTGTTTCTTTCTTCTGTCTAGGAAACCAGATCATTTAGGCCCTGGAAGAGGGTGGCTTTGTGCTTGGGCAGAGTTGTGTGACCTCATTTACTCTTTGCTGGAGGAATTCACTTTCTGCCTCGGGGATTTCAGGCAATTGCAGAAGGCAGTGCTTCCACCCTACTCTGAATATTTGATGGCATGACTCTAAGAGGCCCACGTTACGTGAAATCAGAGCTGCTGGCAGGAGCAACAGAAACAAGAAGCTTCCATTTTAAAGAACTATTAATTTTTTAAAGGATCTTTTATTTATTAAAGGAAAAAAAGGCCAAGTAAAGCTCTTTTAAAATATTTTTAATGTTTGAAATAAATGAGCAGCACACTGCCCCAGAAAAAAACAGAACTGGCCTCATGCAACCACAGTTGACCTAATGCATTTTTTTTCTTCGTGATGTTCTTTATTTTTTTTTTAAAGTCATTGGACTTCTGTTTGCTGTCTGTCTTTATCCTGCTTGATCTTCTGTAGCTCTTCTGAATTTTGTAGCTGTTATTCTGCAGTCAGCTAAGATCTTGTCCTTCCGTAGCAATTTATTTTTGTTGTGAGAAATGTTCCGGTCAAATGTGTGCTTGTGTACACCTTTTGACTGAATCCTATTTCCATCCAGAGCTTTTATTTTGTGGGACATCTAGCTTTGCATGAAAGTGGTGTAAAAACCAATATTGGCAGAAGGGGTTCTTAAAAACACCAAAAACAACCCTTAAGGTTTTATTTCACAGGCTGAAATAGTTGCAGATCCATTTAATTAAAACGCAATTTGCATCACTCTAGTTCAGAGTACCAGTCCATTGAAAAAGCTTTCTCCTATAGCAGGAACCTTGCTGTGACAAGAAATAAGTGTGATTTTTCAGGATTCTCTATATGACTTAGATCATAAATCCCATTAACATTTAATTGGATCACGCTTTTTATTTACTTAGGTGCCTGAAAGGGGGGGAAAAAAATAATAAGTAAACCAACCTTTCTTAGTGTCCTTCTTTCAGGCAGAAGGAATTTTGTAGGACTGGAGCTGACTGCCCTTCACCTCCAAGCTCTTGGTTCAGTCATCCGCGTGCCTCCCCGTGCAAGGGAAAAACACCTTCTTCTCTCGTAGTCCCAGGAGGAAGGATTTGTTCTGCCCCACCTATTCACTAGTCCCCAGTTAAATCTGTTTAACCTTCCTAGAAGTATTAAGTCCACACAGGCCGTTGCTTCAGGCTTGGAGCCAGCCCTGAGACCTGAGTGAGCTCCTTCAGAGCTGAGAAGTGTCTTTGTTCTCGCCTTGAACTTCCCTTCCAGGAGGCCTTATTAGTACAGTTGTTGTTCAGTGCAAATGCACGGCAGCAGTAAATAGGTGTTTATGTCTCCTGGAATCAGGAGCACTGGAAGACGCCTCACAGAAATATTCTGTGGTTCTGCTTGAACCTCGGTGAGGACTGTTGAGGTTTATTAGTTCAGTTGGTACCTGCCAGTGGCTGCTCTGCTAAGCTGGGCTGCGTGTCTTAATCTGCAAACCAGAAACACGGCCACAAATGATCGAGAATTGGATATAGTTCTGGACCGGGGTATCCCACGTCTTTTTTTTTTTTTTCTCCTTCTGCCCCAACTACATGTCCCTTAACCCTCTAACCTTCGCTCTTCTCTCACCTCTGCCTTCCTCAGCTCCTACCTCTTCCCCTTCTCTGCCCTGGCTTCCTTGTCTATGGCCGGGCAACATGGAGCAACACAACGATTTGCTTGGTCTTGCAGAGCGGAGAGGGCAGAGGTAGCCGCAGGGGCAGCCAAGGTGATGGGCATGTGCTGGGTGACCATCAGCCACGGGGCCAGGCTGGCTGGCCAAGCCAGGTGGTATCTCCTTCCCAGTAACCTATTTCCCCTTCTACTTCCCTCCTGCCACTGACTGTCCTCCTCGAGAGGCTGAACAAAGTGCTTTGTGGCCAGGGCATCGCTGAGGATCAGACAAAGCTGCCTGGGGAGTAGGGGAGCTCCAGTTTGGAGCTCAGCTGGAGGCTATGGTGACAAGGAGACAGCTGCAGTGACCGTGGCAGGATCGTTGCTTGCTAGGAGTTGGTGATTTGAAAGCAAGTATGCAAAGCTAAACATGGGCCAGATCTTCAGTTACACTAAAACCTGAAGAGAAAGCCCGTAAAAGCTGTGTTGACAGTGTCTGCTTCATCTCGACCATGTTGAAGGGTCTCTAATGAGAATCAAAAATTATTTCTTTGAAATATATAATAGTTATATTGTGGCGTTGAATCAGTCCTGTAACTCCATGAGTATTAGCTCAATCACCTGGATTTACAGCCGTGCCAACAGTCAGGATCCATCTGCAGCTGATTAAAACGTCCCCAAAGCAGCCCTGATTGACGAGACAGGGAAAGAGCAGGTAAATCTCCATCCTGCTCCCCCTCTCCTCCATTTCGATTAAATCATGTGCAAAGGCAACTGTGTTCAGTCTATAAGTCATTGGGATACAACCCATGGCCCTCCAAAAATTCCTTTTGTCTGTTGATTGCATTTCAGGACAACCACAGTGACCGGGAATTGGAGAAAGAGACCACAGATGAGACAGGAATGTGTGTTTCTAGGTTGCAGATTCCAGTCTGGTGTTAGTATTGAGTAGTACAGCATTAGTATTGAGTTGTTAGTCTTTTAGAAGTGGATAGATTGCAAAAAGGCGCCTTCCAGTGCTGAGCAAGGTCAGGCAGCCACGAAACTGGGTGGCTTCCTCCGCTCTTGGTGCTTGTCCCTTAGCATAGTGCCAGCAGGGGGGGGAAGCTTTGCAGTCCCCTACCTGCACGTATCTCATGTGTTTCTCTTGGGTTCCTTATGTTCCTATTGCTTTCCCGTTGGAGAAAAGAAATGTTTAGCAAACTGGAAGAGCATAGAATAGGTATCTCAGCATCCGTTCAACGTGTTATTCATTCACACCTGTGTTACCTCAATACAGTCTCCAACCCAAACCTGTAGTCATCAACAAAACTGTTAAAGATTTTCATCCCATTTTTCACTTCATATGAAATGAAGGGGAATGCCATTGTTTTGCTGTTGGGTTGGAAGAAGACGTAACCGTGTCTTTTTTATGTATTTTGGAAGTGCACGAGGAAAGGAACTCTGTCCTTCCCCTAAAAACTTCTTAATGGTAACAAGAGGAATGGTCTCAAATCTTGCACTCAGTTTTAACAAAAAGTAAAAACAAAATGTGACTTACAGCACCTGCATGCCTGAGTGGGAAGTTGCCCTAGCACTGTTCCAGGCATGTAATATGCCGTCATATTACATGTTCCTGCATGGGTTTGGTAGCATGTCCTCCAAGAGAGACTTGAGGATGAGGGTACGGGCATGGAGCAGCTCTGGTCCCCAGGAGAGCTCCATCCATCACCATGAAGGCTCCAGTTCCCTCTGGTCACTGCTTGTCTAGACACAACGTCCCTGCCAGAGAAGCGCAAGAAGCACACAAAGAAACATGCTCCTGTCTCACCCAGGTGCCTGGGGGGGAGCAGAGCCAAGTGTGACTTTCTCACTTCTGCCTGGGGCTGGGATGGATATACCAAGCCTCCTCTCCTGGGGGCTGCTGCCCTGGCTTTGACCATTGCCCTGGTGGGGAGTTGGGGCAGGAAGATCACCAGTCCCTGGGTGATGCTCGGTGAGTAGTTGGGAAGTGAGTGAAAGCTGGAGAGCACGTATGGCTGAACACTGCAAGGACCACGTCCTGCCCGCAGCCTTCCTCCTGTGCGGTGATTAACACATCTCAAGTGGGCATTCATCTCTATCCACACTCCATCTGCATCCATGGTGAGGATGGCACCCAAAACCTGTAAAAAAACCCCAACAAACCCAAACCAATTCCACAACCAAAACCACACTGGGTACCTATAGACATTCTGGTTAGTGACCTGAGGACCAAACTATTCCCTCTGTTGTTCTTGTGCCTTTTATCCCTTGCAGAGGAACCAAAGGCAAGGACATCAACACAATCAAGTCACTGCGAGTTCTCCGGGTCCTAAGACCGCTGAAGACCATTAAACGGCTCCCAAAGCTAAAGGTTAGAGAATAACCACGAATCTTTCCTTCTCTGGAGGTTTGCAACTGATCTGTGTGGAAGCTGATGGACTAAACTTAAGCCAAGTTATTTCTGTTCCTTTTGTTTTGTTGCAATTAATCTCTTTGCCAGATTTATAAAAATAGCTGTGCAGATGTTTAGCAAATGTCAAACACTTGTTTCTTTTGCAAACATTGTGTGCAATATTATGAATGATTGTGAAGCCAAATTAAAATCAAACTTCTAAAAAAAGACAAGAAAAAAAATGCAAATAAATTAAATTACAGTTTGTAAGTGTGATGATCTTAGAAATGATGTAGGAGAAAATAGGTTTTGGAGTATTTGAATTTCCCTAGAGAACTTCACATGAATATTGCAAGATTTTCCACGGTCTGTCTAAAGACTAATGTCATTGCTGGATGAGGATTTTTAATCTGTTCATCTCTTCTATTAAAGAATATATAGAGCAGGGTTTTATAGCCGTACCCTTTCATCTCTAGAATACTAACTTACAAAGTAAAAGAAATGTAATGGCCTGTGGTGACTTATTCAACACCATTTCACGAACGCTTTGAGATACAACCAGCCCCTGGAAGCAGAGAATAGAAGGAGTTATGAAATTTAATAATTTCTGAGTTTTGGGAGCTCTTGAATAGCTGTTGTAGGTCTTCACGCGGCATCACTGCTTGCAGACTCTTTTCTGTGAGAGATGGGGAAAAAGCGATGGGTGCTTTTGCAATGGTGAAACTATGTCTGGTAATTCCTATTTTCACATAGTGGCACGTAAAAATCAAGGTTAGTTGTTACATAGATTAACTTTTGTCCTTACCCACATTTCACACTCAAATAATTTTGATTTTATGCCTTTTTATGCATACTAAATTTATCTCAAAAGATAAGGAAGAATAACGTTGAACAATGTAGAAAATGGTCTTTATTTGTTTGGAAATTTGAAATGTATGGCTCTTAGGTCATAAAACAGTCAACAGTAGCTCAGTCCTACAGCAGGATGCCGAACACTTGCTTTTTATTGAATGTCTTCCTTATTTTCAAGCCATTTCACAGAGTAATTTTACCACTTCTAAAGAAGGATTCAGAAATCTCTATGTGAAGCATAACTCATATTCATATGGTTTGTCTTCAAAATCTTTCTTTTTTTTTTTTTTCCTGGATATGGTCCTGTATGCGACAATCAGCGAGATTAATGGAGCGATTAGAGATATTTCCAGTGTTTTAATTCAGGATTTCTGGGTTGCATCAGGAGTGTAATTTTGTGAATTATTCACCTCCATTCACAGAAAAAGGAACAGCATTGTACAAACCCCGCGCTTGGGCAGCGGCTGCTCAATTTCTATTATTATGACAAACTTCTCAGACTAAAATTAAACTGCAAATTACTGGTAACAATGAATCAGTGACTAATAATCAAATAATAAATGTATTTGAGAAGTTCTTTGCAGAGCGTTCAGGAGTGACACATGCTGACTAGATTAGTCACTTGGTTTTGATAGACAGTTCGTTAGAAAAATATCTTTTGAAGCATTTAGTTGTTTTGTATCTGGTGTATTGTCCTTATTATTCAAACAGTTCAAATAACGGTCAATGAGTAACATATTGGATGAGTTTTTACCTATCCACTGGGAATAAATTAAACACAAGTACGTTTTCATGTCATAATTGGCCATGGAAATATTTGCTTAGGACTAATATTTATCTCGACGAGCTGTGATTGTTTTTATAAATTTTACGGGCAGCACCAGAAAATTCAGCGGCACAGCCCAACTCACACAAAAAGCAGGAGATGCTGGAAGCTGGCGTTATTTCTCAAAGCTGGAGCATGACTCTTAGTCAAACACTTGGTGTGCAAGTCCATGAAACCATCCACGGGTTGTAGGTTGGGTAATTACTCCCAAGCATAATTAGATGCTGGATGCCAAGGCATTAGATGCACTTTTCTTTCCTTTCAGCCCCTTAACTTTGTTCTCCCCCGTCCCCAGGCTGTCTTTGACTGCGTGGTGAATTCCCTGAAGAATGTCCTCAATATCCTCATAGTTTACATGCTCTTCATGTTCATTTTTGCCGTCATTGCTGTGCAGCTCTTCAAAGGCAGATTCTTCTACTGCACCGATGAGTCGAAGGAGCTGGAGAAGGACTGCAGGTACGGCGTGGGGCAGGGGCTGGGGGGGACCCCAACTTTCCTCTGGCAGCAGCAGCTCCCTTGACTGTCCCAAAGCTCCACCTGTTGGGTATCTGCTGAGCTTGGTGAGTCTCCTGTAAGTAAGAGCAATGCTTCAGCACAATTACCCTAGAGGTGAACTTTGCCTTTTGTTGTTTTAATAGCAGCATCCTTCCTTGCTCTCATCTAGTGAACGCTTACCCAAATGTTTAATGCCATGGGGGAGCAGGCTTCTCTTCCCAGGGAGGGCGAGGTGGGATTTTAAAGTAAAGGGTTTTTGAAGGGATGGCATGACTGCTTTTTCTACCTGCTGCCTCGATTCTTAGGGCTCATATGAATTAGGAAAGCATAATGAATAATTAACCAGAAGTGAGTCGCTAGGAAGTTAAAGAGCTCCTAATTAGCTAGAAAAGGGGTCAGTATTTGAATATCTTAAAAGCTTTGTCATGATTTGTCCTTTGCAGCAGACTGTCAAGGTGCTTTACTCAACACAACGTTCATCTCCCTCACTCACCTTTTCACTTGGCACCCAAAGTGCATCCTCAGCACCGTTCATGTCTGCCTGCGCTACCCCTCTCCTGCTGCCTCGCAAATGCAGGACACGTCCCTGCAGGGGACCATGTGCCTGCAGCCGCCACGGAGGCTGTCGCTGCAGTTCTTCCTTGCAATAAAGCAGCTATATGGCCAAAAGAAATGTGAAACTGTAGAAAGACGTAGGTTGGAGGGGAGCTCTCCAGATACCAGGTGCCTTGGCCCCTCAGAGCAGGACCCAGTTAGATCCAACTCTGAAGTGGGAACCAGAGACTTCTCCCTGCCAAGCAGCACAGTTTTTTGTGGGGTCAGAAAATTTGGGGGCCAGCATGCTGTTAATTGCCGGCTTTGCTTGATGGGTGAATGTCCTGACTACATTTTCTTTCATTTCTAGACATCAGGTCCAGTTCCTGTGGCTCAAAACGGCTCAAAAACTGGCCTTTATTTCTGTTACAAACCTAGGGCCTGTCTCTTTTTTTGTCTTTAATACATCGCACAGTCGGACTCTGCTACTGGGGCTTTTCGATGCTCCCCAGTGAGTCACACGAAATGGCTGATTTGGTTTAATTCTCTCATTTGGTCTGAAACTCTGTTTTTCCCAGGGGTCAGTACCTCGATTATGAAAAAAATGAGGTGGAGGCGCAGCCCAGGGAATGGAAAAAATACGAGTTCCACTACGACAACGTGCTCTGGGCTCTGCTCACACTCTTCACCGTCTCCACGGGCGAAGGGTGGCCAACGTGAGTACCCGGGACCGGCAGGGTCAGTGATCCTCGCGGAGGTAATGGCAGTTTTCCACAGCTCTGAGGGACACGTAAATGGCAGGTGACCTGTGAAATAAGAACAGTCTTTTATCAGTGAAGCTTTTACTTTCCCTTGTGTGATTATTGGGTGAATCAGCAGGCAGGGCTCTGCATTTTCCTTGCCGTTCTTCTGCGCTTGCGCAGGGATGTTTAGGCAGTTTTCAGTACTTAATAGCTTTCGTGCTCCAGTCTTTTGGACTTGCACGCCTTTCTCAGGAGTAAAATTGATAATGGGAACGTAGGAAAATGAGGGGGAAAAGTATTGTGACCTATGCTGAAAGTATGCTGGGTATGACAGTCCCAAAATTATATTTACTGTTCAGCATATGACTTTATTTTGGCACACTTTCCTGCTGGGACATGTGGAGTACAATTCATGGTCAGGGTTTCTCCATGGCAGGCCTTCCCCGACCTCCATGTTCAGCTATTTCATAAAATAAAGAATAAACCATACAGCATCAGTCTCCCTTCTCCAGTCCCTCACTGTGTTCCCCTACTTGGAGATCATCTACACCTTTCTTTTCCCCACCCTTACTTCACCCCCGTTGACCAGAGAAGCCAGATCTAACTGTATCCTCTCCCCTTGGCCAAGGGGATAAGTGGATCTGTACGTAGCAAATCTCCACCTTTCTGCAGAATGGTGAAAACAGCAAAGGTTTTCCCTAAAAATATCCTCAAGGAAAACTTCTTCCCAGCCATAGAGGTGGGAGTGAGTTTGACCTGAGCATATGTGGAAAACCCTCTGTGTGAGTGAAGGCCGGCAAGTGACTATCGGGGTGTCGTTGGTGCTTCACGCTGATTTCATTGACTTTTCTCCTCTCTTTGCGCTTGATTGCAGTGTGCTGAAGCACTCGGTGGATGCTACCTACGAGGAACAGGGTCCCAGCCCTGGCTACCGAATGGAAATGTCTATCTTTTACGTGGTGTATTTTGTTGTCTTCCCTTTTTTCTTTGTGAACATCTTTGTGGCGTTAATCATCATCACCTTCCAAGAGCAAGGAGATAAAGTGATGTCAGAGTGCAGCCTTGAGAAAAACGAGGTACCCGCGTCTTCTGAATCTGGAGTTAGCACCTGGGGTCTCAGAGCACCTCGGTACCGCTGGAAGCCCCCTCCTTGTCCCTCCCGTGTCATGGGGGACTTTAGAGCAGTCGCTGCCTGAGGGTGTGAGGTGTAGAGACCAAACAAATTACAGATTGTTTCAGCTTTTGCATAAAAACAAAGCCAGGGAGAGCCCTCGAATGCTGCACATTAGTAAGCACTGTCACACATCCCCGTGGACCACACCTCCTCTTCCAAGTGAATGT
This sequence comes from Stercorarius parasiticus, assembly GCA_013396915.1. Taxonomy (NCBI): domain Eukaryota; kingdom Metazoa; phylum Chordata; class Aves; order Charadriiformes; family Stercorariidae; genus Stercorarius; species Stercorarius parasiticus. The sequence continues at coordinate 60,667 of VWZL01004800.1, read as the reverse complement.
AGACTTGCATGTTAGATCAAGCACGTAGGTGTGAACGGAGCCAGAAATCTTTGGCCTTTTAGAGGCCAGTCATCAGAAATCAAACTGAGCTGCAGTTGCTCCAGCTCCCCAGAGGAACGCTCCTCTCACCAGGACACTTTTGTGCCTAGCTGAGGTGAAGTCCTCCTGATGGCAGCCAAAAGTAGACACCTTGGGAAGAGTGTAAGACCAGGGCAGGCACATATGAAGCTTTTCTTTAATGCCTTGCCAAATACCATCATTTTCAGCTCAGGAACCTCCTGAGTTGAAAGTGTTTTTTCTTTAGTTAGCGGCATCTCTGTATCTTTCTTCCATGAATGTATCCAGTTTCCTCCTGAGCCCATGCAGATTTTTAGCATCCACAACATCCTTCATCTGGGGTCCCGCAGCCTCAGTGACCTGTTGTGAAAAGAACCATCTCTTTTCGTTTATTTTGAAACTGGAACCTGATTTTTGATGAAAAGGGGTGACTTTTTAATCAATTACCAATTAGTACATTGTTTGTTGATACGAACAAGAAGTCCAAAATAAAGCAGAATATTAAGAGATGCTTTACTTAAATTATTTTTCAACTAAGCAGAAAACATTTGCACTATTTTGAATTCTTATCTAAATCCAAGATGAGAAAATGTTCCAGAATCAAAACTTCTTGTGGGTAGAAATAAATTTTTAATGCAGTTTTATACTCATAATAACATGAACAGAAATAGCCAACTGAGAGGGTCTTCAAGAGTTCACCCAGTAATATTTGTTGGATAATTTATTGGTGGAGTTCAGCTCACATTGCATGAAATGTTATTAGCTGGGCAGGTTTTGCTGTGTGTGAGAACGTACCTGCGTTTCACAATACTTTTTGTTAAAACACGGGTAACATCTTTGCTAATCCTCCTATTCCTACAATCCCTTATTAGGAGGAATTTGCAGAGTGTTTTCTGAAGCGAGCCCGGGGCTTTATAACTTCTTTCCCCTGCGCGGGAAGGGATCGGGACCTAGCGGGAGCAGGGCTGGGATGGAAGGCTGTCTCCTAGGATTGCAGGGGGCCATTGGAATGTTGCAGGGTTTAATATTTCAGCGAGTGTCCAAAAGTGATTATAATTTGGGGATCCTGTGCTGCATTTTACAGGCGTAGTCAGTACTCACATCGTGTGTGAGAAACATGTAGAAATACTGTCCTCCACTAAATGCGCCGCTCACTCTCCCAACAATATCCGGAGTGATAAAGACTGCCAGCCCTTTTTGTATTCTTTTCATCCCATTTTTGTTTTGTAGAGGGCCTGCATAGACTTCGCCATAAGTGCCAAGCCACTGACCCGCTACATGCCTCAGAACAAGCAATCTTTTCAGTACAAGATGTGGAAATTTGTGGTGTCCCCTCCCTTTGAGTATTTTATCATGGTCATGATTGCACTCAATACCATTGTCCTAATGATGAAGGTTAGTGGGCTGTTACTGAATCTTTTGGGGCAGTTTTGGGCTGGTGAATGCGGTGTTTGCTGGAGAGGCTTTGTGCTCTCGACCTGAGAGCTGGGGGCGATCAGCAGGAGCAGTCATCAACTCCTCATCTGCCTGATGTTGGGTTTAGAGGCCCTGTGGGATTCCTCCCATCCCCAAAGGGAGGTGGTTTAGTTGTGATGAGATACTGTGAATGTGATTCCTCCGCACAGCGTTGATTTGGCTGGCAGCCCCTTCAGCATGTGGCCAGTGGGATGGGAACTGTGCTCTGCAGGTCTGGAGCTCCGGGCTCAGACAGGGCTTCCTACTGTAGAGCAGGGTCACTTTTTGGGGATGCTCAACATCCAGCCATCCCAAGGAAATTACTCAAATTAGTAATGTAGCGATAGGACGAGGGGCAATGGTTTTAAACTAGAGCAGGGCAGGTTTAGATTAGACATGAGGAAGAAGTTCTTTACACTGAGGGTGGTGAGACACTGTCCCAGGTTGCCCAGAGAGGTGGTGGAGGCCCCATCCCTGGAGACATTCAAGGCCAGGCTTGATGAGGCTCTGAGCAACCTGATCTAGTTCAAGATGTCCCTGGTGAGGGGACAGGGTTGGACTAGATGGCCTTTAGAGGTCCCTTCCAACCCAACACATTCTATGGTTCTATGAAATTTGCAGCAGAGCCAAGCTTCTGGGACATGATCCACAGTGCCCAAGAGGAAGAGCTGCAGACAGCTGGACATTGTGGATGATCTCCCCTCCTATCCCTTGCCTAGCTTAGAGTATCTTCACAGTCAAGGGGTCACCATATTCTTAGGGTCTGCTGGAAAGAAACACAGTTCTGCCCTTGTCCTCTGGTTTTGAGAATACCCTTTCTCCCTCCTGGTCCATGCTCTTCTTGCAGGGAGATGTACACCAGCAACAGCCTCTCCGTCCTGGGTGTATCCCCAGCTACCCCATTCAGATAGCATGTAGACAATGGTGTGCTTCTGGAGTGGCATGAATAACCGTACTGTAACCCCAAGTCTTGCTTAAAGTGAGCACAAAACCTGGCGCTAAAATGAGCAAGAGTCTTGTAGTCAGGGAAGTCAGCTGGGAAGGTTTTATTCTGTGAGTGGTCTTCCAGTAACAGCCTTTCTTTCATCCTGGTTTAGTTCTATGATGCTCCAGAAGCGTATGAAGAAATGTTAAAATGCCTGAATATTGTGTTTACGTCCATGTTTTCAATGGAATGTGTGCTGAAGATCATTGCCTTTGGTGTGCTGGTATGTGCCTTCCTCCTTTACTTCCAACTGTTTCCTCCCTACGCGAAATGTTTGTATTTCGTGATGCGCATTTAAAAGCAAAGAAAACAAAAAAAAAAGCCTGTGTTGCAAAAAAAAAAAAGAAAATAACCCTTGGATCCCTCTATCCCCCCTTGTGTTTTTCATTTGGCAGAATTATTTCCGAGATGCCTGGAACGTCTTTGATTTTGTAACAGTGTTGGGAAGTATTACTGATATTTTAGTAACAGAGATTGCGGTAAGTACAGTTTGCTCAATTTGCTTCATTTACCAACAAAGCTGTACCCTGTCAAGACGTTGCACCTTCTCCCTACCAGCCTTATTCCCTAGAGCTGCCCCTGGGACTGGTGGTGTGATGGTGTCCCGGGGTGACCTGGCAGCCCGTTTCCATTAGCTCTGCTCTTTCCATGGAGATAAGCAGAGCTGTCTGCCCCAAAGACTTTCACACACAAAAAAAAAGCCGTGATGGGAATGACAGCGCTAGTGCCTCTGCTAGAAAACGATCTCTCTTTCTCATTCAGCAAACAGCTCTTAACCCCCAGCTGGTTTTGCCTATTAATGGAAAAATCCTGTTGAATTTAATAGAGGGAAAAGATCAAAAGAATTCTGGTGAAGACTGGTAGTTTATAGTGTGAGGTGCTTTGCGGGGCGCACACACATGTCTGTCCCTTGGGGTTCCTGACCAGCCTTGGTCACGGGCAGAGTGAAGGCGATAAGAGGAGTGGGAAGGGGAGAGGCGATGGGAACAGAGAAACAGCCAGAAAGCCCTCATCCTGCGCAGGCTGGACTGGGGGAACGTGGCGCATTTCTGGTGCATGCACAAAAGCTTTGCAGGGCAATTATTAAAACAAACAAACAATCAGCTTAACAATGACTGCTCTCTCCCTGCTAATGAGTCCTGTAGATTACACGAAGCGTACAAGCTTGCCATTAAATTCTAGAGGATTTTTCCATAAGGGCAGCAAATGACTGACTCAAACCTTGACAGCCTGATATTATCCAATTTGCAAATTGCTCCTCTCCTCTCCCAATGCATGTTTTAGCTGATGATGCTGTATCTGTATGTGATGAATTTGAACTTGACCATAATTTTTCTTTTTTCTCAGTCCCTGGGATTTGGTTATAGATCTGGTTTGTGTGTGCTAAGAACTATGCTCCCCAGACTTCTTTACAGGACATTCAGCTGGTGGTGAAGACCATATTACTGTTTCTAACAAAATACATTATTACCTTACCTCCTTGGTACACAAAAAGCACAGAAACCCCCAAAGTTTTACCCCCTGCACAGATGGTGTTTGTTTAACAGTTGGTGAATCCTATCTCGTAGACTTTGGATTACCTTTTGTTTTCAGCACATGGTTTACAGCCAGGGTAAAGTCACTCAGATCAAACACCTGGTCTGACTGACACTTCTCTGAGTCCTCAGGAGATGTATTGCACCATGGGCAGGTACTGGGTGCTTTCCTCTGCTCCCTCTCCCATGGGACACGTTTTCTTGTCAGGATGGGGCACCCAAACCTTTCCCTTGGTTGGAAAATCCATGAAAACATTTGCAAGTCGGCCCCAAACAGAGACTGACGCTTCTCTTCCACCCTTCCTTTGGCCACTTTTACTGGGAGGAAGCAGCACAGCCAATTCCCACATGGTAAAGGGAGCCCGCGGTCTCTCCAAGATTGGTGTCTTCTCCTTCAAGAAGGTGTCTCCTTCAACACCAAGTCCACATGCCTCTTATGAAAATCCTCCTCTGTACAGCTATTTTTCAGGCTGAGAGCAGCCATCAGCGCTGCCCATTCCCTGCTCGGCAGGTAGGGGTCCCTGCATGGTTAAAAGGCCATTGCCTCCCCCAGGGGTGGCCCAGCCTCTGCGAGGGTGTCTGGCACCTGGGGAACTGGGTACGGACTGGTCAGGTTGGGCTGAGATACGTCGCTGAATGTAAGGCAAAGCCACAGCATGTCTAGGGCTGTATATGCACGTCCCCAGGTTTTTGGAAGCAGCAGCTGGCCCTTGGCACTATCAGGGGTAGGAAGGTTAGTGTGTGGGCAGAGGTTCCCCAGCCCTCTCCTGGTCTTTGGGCTGGAGAGTAAATGTGCTCCCAAACACCCCCGTGTGGGTCGCAGGCATCGATGCAGTGACCTTGGGGTGCTGGGAGGGGCGGCATCACCCTTCTACTCTGCAGCAATTTCTCCGGTTTCCAGCATCGATTTGGGGATGCCTTTGAAGAGTAGAATGAATTAGGTCTAAGAACAGTCAGTAAACTCCAATAGGGTTAAGCTCCCAAGTGCCTCTACAGCTTTTCCTTATCCTCCCAGGTGGTAATGGAGAGGCTTTTGTTTTATGGGTAACTAGAATCCCTTAAGTCAAACCTTAGAGAGGACTTTCTAACATAGTTCAACAGTTTCCCCTGGCAGTGTGTCCAAAGCTGCTCACAAACATGTCTTCAATAGAAAAAGCCATATGTCCCCCAGTGCCACTCCAGCCCCTGACCCTCTTGGTCCTCTGTCTCAGTCCATAGACCTATTTGAGCTCTGCTCTCTCTAAATCTTCCCCTTCTGCAGCATTTCTGTGTAGCCACCATGTCTCCTTTCTGTGTGCAGAGAGTGCTCAGAGGTTTCCCCCAACTTTCTTGCTAGACTTGTTTGCCAAAACTCCTTTCAGACAGTTCGTCTCTGATCTCTCTCCAGCCCGTGCCCACCATCACACTCATCCCCTTGAATGGCCCCCACAGCCACCGGTGTACGCGTCCCTAAGCCACTCACATCCATCTCTTGGCCTCAGACAGGGACAATGGGCTTGAGAGTTCAAAGGCATCATGCCCAGCTTGTGGAAGAGGCCTTAGGAGCTTAGTTTGCTTAAAGGTGACTTTGATGCACAAGTTGCTGTTAATTACACGAGTGGGAGTTTGCAACAGTGCCCCAAAGATTACATTAATAGCAGAATTGTTAATGGCAGCAAACAACGGCAGCTTTCAGGATGTCTTTCACGGAGCAGTTCATTTGCTTCATCCAGTGGCACGTGGTGGAGGTGGCCCTGTACCAGGACCTCCACTGCCACCCCAAACCTTCTCTCCTGCCAGTCCTGTGGACAGGCTGTGGCACGTAGGGTGAAAAACCAGCAGAAGGACCCAGCGCTCTGCTCCGGTCCTGTTTTGTTGGTTCCACGATAGGTTGCAACGTGTGCTATTCTGACAGTGCCTGAGGGGAAACCCAAAGCGTGCCAAGGCTGCCTGGGAAACACCAGGGCTGTTTCGCTGCCTGGAAAGTGGCACGGTGCATGAGTAACCTGGAAGAGTTACACTTTGGACCATTTTTGTAATATAGAACCTGCTATTTTTTTCAACTGGAGTCGCACCTTAAGTCACTTAAATACTTCTGGAATTTAGAACCAATTAAGGAAGAAAAATGCAGAAAAGGGCTGAAAGCCCTACTGCAGTGCTAGCGAGTGTGTTGTTTGCAGAGAGCAGGGACCAAGGTGGGGACCGGTGGGTGCCTTGCTAGCAGAGCACAGATCAGCCCTACGGCCTGGAGTCTTTAATCCCGCTGCCTCTGCCCAACCGTTTTCCACCCTTTACTTTTCCATGCAGGGGAGAGTAGTAGCTAAGGACTGGGGTGAACATCTGCTCCGCACAAAACACCATGGGTAGTGCTTAACCCCGCTTCACCACTGACCAGGGGCGCAGCAGCTCTCGGCACCCTGTTACGGAGCTGAGAATCACCCGAGGGAAGAGCAGGTCTTTGCTCATCGCTGTGTCCCCAGCGGAGGATGCTCTCTTCTCCAGCTGCCTTCCTCAGCTCCAGGCTCTTCTCGGCTGATGAGCAGCTGTGGGGATGGTTGGGTGGCAGCCCCCGTTAGTCCTTCCCCGTGTGTTCAGCCCTGTTGTGACCTGTTCGGTCGGTCGGGTTTCTGGGACTGAGAAGCCCAGGGGACAGCCACAACCTCAACTCGACTGTCAGCCTCCATCTGTCCCCGTAACCACCACCCGTGAAGCCCTCTGGCTCCTTGCGGAGAGGGGATGCTTTCTGGGCATGACTTTGAGATCAGGCTCGCAAATAGTTGCAGGAGCACTGCTTTTCTCCTGTCTTCCAGCTATAAGTGTTCTCCAAGGTAAACAAACCTGCTCCCCTGGGTGGTCTCATCTCGAGAGACCAGGCTTCCACCAGCCGTGCTGCATCGGTACCTTTAACCCCCTGAAAAGTAAAGATAAAAGGAAAAGAAATGTGTTGATTAATTGCTTTATTTTAATTTTGTAGTCATGTCATATGTAATTTACTTTGTGAATGCAGTGGAATATATATATATATACACATATTTTTTTATTTCCTTAGGCAAAAACACGTATGTCAGTTTTTTTACCCTCCCAGTAATGGGAGCAAAACAGTCCGATAGGCGGCATTAAGGAGAAGGTGTCCTTGCGGACACAGCTGGCCTCAGGAGGCTAAATGGGTGTTTGGCAAACTGACATCTATTTCTATGCCTGGAAATATAAAAAAACATACCGAGAAGTGTTTGTGAATTGTCTCCCGATTTGCATTACAAAATGAAATGCAAATAACTACTGCACTGTCTGTGTTACCTTTAGGATCTCAGAATCTGTTTTGGTTTGAAGCATTTTTTATTTATAAAATTACCATGAAATAACACCCCCAAAAGCCCAACAGTTTTGTTTCCAGTGAAATTTTCAGAGTTTCCTTTTTTGCTTGTCCTGATTACTCATTTTCTCTTTTGTTTCCTGTTTTGTTCTTTATTTTCCTTATCTACCTGCTGAATCACGCCATCCAATCAACATACAATGCGAAAACCATGTCTCCGTCTGTATGTTGTGCACCTGCTGCTCAAAAAAAAAAATAATTTGTAAATAATCTTGCAAATATCCATCCATGAAAACATCACATATAGGACACGGTTGGTTTCATTGAATTTAAACAATTATTTAAATTCTCTGCTTTTATTTTCTCTCGTTTTTCTTTGGTTTAATTCGTTTTGATGAGATTTCCGATTGCACTGGTGAAAAAGCCTCACTGCAGCGTGCCTCAAAACTGGCTTCTGTTCTGCATCTTCTTCCCCTTGGCTAATTGGTGACGTGAGGCAAATGCAGTTACCAATAGCCCGTTCTCCGCTGTTTGTTACACCTGCCAATGATAAAGGGGAGACTGACACTTGCTTTATTTTGGTGGAAAATTGGATGAGAATAGGAGGGAAGGATGCTTCTGGATGACCCGGAGTAGAGAAGATTTGGCTGGCTGGGAAACCCTTCCTTTTGTAAGTGGAGGTACCAAATTCGGTTCTCAGAAATCAGTTTCTGTTTTCTTTTACGATGAGGTGTGTTGAGCTTTCTGTAAAGGGAAGCAGTACATTTAAGAGGATTGCCTTACAGATATTTTAAGCCTGTGGTTTATGCTGTATTGTAAGGCAAAAAAAAATTATTGACGTTATTACTGACTTGCTTCCCTCAAATACAAAGAGAAGTCATAGGAAAGAGTGATTTTTCTTCAACTTTGAAAACTCTTTATGATACCAGATATGGAAGCATTTTGCCACCACAGTGGACACAGAGTGCCTGGATGCAAAAGCAAACCTCTCCAGTAAAACACATAAGCCGTGTTATGAGCAGGGCTGAAAAGTACTGGGAACCCGATCCCACTGGGAATTTAGTGCCTGATTCCCAAGATGCCTTTGGAAATACGAGCCTCTGTCTTTGAGAATCATAAGTTAGGCAAAAGAGGATGAATAAGGAAAAATACAATAGGAAAAATACAATCTAAAAAATATAGATATATTCTTCCATTCTTAATTATCTTGGCTATGGTTAATAACACGAATGAGATCATAAGCTTATCAAAAATACTTGCTTGGCCACCTGACAACAGCTCTCAGGTCTGTGTTAACATCTGGACTTTCTGTTGCACAGTTGCTGTTAAAAAACAAATCAGAGTGAATCGTCACGACAGTCTGCAAATAGGCTCCGTGCAGGATCACAGGAGGGGATTTCCTGCTGGGAAACAGCAAAGAAGAAAAATGACAATGCAGAAGTTAAAAGTTTGCGTAGTGCAATCCGAGAGGGGAATCCTCTGCGTGTGCTGCGGTGGCTGGAATCATCGCAGGTGTGTGGGAGCTGCGAGGACATCTTTGGGCAGTTCCCCCCTGGCCCAGGCAGCGGAGAGAAGTGCTCTGGCATCAGCTGTGCGCGTGAAAATATAGTGGAAAAATCAGCTTAGCTCTGTTTGGCCAAATTTTCACCTTTTGCTGTCCACGTTGCAGGTTAAAGATTTAAATTCTTATCCTGCAGTTTGTTAGGATTGCAGTCTCTATGGTCATATGTGGCAGGTCCAGGCTCTTTCCATCACTCGACATCCAAGTTAGATCTTGGGAGCACCCAGTTGCCCTCTGGAGCTGTCTTCCTCCTTCCACTGCGGATGATGGGAACCTACAGTGACTCCAGCAGAAGCACCAAAGTTGAAAGGTAGGAGGGAACAAGGAGACACCTGAGCATCACACGCTTATAAAATCCTTTTCCAGTGTTCCTGGCTCAGGATGAAAGGACACGATATGATATGCCTGTGATGGCAGAGTCTCCAAGACACAGACAAGTGTGGCAAAAATCTGCAGCCTCTTAAAATCCACAAGGGTTTCCCCCAGGCTTCAAAGGAAGCCAAGACCCTGTGCAAGACTCAGTAGCTCTTCTTCAGTATGGGCAGTGCCACGGACATTTCAATGGGAACACAACCATTTCCTCTACAGTAGTTCCTTAGCAGAACAGGTTAATTCTTGTTGATGCCAGGTGAAGAACTGCCAAAGCTTCCAGAGTGATCCCATTCTTGGCTTGGTTTGACTCTTCTTCCCTCAGCCCTTTGCAGCTTTGGGTGAGCCCTTCATTTTGAGGACAGAAATCTGAAGTTTCAAGTTTAGGGGGGTTGTTATGTTCTGCAACTGGGCCGCAGGAAGAAGTGGGGATGAGCAGCCCAGCTTCTGCCAAGTTTATCGCTTTGTGGCAGCGTAAGGTAGCCCCCATCCCTGAATCCTGCAGAGCACGTCCAGCCATGACATGAAAACCTCACATTCCCATTGCAGGTTTAAAAACCCAAACCACTAAATCTACTGAGCTGGTGGAGCTCATTCTGCACCCCTGCGGACAGCGGGCACAGCTCCTGTGTCGGGGAGGAAACCGCTTTGATGCTGAAGATGCTGGAGGAAAAGATCTGGGCAATGGCCATACACCCTATTCTTCATGGTTTTTCTGCTTTTCAGTATGGAAAACACCCTAAGAAAAGGTGAAAGAACAGGCTGCTCATGGCAGGACAGCAATCAAGACCAGTTTTTTATCCATGATGTCTGTTCTCCCTGTTTCCCTCCCGCATCGCAGTTTGCTCCGGGAATGCATCACCCAGCTGAGCTCCTGCCCTGGGACGCGGTGGCTTTGCCCTGGGATGAGCTGGGTGCCTGGGGCCCTTCACTACCAGAGTCCCCTTTCTTAGGAAAATAGTGATAGGCCCAGGGGAAAGGGTTTTCCAACATAATTTGCTAGTCCCCAGGTGGATTATAAAATCATAAAGCTATGGTGCCTCTTGGGAGCACCGGTCAGCCTTCAGCATCTGTGCAACAGAAAAGCAACCAAAAACCCAGAAAGACAGACCCTGATAATGCAGAAGATGACCACGTGTGTGTCACATGTTGCAGAGGCAGCTAAGTGGGAGGAAAATTGATGCAAAATGCTGTTATACCCAAGAAATATTGCAATGTGGAGTTTCCCCTTTAGCTGCATGCGATTCTAATACCTGCCTGGACAGTTGAGGTGTCGAAGGACGGGTTTTCTACGCGGTGTGCCGAGGGTTACACACGCGGAGCCCTTCATCCATCACAAGCATGTGTAATTTTGCCTCCCTATGAACAGCGCAGAGAACGGTCCTTCGAACGCTCTGCAAATGTCGGTGACGGTGGATTTTCCTGGGTTGTGAGTGATTCCTGGCGGAGCTGAGGCTTTCGCTGTGCTTTAGGAAGTGGCAGTGGCCAAGTCAACCAGGGAGGGCTTGGGGCTGGAAAAGGAGAAAAAAAAAAAAAGCAAAAAAGGTTTTGGACTGTTTGTATCTCCAAATTCCAGGGAGTGGGGGGTTATAGGCATAACTGCACAGTTTTGAGCCCCCTGTTTCATACCACAAGCATACAGACTGTCCTGTACAAAACCTCATGTAGCTCGGGGTAGCCTGTGCCAAGCGTGACCTTGCAGCCAGCCTAGACCGAAAAAGACGTTAAGCATCTTGTCAGCTCTGATTATGAAATTATAGCAACGTTCTCGCAGCTAAGCTGCAGCAAGGTAGGAAGAGGGAGGTGAGGCAGGTTCATGCGCAGAGGGATGGATCCCGCAGACGCTGCCTGTGCACGTGCTCCTTGGAGGACCGTCGGGCTTGCGCACGGGAGAGATCTGGCCTGAGCATTGCTCTGAAGGTAATAATTCAGCAGACTTGCCGGCCTGATGCCGGAGTGCCATGAGCATTACACATAAGGTCTCATACAGTTCCCGCTGGTGGGGAAACTTTCTGTGATTAAAATGGGCTCTGGGTTAAACCCTTATTAAGGTTCAACCTCTTAGGTGAAACCTAAATTTTTAAACCTTACACCTGGGAATGGGTCACTAAGGAGCAGAGCGCTGACGGCACCCGGTTATCCGGCCATGGTCCGGCTCTGCCTCCCCGAGTCCTGTGCGGCCCTTCCCGGCTAAGGTGAGTTCAGCCCAGATTTTGTGAAGGGAACCAAACCGGTGAGAAAAATAAACTAGAAGCTGATGGTGAGAGATAAGTGTTGAATTTTTAGTGCTTGTTTTACTGACCTTGAACAACCCAGGGGAATCCGTGCTTGTGTTTTGCCTGCCGGAGCTGCTTTCTGTTGCTGATTTGAATGAGCTCAGTGTTGTCTGCTCTTTCATTGAACATACCTGTGCTTTTCTCTTTTCTCTTTATTTGAGGACTGAGTCTGATATACGGTCTGTGCCTAACTCTGAGCTGCTTGCCTTTTTAACATGAGAGAAACCGAGTGCATGCCTGAGACTGATTTCTTGAACTCTTTGATGGGATTGGTGGAATGCGATGCTGATGGCCCCAAAACTGAGCTGGCATTTAAAAAAAAAAATGAATAGATCCAACAAGCCCCTCAAATTCAGCATGAGCTCTGTAGCCAAATGAGCAAGAAATGTGGGTCAGTTCAATGTGACTGGGTGTCTTCTGGTAAAACAGTAATACAAGGGAAAGACTATTTTTGCTCATCTTTACCAAAAAGAGCTCCTTACGATTATGTTTTCCACTCCGCTGCTTGATAGTTTGAAGTGGGGTGCTTTCTCTCTTTAGCGAACTCAGTCAAATAAGCGGCTGTGAACAGAGATTCACAAATAAGTGAATTGGAATCAGTGCGGAAAGGGGGGGATATTTTTCATCTCCTTAAAACAGGAGGGCAAGAGGGATCTGGCTTTTGCATGTTTTGTTTTGGAAAGAACCCTCTCTAGATTAGCTCATTGGGGCAAGAAACCTCTTTTCCCTGAAGAAAAGAAAAAAAAAAAAATGGGGTGCGGGGTGGGGAGAATCATACAAACCAAATGGAAATCAGAATCTGTCTCCAGCAGTTCTTTGATCCACCTGCAAAGGCACATTTAATAATAATTTAAAAAATCAGCAGGTTCCTAAGGCGTCCTCCTGCTGTTGAACGCTCAACCTCCCCAATTGATTTGCCGCCATTGATCCATCTTCCAAGCAGTCTCGCTGGTGACATTTCTCCTTGACGAGCCTGTCCAGTCACATCTTATATAAATGTTTAAAACCTCCAGGTTAGAAAACGTCCTCATTCTTTCAAGGATGTTTTAATCTTCACTGGACAATGCCTTTCTTTGTTACGGTAGAGGCTGTATACGCAGTCCCTTGCAACTGTCTTGGCTTAAGTTCAATTCATTGTAGAAAGCGAGCTGACCAAGACTTCAAAACAACCTCATTCTTTACAAAATGATAATATGGCACCGTAACCTCTCCCCGAGTCCTTAGGGGGAGAAAAATCTGCCTTACTCAAAGAAAACAAGACCTCCCTGGACAGCGTGAAAGGGCCTTTTCCTTTTCTATCATTGACCCAGTAGCAGAGGGGAGGGCTCTTGTGGAGAGGGATTTTCTCATACTTGCTGCATGTGGAGTGATCTGCACTGACGAATGTTTCTTTTGGAAGGTTTTCTGGTGGCCGATTTGCTGCTTAGATCGTGAAGCTGGTAATTTTAATTTCTTTTTTGCGGGCTGTGGTTTCTAATCGCGTTAATTTCTGAAGGACACAAAACCTTTACTTTCCGCAGGACAACTTCATCAACCTCAGCTTCCTGCGGCTCTTCAGGGCAGCGAGACTTATCAAGCTCCTTCGCCAGGGTTACACTATCCGCATCTTGCTCTGGACGTTTGTGCAGTCTTTTAAGGTGAGTGTTGGGCAGGTGGGAGGCAGGGAAGAGACGCGGGGAGATGGGAACCCTTGGCACGTCTGTAGCATCGGCCGCTGAGTATCGAAGAGCTTCCCCTTTGCCAAGGGAACGGCCTCTCTGCACCTCTGCAAAGCAATCACAGGAATATTAATTCTGCGGGAACGCTGTTTTGCGCTGAACGCTGTAGGTGCTGAGCATTTTGGAAGATGAGTCTGAAAGCGGGACGGCCACTGACGCAGACTCGCAGCCGGCGCGCAAAGCTCAAGTTGCCCTTGAAAACTACAGCAAAATCCCTGTGGCAAAATCTTGAGACTCGAATATTAGCATAAGGAAATGGTCTGACTAATCAGTGCCTTAATGCCTGTTATTTGCCTGCAGCGAGTGCAAGGTTAAATTGCTTTCACCAGGTTTCAATCTTGGTAGAATCTGATAGAAGCAAACCCCAAACCATTGCATTTTGCTAATATCAACTGTGAAGCTGTATAACACAGGGCTGTGGTTTTACGACATGGAGGATTACAAAAATGACTTTTTTTGTTCCAAAGTCGAGGTAGTTGCTTTCCCTGGTTTCCTTTCCCCTGCCCTTCCCTCCCAGCAAGCCTCAGCACGTTGAGGCAGCTGGTACGTTGTGGCGCAGGGGCAGCCGGCTGGATATGGCACTCTCAAACTGGGTGACTCTCAAACAGCTGCCTTACAGCATCTTAGTTCTCAGCCAGCACTTAGCGTTGACATAGTTGCTTTCCAGATTTAAAGAAAAGCCCGCGTGCCCCAAAATTCGTTATTTTTAACAGCTCCCAGCTGGTTTGCAGCCTGTTTCCACAGCTTGTTGTGTTTTGACTCTGGCTATGGGGCAGGCTGACCTTGAGCAGCACAGAGAGATCTTTTAATCTGAAATCAGGCTTTCGTAGCCGTGGTACCGAGCTCTAGCACACTAGCATTTATTGACTGTGCAGCTGCAGGGTGCAGGCGCCCAGCCCCATCACACTCTCCAAGAAAGCACTTAGAATCATAGAATCACCTAGCTAGGAAGGGACCTTTGAGATCATCGAGTCCAACCATCAACCCAATACTGCCAAAGCCACCACTGAACCATGTCCCTCAGCACCACGTCTGCCCGGCTTTTAAATCCTCCAGGGATGGTGACTCCACCACTGCCCTGGGCAGCCTGTTCCAAGGTTTGATAACCCTTTTGGTGAAGAAATTTTTCCTAATATCCATCCTAAACCTCCCCTGGTGAAACTTGAGACCATTTCCTCTTGTCCCATTGCCTGTTCCTTGGGAGAAGAGACCAACCCCCCCTGGCTACACCCTCCTTTCAGGCAGTTGTAGGGAGCGAGGAGGTCTCCCCTCAGCCTCCTTTTCTCCAGGCTGAACACCCCCAGCTCCCTCAGCTGCTCCTCACAAGACTTGTGCTCCAGACCCCTCACCAGCTCCGTTGCCCTTCTCTGGACCCGCTCCAGCACCTCAATGTCTTTCTTGTGGTGAGGGGCCCAAAACTGGACAAAGCGCTCGAGGTGGGGCTTCACCAGTGCTGAGTACAGGGAGACGATCACTTCCCTAGTCCTACTCACCTCGCTGTTCTGGGTACAGGCCAGGATGCTGTTGGCCTTCTTGGCCACCTGGGCACACTGCTGGCTCACATTCAGCCCACAGTCGACCAACACCCCCAGGTCCTGTAGCACTGCATGGGGTTAGTGTCACCCAAGTGCAGGACCGGGCACTTGGCCTTGTTGAATCTCACACACTTGACCTCCCTGGCTCCAGACATGTCACAGGACTTTCAGAGAAATATAAGTAGAGAGGTGATGTGGGAAAGCAAAGCACAATGAGCTCAGGGAGCGGCTGAAGATGGATCTGTTCATGGCTCACAGCCAGCAAACTTCTTTTCATGTTCACTGGTATGGCGACACCTCCCGAGCAATGCCTGTGGATGTGGTGGGTGGCTTGGCGAACCTGGGGACCATACCTCTGGCTCTGCACAGGGTCTCTCCACCTTCTGGGCTGAGCTCCAAGGTCTGCAGGTGACAGCTTGTGTGCTGGGTGCTGTCACAAGCTCAGGGGAGCTTGTCTGCAGGTCGGTGCAATGGCCGGGTATTTTGCAGGGTACTTTCTGGGAGGCATTGTGGTGGCAACTGGTATTTAATGACGCAGAGTGCGGTGGGATGCAGAGCAACCGGTTTCTTTTGCTTAAGCTGTGCTTTCAAATACATCATCCTGTCTGAGTCAAAATGATGCAGAGAGGTTATTTAGGTGATAAAACTGTGGGGAGGAGCGTGCTCTCTCCAGAAATGGAAAAGACTTTTTAAGAGAAGAAAGGCATTTCTCTCCTGCCATTGGAGAGACGCCGGGTGGCTCTGCCCACACCAGGCTGGGAGACCTGGCCAGCCCCATGCCAGCTGCGAGAGAACTGGGATGGAGAACTGGTTTCAGCAGAGTGTGAATATGGCTATTGCTCTGCACTGGAGCTGCTTCAGGGGGAAGTTTCTATTAGACCTTTTAGACTATAGAGGCAAAACTTTTTTGGAGGGTGGAGATGGGATCATAGCGATTGCTTCTTTCTACAAGTGACCTGGAGAAGAACTGCAGGCGTCCGTGCTGGTACTCTATGGCCAGGGCTGGGAGTGAGTGTTTAATTACATGGTATGTCCCTTTGGGAGACACCAGATCAGCAGCTGGTCTCATGGTCACCTTCTGTGTTATGCTTTCACCCAACCATCAAGCAGCTAATGGAGAGGGACGGTGACCTGGGGGGCTTGCAGTGCCTTAGATTTGCTAGGTCGTGTTTTCCTTGAGGGTGGACAGAGGTGGTGTAATTCATGAGGAACCCTGCAGCCAGGAGAGCCTCTACCAGAGGCTGAGAGGTGGAGACTGCAGGTGTTCCCTCTCAGGAGAGTGTCCCTGGACTGTATAGTCTTGCCTGGATCTTGGGAAAGGGGCTCAGCCAAGACCCTTTTCCTTATAATCTTGACCCTTTCCAGAGCGTGTGTGCAGGGTGCTGCCCCTGAAGTGGAGGCTCTGTGGGAGCTGCTTGGCCACCTTTCCCCCATCCCTGAGCTCCGTGTCCCTCATGCAAAGGTGTCCAGCAGAAACCACATCAGCCCTTTGTCCCCTGTTTGCTGCTGGGCTCTCCTGCCCCGAGCATCACACAGTCTAGCTCTAGGGCCAGATTTCTCATTTTTTCAGCTATTACTAATTAAGAGGCATTAATTACCTATTCGCTTAGCCTGAGTAGCTATTACTCTCAGCTTGGGTGACATAATTACATTGTAGCCTTCACTGATTCTTTTACTAAAACTCAGAATCTCTTTGTCCTCCTGGGACTGCAATCTGTGCCTGTTTCAGAGTAAGAACTTGTTTCTTGGATGTATATTTTTTTTCTCACACTAAATTTACAGCAAGGTCATTAAAAATTAATGTTCGTACATTTATGCATAGAAAGCGCCAGTGCCTGCCGGTAGCTCCAGTGCATGCTGCGGAGCTTCTTATTGTGTTTTCCCTGCTTATCTGCTTGCGAGGATGCGTAGAGAGCCCTTGAAAAGCCCAGACTGGTTTGTGATCAATGAATACCTGGCTCCAGGGGTTTGTCTGCTAAAGGCTGCCAGAATTGTTCATATTCTCTTCCCAGTTCCTTCATCTGAAGGACAAATGCCACAAAATACAGTGCTGCCCAGGAATTAAATGCTACTAGCTGACGTATACATTTGCTGTCATTAATACCGCCTTCTCCTTTTCCACAGGCCCTGCCTTATGTGTGTCTCCTCATTGCAATGCTCTTCTTCATCTATGCCATTATCGGCATGCAGGTAAAATTTTAGCTTTAATGGTGACTGTAGGTAGCCTGGTTTGGTCACGCTGGTTCAGGGTGCAAATGGGTTATTGCCTGCACAGCAGGATCAACACCTGAGTTAGGATGAGGCCAAAGTCCAGTTTCAGGTAAATTACAAGTGCAAAAAAAGGCCACTTTTCCTACCCTTATTGCTAGGTCTTGAGTTGAACGTGGCCCTGGGTGTACAGATATTTCATAAATCATAGAATCATAGAACGGTTCGGGTTGGAAGGGACCTTAAAGATCATCCCATTCCACCGCCTGCCCTGGGCAGGGACACCTCCCACCAGACCACGTTACTCCAAGCCCCATCCAACCTGGCCTTGAACCCCTCCAGGGATGGGGCAGCCACAGCTTCTCTGGGCAACCTGGGCCAGGGGCTCACCACCCTCACAGCAAAGAATTTCTTCCTGAGATCTAATCCCAGAGAGGTGGTGGAGGCCCCATCCCTGGAGACATCCAAGGCCAGGCTTGATGAGGCTCTGAGCAACCTGATCTAGTTAAAGATGTCCCTGGTGACTGCAGGGCAGTTGGACTAGATGGTCTTTAAAGGTCCCTTCCAACCCAACACATTCTATGATTCTATAAAT
This sequence comes from Stercorarius parasiticus, assembly GCA_013396915.1. Lineage (NCBI taxonomy): Eukaryota > Metazoa > Chordata > Aves > Charadriiformes > Stercorariidae > Stercorarius > Stercorarius parasiticus. The sequence continues at coordinate 43,081 of VWZL01004800.1, read as the reverse complement.
CCCCCCTCTTTCAGTTTAAAACCGCTCCCCCTCATCCCATGGCTCCCCTCCCTGATCCAGAGTCCCTCACCAGCTTTCCTGGAGCCCCTTCAGGGACTGGAAGGGGCTCTAAGGTCCCCCTGGAGCCTTCTCTTCTCCAGGCTGAACACCCTCAACTCTCTCAGCCTGTCCCCATAGGGACATATTCCTGGGGGTATAAAGGAGAGCGTGGGGAGCCAAACCGGTGGGGGGTGAGGAGGCTGCAGCACACATCTGGGGGTGGCAGTGGGTGGCACTGGCTCCTATGGGCAGGACACATCCCTTCCTCTGGGTACGGCACGCCAAGAGCCTGAGAGCAGGGAGCAGCTTGGGCGCTGCACCTTTCAGCAAAGAAATGAGACAATTTTCATGGCCTGGGATGGAGCTGAACTGCTGGAAAGGGTCTGTGTGAAGACAAAGCTTATTAAACTGTTTTTTATTTTCCCCATTTGATCTCCACAGCACATTTTTATCTCCCTCTTTAGCGCAGAAGTTATTCTAGCTTTTGAGACCCCTTGAACCAGGACAAATTCTTTTCCCGCCTTTTCTCTCTACCTTTACCGACAACATCCACGTGAGGTTGTGCTTGTCCTGAATCGCTTCTGGTTTCTGTGGCAGGTATTTGGAAACATTGCACTGAATGATGAAACCTCCATTAATCGGCACAATAACTTCCGTACCTTCCTCCAAGCCCTGATGCTTCTGTTCAGGTAAGCAGAGTAGAAAATACCAGAAGACTTGTGTGCGTGCAGTAAGTAAATCCTTGTTTTCCCACATGCCAGTTTAGCTGCTGAGACTTCGGCATCCTCTAAGGAAAGTACTTGGAGTAAAGCCTCCGTTCCTGCTCCCTCCTCCTCAGCGTTAAGGGTTTGGCCTGGCACATCTCCGAATACAACAGGTCTGATTGAACACACAAAGTGACACCCCACGTCGGCTCAGGCAGAAGCTTAATATAAGATAGAAACCCCCTGTTTTAACTGATCGATGTGGTTCCTGTCATGAAGCTTACTATTTTTATTTTTTTTATATTTTTTTTTAAAGAGAGAATTGCTTTAATCAGTCATTTTTGCGTTACCTGCAAGGTAACACTTCATACGTCAATGCCACCTCTGCTTCAGAGAGTGTTCCCATCTGGGTTCATTCTGCCTGCAAAGGAAACATTTTCAAATTAAAAAAAAAAAAAAAAAAGCCCAAAAAAATCAATGAAATGGCAGATTTTCAGTCTCAGAGCTGGCAAAAATGAAGTGCAGGCCCTGCTCTGAATGGGGGCAGCTCTGGGGAAGCTGTCACCGGCCGTGTGGGGTGGGGACACGGTGGGTAATATCTGCTCCGGCCCCACAAGCTCGGGGCTGCGGGTTATGCAGCGCTTGTAACTGGATATCCTGCCTGGGTTTCAGGTTGCATAGTTTCTGGGAAGCCAGACGGAAATGAAATTAGCCCTCTCTCAGCTCAGAATAATCACTCGACTCAAAACTCGGAATTTTAATAAAACCGGGTAATTATTCAGTGTCGTGCCCAGACCTCTTGGGACAGAGTGGGCAGAGGCAGCAGGACAGCGATGGGGGAGCCGGGTTCTGCTCAAGGGAACGGGGCTTCAGGACTCAATGTGGTGGTGGGGGGAATGTGCTGTATAATTCAGAGTAGCCTGGATTTTACATGGAGTACCAAGTTTTCTCGAAGACCAGGAGGAAAACTTGCGAGCCGGCTCTGCGTACAAATTTGCCGGGCTGAGAACAGCCCTGCAGCAGGATGGGCTGTTCGTGGCGCTGTGGGGGGATGCCCCTAAAAGCACCTCTGGGTGTGATGCAGACATTACGGGGGAAAAAACCCGAGGTCATGTAGAAAGTCGGAGTAAGGAACATGCGGATCCCCCAGTTTCCAACCCATGCGTGCACACGGTGGTTTATTTTTAGGATAGACCCTCTGGGACTGCAAAGTTTTGCCTTTTGGTTATTTTTCTCCTTATGATAGAGGTAGAAGTTAGGGTTTGTTTTGAGTGCACCTACCCATTACTTGAGTTCTCACACTCAAAGTGAGGGGGAGGAGGGAAATGATGAAGAAAACCCAGGAGACTGTCATGACAACTGGACCTGAGTCACTGTGACCACCCAGACCCTCCTGGTATTTCTGCATCTACCTGATAAAGGAAATAAGAGATTCGAGTGGAGAAGCCTGGCTTTGTTTCCCATCATCTCTGCTGGGTTCGCAGCCAGCACTAGGACGGAAATATTAGCTGCTTTAAAAGGAAACAATCTGAATTCTGTTTCCTTGCTTTGCACTTAACACTTGACATGTTCTAATCAATCTGGTGTTATTCTCCCTAAAACCAACAAAGCTTGGCCCACCTGAGCCTGCTTGGGGTCTTTTACCCCCGGTGATGGATGATGTTCTTTCTCCTTTCTTTTGCATGTCAGCACTTTAGATTCCTAATGTAAATATAGTCTCTCCATGTGGACGCTACCTTCACCCTAATTAATTTAGTTAATTGGGTGCAGTAACACTGGGAGGGGGATGCCCCCCCTGTCTGGCCGAGCTCACCCTCTGCCCTCCCGCCCGCAGGAGCGCCACGGGGGAAGCCTGGCACGAGATCATGCTGTCGTGCCTCAGCAACAGAGCCTGCGACCCGCTCTCCGGCCTCACCAAAAATGAATGCGGCAGCGATTTTGCCTATTTCTACTTCGTCTCCTTCATCTTCCTGTGCTCCTTCTTGGTAAGTCGGTCCCGATCTCTTCCCAAAGTGGAGGCGCCGGTGTGGTTCCCCCCCTCAGCCCTTCCCTCCACACCCCCTGGCTTCCTCCTTCTCCCTGATTATGATTTATGCAACGTTACAAGACAGCTTCACTAAAACCCATTTATTATCCTGGTCATAAAATCCCTTTAATCCCCAAAGAGATCATTTAGTCATTAGTTTAAAGGGAAGGATTGTGTCTTTCTTCTCACGGGGTTGGGGGGTTGATATTTGGAATTAAGTATTAATCTGTTTTGTCTTGATTTGTAACATGGTCCGTTGAAGACGGGGGCTGGGGAGGGCAGGGTGAGAATGGCCAAGATACCATGGGTTCGGAAGTGCTTGCGGCTGGGAGGAGCATCACAATGATTTGATGCCTCGTCTTTTGGCTTGTTTGTCAAATAAACGCAACGATCATTTTCTTCTGGTGCCGGGAAAGCTTTAGACAGGAAAGTACAAAGAGCTGTTGTGCTTGATCCATTTTCAAATTAAAAAAACGGGGCTGGGTCTAAGCTTTAATAGGTGCCAGCGTGTTTCTGATGGCTTGCGTGCATAAAAAGCTCTCTGCTCTTGGGGCTTGGTTCGCTTTCCTGCACCACTGGGACAGAGGAATGGAAAACCAGGGACAGGGACCCAATTAAACTTCAAGCAGGAAGAGATGAAAGTCACAGCTCTGAAATGTACCGAAAAGCAATGCGTCAAGCCCACATTCATTTCCATGGGCTTGCTTTAAAATACGATATTTGATGTCTTGTGCAGCTAATCCCTGCTATCATCAGAAACCTTAAACCAGGAGAAAGAGGTGCACGTGGCAGTTTGATGCTGGGTATAGATAGACCAGCTTCAATGGCCCCTACTGAGCTCCTGTGTCCAACTGCTGTCACCCCTTTGACATCCCGTGGTTTATTTCTCCAGCATATATTAAAAAACATGGAGCCCTGAACGCTTATACAAAGTTAAAGCTCCATTTACTGATTCCTTCAGCACCCTCTATTTTAAAGCCAAATTTTTTCCTTGCACAAATCCCTAACCCAACATCAGACGTTCTCATTGTTATTTTAAAGTGCGTTATTGTTCCTAAAACTTTTTCTTTTTAAAAAAGCCCAAACAACACCCCCCCAGGCTCACCCTCCCTGGCTCATGTCAGCCGTCCCACTTGAAATGTAGTAGGGGAATTGGAGGCTGGAGCGCATTTGTGCTAAATACAGCTTTGACTGAGCTTCGTCCCTGAGCCAGCGCTCCCAGAAAACCCTGGAAAATCCCATGAAACCGCACCCTGGGCTTGCTGGCATAGAGAGGGGAGAGCCCTCTCGGAGAGCAAAGGCAGGGAGGGCAGGCTCCAAAAATAGACAGGGGAAAGCCAAGCTGCTGGGCTGCTACAGGCCAGGGCTGTAACTCATTCCTTAAAATCCGTCCAAGCACTTTGTTGCAATGAGACATGTGGTTCCCCACAAGCGATTAACGCGTTACAGAGCCCCGGCCTTGCCAGGAGGGCATGCTTTTATGGTTTGTTCGATGTTGTTACACCATAGATTGGAGGGGAATTAGATGACGTATTTGTTTTGAAATGTTGTTTCTGGCTCTTCGCGGATGTCCAGCCTGACATAGTTTTCCTCGCGTAATTTACACTGTTGAAAAATATAAACTGAAATTTAAAAACACAGGGACTTTAGAAACAGCTGTACGCAAGCAAGGGAAAACTGTACTGAGCCACGGCTGGAGCTGGGAGAAAAGGAAAGGGACTGGGGATCACATTGGCCAACTTTCAAAAGTTGTGCTGTCTCTTGATGCTCTGGGGGTTCCGTGTTAGGCGTGGGGTACCTGCAGCACATGAGTGAGCCCTGCTGGTGTGGTTGTAGTTCTTCCAGGCATTGAGCAGCTTTGAGGAGCTGGGTTGAATGTCCCTGTCCAGTACTGGTCTAGTGGGAGGTGTCCCTGCCCATGGCAGGGGTTGGAACTAGGTGATCTTTAAGGTCCCTTCCAACCCAAACCATTGTCCCTGGGCACGGAGTGAATTCAAGCACGTTGCTGCAGAGGCAGAAGCCTCATGAGCAGCTGAGACGCTGGCAGGCCCGGTGTGCCCTCAGCTGTGTGCTCTACAGCTTGGCCTGGAGAATACCCTTGAGTAGTGTAAAACTCCACGGTGCTCCAGTCCATTGATATGTTGGGGGCTGAGTTCTGCTCCCCACTTTCTGTTGGGGTGAGTTCATAAAAAATAGATGGACTGGGAAGTCTGTGATTAGCTCTGGTGGTGATATGGTGATTTGTTATGGACTGTGCTTGTCTCTACTGGTGGATCCTGTGCCCCAGCGAGAGCCAAAACCCCTTCCTCCGCCCACACAGGAATATGAACTCTTTAAAACTGCACAAACCCCAAACTCCGCCGCCTGGTTTTCTTTTAATGATGGGCAGACCCAGCCGGGGATGTCCATATTCAGTTTAATTCTGCTCATCCCCACGCAAGAGCTCACAGGCTGCTTGGCCGCCATCCTTGCACAGCAGGGTGCAGAGGAGCAGTGCCCACGGCAGCAGCTCAGCCCCCTCCCAGAAGACACAAGGGTCTTTCTACCCCCCCCAGGTAGAAAGGGGCCTTGTGCCAGTCAGGTCTTTATCTGGCACAGGAACATCCATTCCGCCTGCCCTCCTGCTCTTCCATTCTGCTGGTGCACCTTGATCTTTTCCCATTGAAATCCTTGTGACTCTTACGTTGGCTTTAATAAGAGGAGAATCTTTATATGCCAGAAGCGTTTGCCGGGCTCAGTGTTAGACAGCAGCCATCAGGGACAGGAGCCTTTTGTGTGTCCTGCCCTTCGTCTTTCTGGGGATCTTTGAAGGTTTGAATTGTTCCGAGTCTAAAATAGGGCATTCAGGCTGAAGAATAGTTTTTCCTCTAGCTGTTCTTGTCTTGATGTGCCTTGATATGAAAGTGCTGGAAGAGTTCACATCACCCGGCCGGTGAAGCAGCGGCTGGAGCCCGTGTGCTGGTCTGTGCTGGCACAGAAGGGGCAAGGGAGAGGTGCTGAGCCCCCGTCGGGCTCTGGGATTGGTCATGCTGTAGGGCATCACCAGTGGTGGGGACATGGCCAAACTGTCTGTCGTCAAAAGCCACGGCAAACCTGCCGCATATGGCAGAGCTGGCAGTGGCTTGCAGGGGAGGTGGGGATGGCAGCAGAATCCCCAGGGAACCAGGGCTGTTTGTTGAGTTTATTCTCTGGGGTGCAGCTGCTTCTTGTAGAAACCACATGCCCTGCTAAGGGAATCTTACCCCTTCCCTTCCCTTCCCTTCAGCCATAGTTTTCCCTTCTGGCACCTTCTCCTCTCCCTAACTGCGTTATTGCTTCCTCTCTGCAGATGTTAAACCTGTTTGTGGCTGTGATTATGGACAATTTTGAATACCTGACCAGAGACTCCTCCATCCTTGGGCCCCATCATTTGGATGAGTTTGTTCGTGTCTGGGCTGAATACGACCCAGCTGCCTGGTATGTACACTGGTATATGTGGAGAAAGGGATATATGTTGTGTATAAATACCGCACCTACACACACTAACAGCCTGCTTTAATGTGAAGAAAATTACTCCGAAGCTTGAGGTAATATTGGTGGTAAATGCTCCAACTTCAATTCACCGTGCACTGGAGATGAACAAATCTGATGTTGTTAGAAGGGCATTTCCTTCAAATAGACACGAGACAGACATAAACCAATAAATCAAGAATGCAAAATGCGCCCTCCCCCCGCACCCCCCC
>VWZL01004800.1:0-36583 GCA_013396915.1 Stercorarius parasiticus | reverse complement strand
CCCCCCCCCAAAATTAATAGGGTAAATTCAAATGATCTTGGCTAAATGGCCAAGTAGAAAAGCTGTTTGGCATTTCCAAAAGGAGTTTTGATAGCCTTTGGCTTCTGCCTCCCAGTTTGGAGATAAAAATACGCTGAACCTTTTGCCATTCGTTGTCAGCATTTCAGGTACCTTAAGAGCTAACTAGGCCTCGTCTGCGCCATGTTTCTCTCCTAGCTGAGAAGCACCTTGGTGGTTTCACAAATCCTGTGCAGAGACATGAGGCCACGCACAAAAAAACCATAAAATTCAAGTTGCCAAGGTGCTCTTTTTCCCTAAAAGGAGCTGATGTGCCCCACGGCAGCATCGGAGTCAAGTGCTACAGGCTCAGGCTCCACCATTTGCTTTCACCCGTCCATGAGGCAGCAGGGAGTGACCTGATGTTTCTCAGCATAAGGGTGTTTTGCTGAAAAAACCCACATTTTTTTAACCAGACATATCTCATCAAACCCCACGTTTTGATTTTGGAAGCCTCCTTCTAATGGCATCAAATTGCAGAAGGGAATTTTGTTCTCCTAAATAACACTTTAGCTTTTGGACTTGTGGTTGAAACGTAAGACGCGTGAAATAATAAGAAGAAAATACAATAAGCCTAACTTTGGAAGGATTTCAGTTCTCAGTGAGCCTCTGATAAAAATGTTCCTGAAATACGAGTGTGTTAAAGGAGGAAATGGTTTTCTCGCAGCCAGATGGTGAGGTGCTTGGTTTTACGGTTTTATCTCTTTGTTTTTCTTATTCAAAGACATTTCCAGGGCAAGCTGCACACCTGGGCTTAAGCACCACGGCAGCGGAGCCGAGGCACTGTGCCGTGACAGACCCAAGACCCGCTGCCAAGGCATTTTAAGGAATTTTTTAAAAATGAGAGAATGGCTCTGACCAGTGACCACTTCTAGAGAAACACTGTCTTGAACATATTGCTTTTGTCCATTGCCCAGAGAAAGCTACCGCACAACAGCCCTGGTGACAGTGTTATTTTCATTTCTAGATGCTCTGAGACACAGTAATTTCCTTGATAATTCTGCAGCTTGGGAAGTTGCTTGCTGGGAGACTTTTTTTTTTTTATTTAAAACCCTACTACTTTTGTATGCATTTTCCTCCCCACGAGTTACTCTGCAATGAATCTCCTCTGTCTTTGTGAAGCTGCCTCCAGCTCCTCCAGCCTTTTCACTCTGTTTTTTTGTTTCCCTTCAGCAGAGACAGATGCAGAAAGTGTTTGCATAATCAGCATCTCCAACTCCCTGCCAGGATGCAATTAAACCGCTTTAAAATCTCAAGTTAAATTGATTTAGGCTAACTTTAAATGGAAACCTATCCCAAAATGACTGCATTTCTCTGAGCTGTGTGTGATTTTAACTAGCTCAAAGCCATCCGTACTACGAGCCCGCATATATACGGCACACATACCAGCAGCTTCTAATCTCCGAGCAGATTTTCGTTACCACGTGCTCTGAAACACAGACGAGTCCTTTGTGGGTATTTGGCAGGCAGTAAATAGCTTTTTTTTTTTTGTCTTTCCCTTTTTCAAATCCCACCTTATCTCTTACCACTCGAAAATCTCAATGAGACTGAGAACTGGGGAGTGCCTGTTCTCTCCTTAAAAAATAGCCTTGGCTCTGATTAGCGTCCGTGGGAGGAGTAACACACCTGGCGAGGGAAAAAATTAGTATCCATGTGGCTTTTTTAATGCTTATATGTTCATGAACTTTCCGCCCATAAGAGGCACAAGCATTAAGTTTACAGAAAGATTTGCTCACTCTATTAACTCTGAGCCACAGAGGTAACATTTTGTGAGTCCCTCAGGGGCCAAACCTTTTCAATTCTAGAGCTGTTAATACAGAATATGTCATATACTAAGATCCTAATTCTGGTTTTCTCTAATCCCGTTCCCGCTTCGCTCTGGTGTGAAGCTATTGATGTTGGCAGAGGGACCGGGGGCAGAAGCGCGAATCAAAGGACAGCCAAGACGTGATGGTCGAGGCTTGATCTTAAAACATGCGCACGTTCGGGATTTTCCATGTGCGAATAGTTCCACTGAAATCACTTATGTTTTTGTTAAGTGGGATTAATGTTTCCGCAATTTAAAAATAATCTGAAATCCGTCCACAGTTTAGGGCCAGGACAGATCTTTTGATCATTTGGGCTGAACTTCTGTGAAGCTCTGGACATGGTATTTCAGAGATTAATAACTTGTCTTTTTGGGTACGGCTCCCAGCAATACACCCGAGGTTGGTCTGAACACACAGGGCTTTAGAGGACCCCTTTTTTATTGATGTTTGGTCCACTAGTTGGTCAAACTCATTGAAAGAGAATGTCGACCCAATTTTTGTTTTCCACGTCAGCCATCTCCTTTTTAGCATTTCAGCTCCCAGTATAGACGTGTAGGGGAATGGTAAATAATCACCATAGCATAATTTGCAAGAAAGAAGACTCCCAGGCAGTGTTATTTTATGCTTAGATGCAGGTGAGCTGGTTCCTACTTCCATCTGTCACCAATTGATCGCCTCTGTCAAGGTTTATTCTTTGATTACCCCAGGGAAAAGGGAATTACAGTGTTTGTCCACTTTCCACGGCTTAAGACCCTCGGTGAAAGGTGCTGCATGGGTAAAAAGTACAAGTGTCGTTATACTTTTGTTATAGAGATAATGTTTTAAACAGAGGCTTAATGTGTATGTGTATTTACATACCTATTTCCAATACCACCTTTGTTTTTCTTACAAAATCCAACTTCCTGTAAACTTTTCTGGGGGAAAAACATTCAAAAGGGAGCAAAAAAATGCAGCTAGCAGCTGTTGTTATAGATGTGTGTCACGGTCAGTCGGGGTAAGTATGGGGAAACCATTGGATTTAGGGGTGGAAGAAGCCTCGGGCACACAGAAAAAGAGAGAGCGAGAGAAATGGGGTGCACCCAGTGGTTTGCTCCGGGGCTGGGAGTTAATCAGGAAAGGAGTAAAACTGCTGAATTTAAGGATGAACTGGGAAAGAAAAGAAAATTGGTTTTCTATGCACTTTTAGTTGTTCAAGATATATAAAGTGAGCGCGTTCTCTCTCTTATACTCCCTAGTACCTACCCCTTAGAGTTACTGGAAATGGTGGTCTCCCCATCCCATTCCCAGTAGTCGCTCCCAAGAGAGGAGGGAGATGCTACAGGCAGCACCTTCAGTGGTCGGGAGGAGCCGCAGGTGCTCCCAAGGGAGGGCTTTTTCTTGGCTATCTGAGATCAAGGGACGCTGATAAAATAAACAAAACTCAAATAGATTTAAACAAGCAGGGAAAGAATCTCTGCTTGTCAGAATTTTTCAGAATTTGCTGCCATGACCCTCCAAGGCAATGGTTTTCCAGCCTTCCACGGACTCTTAGAGAGCTCATACATATTTTCTACACGCTGATTTTACAAAACCATTCTAAAATTTCGGTAAACTTCTTGACTCACTTAAACCAATATACTTTTTATAACCACGATTAGGCCTGCAGCCAAGACTTGCACAGTTCCATTTGATCTGTTTCTAAATTAATAGTTTTGAGTTGGTTGTGAAGGTTTTTGAATAGACCTTCATTTTTCACGTCCAAAAAAGCGGTAATATTGAAGGAGATATTCCAAAATATTCCAGCCTTCTTTATACAACATACCAAAATAAACATAGTGAAGCCAAATCATCTCAGTTTTATTTGGAGGTCATTTTGAAGTTCAGTACAGCTCTTTTTATACATGATTTGGTTACTTAGAAAAGATTAAGGAATCTAATCCTGCTGTTAAATTAGCTGAAAATATTGTTGGGAGTTAATGAGACTGACCATAAATCTACCTCGAGACATCTGATTTCACCTACTGGTAATGAAGGCTGGATTTTCCCAGTGCTGGTGGCCAAGGGACGGCTCTGGAGATGGCAGTTTCTGGATTTCCAGCAAATGGCTTATTGCCCGTGAAGCAGAGTACAGCCCTGCTGGGGTTACGTAGGTGGTAGCAGTGGAAGGTAAAGGGTCCCAAGCTCTTTTGAACCAGCTAATTTGAATCCCAGTAATAATCCATTCAACAGGCTATTTGTGCGCTGCGGGCTCTGGTTTTGCCGGGCTGCTGCAGCGCTGGGGCGGTGGGTAGGGGCCGTCTGTGGGCAGATGCTCAGGAAGAGGGAAGTGAAAGATTAGTGATAAAGGTAACCAAATGCAATGGCTAGAAAGCCCTGCACGTGTCACTGAGGGTTTCACAGCAGCAAACCCAAGGATTTAACTTTTGTTGGGCAGCTGGAAGTTCTCTCCCTCTCTCTCGGTCTGTGTTAATGTACTCCTTCATTGCAAGCCCCGTTGTCGTCAGACTAACCTTGCTTTGCAGCGTGTTTTGCCCTTCCAACTTTTCCCGTTTGCCTGGGGGAAAAACTGATTCCTCTCGGATTTTGCTGTCGTAACATCTGATGTTTTCTTTCCAGTTGCCGGATTCATTATAAGGATATGTACAATTTGTTACGTGTAATTGCTCCACCCCTGGGCTTAGGAAAGAAGTGCCCTCATAGGGTGGCATACAAGGTTTGGAACTTCAGAGACTCCCTCCAGCATTTTCAGTTCTGGTTTTGTTTCTTTTTACCCTCCTTCCCCCCTGCCAAAGTGCAAATGCAAACAGTACAGAAAAGGAACTGTAACGTAACTAACCCCTTGCCTGAAAAAAGGAATGATTGAGTGACTGCCTCCTTTTTCCTCCATGCATCTCTTCCCCGTCTACTCCCACACCCCAGCTGGCTGGAGACAGGCAGCTTTATGAGACAGTGAACCCTCCAGCTTCCATCCCGCCCGGCCTGGGTGGGAAGTGTTGGGGAAAAGCAGCACAGCATCTCAGCGCTTTCTCTCTATGGATGCGTCCCGGGGAGAAATGTCATCCCAAGAATTCTAGGGAGCAGCGAGTCCATTTTGCTTGGGCTTCACAGCATTGTCGCTCCAGTTGAATGACCAGCGTTTGAACCCTTCCCTTTCCTCAGCTGAAAAGACATTTGATCTGAGCCCCAGTTAACTGGGCGGCAGAGTGGGATGGGGAGAGATGAAGGGGTGAACTTTTCTCAGTGCAACTGCAACAGCCAGAGGTTGCTTTGGGAGCAAATTTAGGCCTCTGAGATGTCCACCGTAGGACATCCAGCGAAACCTCCTGCCTCGTGGCACGGGAAACGAATCCTATGCTTGGGAGCTGGGGTGGGGAATTAAGGAGAGGCCTTGCCAAGAAATGAGGGCAGGATGACACTGGACTTCAGTGGGGTCCCAGTTACAGGCAGGGATTTTCTTGCAGAAGGTGAAGGAGAGAAGTGGGAGCAGCCAGCATGGAGCTTGCTTCTCTCTTTCACTCCAGCCCAGGTGTTTTCCACACCTGATTAGGGATTATGAGTTAATGAGCACTGCAGAGAGGCATGAGACCCTGTACCTCCAGCCAGAGCAGGGGCAGGAGAGAGAAGCTGGGGGAAGCCATTGGCTGTAATTACAATTAGTGTCTCTCAGCAGCCTTTAAATTAGCTCTGGGCTATAAAACCTGTGTGGTATTTTAGCTGCATTGGTTACCAAGGACAGGAATAGATGGGTTTGGCTTGGTTAGTTCTCTCTTCCACCCACTCCTGCATCAATGCTTCAGGAATAGGAATTGAGACCCGTGTCAGGGCGGTGGGCTGGGGAGCGGCTGCCAGCTTCTGGAGTTGTCCTGCTTGCGAAAGGGGTTTCATATGGAGCTTAGGTCTTGATAGTGGAGATGGTAATACCGTCCTGCTTTTCCAGGGGTTAAACATTAATTAATAACATGCTGCAATATACTTAGACCTCCTCAGATGCCAGGCAGCACAGATTTGCATGATATAATAAGCAGGCAGTTCGCTGGGGAAACAAAATAAGGTTGCCATAGTCATGCTCCCAGTTTCAGTAGTCAGAAAAAGGTGAAGCAGGAGAATTCCTTGCTGTTTCTGCATCCCTTGTTTTCCAAGGCAGGGCCATCAGAAATGGGCTGGTCTAGGGGCTTTTTCCTAAATTTCTGCAATTCCCAGTTCCCTCTAACAGGCAGGACAGCCAGCTGTCCTCGGTGTTAGAGACAACCAGTTGACATTGGGTTGAGGAAAGAGAGGCCCCATCAAATGTAAGGGAGAAACAAGCCCCCTTTCCACCACCTTCCTGCAAATTCAGTGCTGGGCTCTGGTTTTGTCAAAGCTGAATTCAGGCTGGAGGAGAAACCCAGGCTGGCTGAGGTTTTGCAGAGTTGCACCCTTGGCTTGGAGTCAGAGCAGTCCCAGTCTGTCACCCCCAGCACACACACTGGGACCGGCTTTTTGCTTCTCTCATAACAGGCCAACCTGAAAACCACACTCTATTCATGGAAGGAGGGCTGAATATTTTCTCTAAGCCCTGTCTCTCCCTGTCCCATAACTCTGCCTACCAGCGCTCCCTGGCATGGTGAATCCAGCCTCTTGATTGATTGGTTTGGGGGGGTGAGAAGGGGAAGCATCCCTCCACCCCAACAAAGAGCCACCCGAACCTGCGCCCTCCCCGCACCCTCTCCACCCTGAGCAGAGACATCAATCATTCCCCATGGGGACTGTGGCCGCGGGCCGTCCCTGCAGTGAGGAGGCGACGTTGGGCGCTGAAACACAGCAACGGAAGTGGAGAAACCTTTCGATTTACCCACCTCTTATTTTTCGTTTTGTTTTCCTGAGAAATCTGATTAACCGGATCTCTGTTTTCTTGTCTGCTTTCCCTTCTCTCTCCTCCTTTTCATTTGCTCCATTGTGTTGCCTTTTTGCCCCATCCCCTTTCTTTTTCTTTTTCTTTTTTTTTTTTTTTTCCCCCCTTCCCCAACCCGGTCTGGTTTGATTTCTGTGTCCTCTTGCTTTTGCCTCCCTCCCTTTGACTCCAAGCGGGCGCATCAGTTACACAGACATGTATGAGATGCTGAGACACATGTCCCCACCTCTAGGCCTTGGAAAGAAATGCCCTGCTCGTGTTGCCTATAAGGTAGACCAACTCCCCTTAGAAACTCCTGCCAAACCACCAGCTTTTTGTGCCGTGGCTGAAGTGGGTGCCGGTTTTCTGTGACATTAGTGTTGTTCTCCTGGACTTTTCTGGCGCTTTCTCCAAGCAGACTAGATTTTGGATCTTCTGCTTTTTATTTTTTATTATTATTTTGTAATCTTTTTCTGGTCTTTGAAACTATGGCACATCGGTTTGTCTTTCTAACTGTGTCTCCACTTTCTCTATCAGTGTTTCTCTCTCTCCTCTCTCATTCTGCTTCCATTTAGGCTAATTTGGGGAGGGAGGGTGCTAATGAGCAAATTACCCCACCAATATGATCCCCATTTATCTTCCTAGAGCTCTTTGACTATCCATTCTTGCTAGCCCTTCAGTAGTATGCTGTTTTTTCCCCTTCTTAATTAGATTGGAGTAATTAGAGTAGGCAGTACTGTAGGAGTTAGCAAGCTATTAAACACAGGCAACACCAGAAGGGCTCCTTAAATACCCTCATGAAAGAAATTATTTTAACAGCAAACATTTAAGACAGTAAGATGAAGAAATCACTCAAACTTATTGTTTATTCTGAAAAACTTTTAAATTGAACCACAAAAAAAAATATGCGTTCTATCCCCCATGCTGCCTTTCAGACACTGCCTGGATGAAGGCAGTGGAACTCGGGTAGAAACAGAGTTGAAATTACGAAGCAGACCCCGATTCCTCCAGGGAAAGCCACACTGCTCTCCCAACAGCTCGTGGGACGCTTAGAAATTTGCATTTTGACCCTCCCAGTTTTTGGAGGGAGAGGTTTGCCGTAAGCATTGAGCATTGGTGTAATTGAGCATACATCAAACTCAACAGGGTTTGGGTTTTTTTTGCTGTTGACCTCATTTCAGCCACCACCAAGCCTAATTACTGCACCCCGCTGTGCTTGGTGCAATGGATCCAGATCGCAACATCCCCTCCTGTAGTGCCTGTTTTTTCGCTGGGGCCATATCAGAGCAAGATTTTGCAAAGAGGCTCAAGCTAAACCCAAACGTGGCCTTGCCTTTATGTAGGGCAATTAGTGTCAAGAAGAGGTTCAGGTACGGCTTCCGAGAACATCCTTCCTCAGCGTGTTAGGATTTAAAAGAAAAAGAAAATTAAACATAATCTTAAAGCTAGCCAGTTAGATGTCTTTTCTCTGTTCCTTTTGATTTGTTTCTGGCCACTTTGGTAGCTGCTTTAAAAGAGCATCTCTGTTACGAGCAATTCATACCCACTACACCGTAACTAAGCTTGGGGAACCCAGCTATGTCAAGATGCCAGGTCTCAGGTCTCAGCTACATCAGACGAGTGGGCAGGTAAACATCTCTATGGAGGTACCAATTACACACAGAAACCCAATGCTTTTAAAGTAATCAATGTCTCCTTTTAGCACCTGTGAGTTTCCATTGACTTAAAATGGAGCTGTGTCCTGCTGAAAGCCTGGCAGTGGGTGTTTGCAGCTNAAAATAAAAGGGGATAAAAAAAGATTATGCGTAGCCTTTTAGCATCTCTGTGGTTGCGCTCAACTCTCGCGACAGAGGCACTGCAGATGGGCCTTCCCTTCACTGTCTTTTCCCCGCTGGTATCTTGTTTTATTTGCCTTTACAGAACAAATCCACCGCACTTAGGTACATATGAATAGTTTCTTTTTTAAATACAGACTCCTGATTCTTTTTTGGAAGTTATCTTTATTTTTTACCCATCTACGAAGAAACCCCTAAAAGGTGCCTGTGTGTGACTGAACCATAAGTAGAGATGGGCTCAAGTCAAAATGCCCCAACCTAGAGTGAACATCAGATTTCTCTGAGTTTGGAGGTGACAAGATTCATTTTGCATGTTATCGAAGAGCCCCAAACTACAGAAATAAGGATTTAAGACCAGATCCGAGTTTTTCCCAGGGTGTCAGGCTGCAGCTGGGGCTGACCCCAGTCCCAACTATGGCTGCTGATAAAACTCAGCCATCGCGGGGAGGCAGCACCGCTTTTTGCTTCCTCCCTCCCTC
The DNA here is from genome assembly GCA_013396915.1 of Stercorarius parasiticus. Taxonomy (NCBI): domain Eukaryota; kingdom Metazoa; phylum Chordata; class Aves; order Charadriiformes; family Stercorariidae; genus Stercorarius; species Stercorarius parasiticus. The sequence goes on along the minus strand of VWZL01004800.1, from coordinate 27,555 downwards.
CCTCCTCCACGTCTCCGTGCAGCGCTAGGAGCAGCACGTCCATGGAGACAGGTTGGTGCTGAGCATCTATCCCCAGACAACGGCTGCGTGTGGGTCGCAGCATCCCCCTGCCCTACACCTGCCTCGTGTCCCCCCAGCCAGTGTCACTCCTGCTGTGCCCCCACGGTCGATGGAAGCCTCGGGGAGGCCAATGCAGCCCACCCAGCCTCTCACACCTCCGCGCAGAGCCAGCCTGAAGGGGGACAATGGCCCCCTTGTCCCGCAGCCATAGCTCAGTCAGTGCCGACAGCAGCTGGGGCTTTGTCTCTGCACTATTTCTGCTTTCTCCCTTTGAACAAAAAGATGTTTTAAAAACCTTACCGTTCTGTCCGGCAAAAGCTCTTTTGCCCCACACGTCCACCCTTTTTCTTTCCATATATAAATATATATATATATTTTCCCAGTCCTCTCTCTTTGCAACCATTTTGTGTGTTTTCCCCCTGTCTTTGTCTGTGTTGCCTTCTTGGTATGTGCACACTGTCGTTTTGTTTGGATTTTTTTCCCCTCTTTGCAGCCTCCTCGGCTGCTGTCCTTCCTCTCTGCTGTTTTCTGGTCCCCCTTTCTCAATGGTTCTCCTTGGTGGCCGTGACCAGCCTCTGCAGTTCCGCGCACGTGGCTCGCTGCTTGCCCGGGGGGTGCATGCCTGGGATGCTCCAGCACCGGGAGAGCTCTATCCTGCACTGGTAGGGGGATGAGGAAAGGGTGAAGAAAATTAATTTTAAAATCTTTTCTACCCAGTCAGATGAAAAGAGGGAAGAAAACCACTTTGGCTTCACTCTGGTGTCTTGGGATTGGATCGCTGATCCATTTTCAGATGAGGATGGTGTTTTTTCACTCTGCCTACAGTCTGTATTGAGACTTTGAGGCCCCTTAGATGGAATGAGCTTGTCCATAGCGAAGGGTCCTGGGGTTTTATATGTTATTCAAGAGAGGCAGTAAGGGCCGAGTGGCAGCCAGCTTTGCCGTCACCTGGAATCAGTCTGTCCTTTGCACCACAGAGCTTTGTGTGCATCTTTAGAGAAAACAGGAGAAGGAAATGCCCACAATGCTGCTAAATCTCAGTTTGGCCCTACAATGCCAAGATGTCTTACAGATATCTGCAAGAGCAGGGTTGAAGGAGGGTTTATTTCAGAGCCTGGGGGTGTGATTCTTAGGAATGGTGTGGTGCGAGGAGAGGCGATAACCCAAGGCTTTCCTCACTGCTCTTCAGAGTCATCTTTTCACCTCCCTCTCTTGGGGACAGGAGAAGGCAGCATCACCAGTGGGCACATAGAATCATAGAATGTGTTGGGTTGGAAGGGACCTTTAAAGGCCATCTAGTCTAACCCCCCTGCAGTCAGCAGGGACATCTTTAACTGGATCAGGTTGCTCAGAGCCTCATCAAGCCTGGCCTTGAATGTCTCCAGGGATGGGGCCTCCACCACCTCTCTGGGCAACCTGGGCCAGTGTCTCACCACCCTCAGTGTAAAGAATTTCTTCCTCATGGCTAATCTAAACCTGCCCTGCTCTAGTTTAAAACCATTGTCCCTTGTCCTATCGCTACATGCCCTTGCAAACAGCCCCTCCCCAGCTTTCTTGTAGGTCCCCTTCAGGGACTGGAAGGGGCTCTAAGGTCTCCCCGGAGCCTTCTCTTCTCCAGGCTGAACCTCCCCAACTGTCTCAGCCTGTCCTCATAGGAGAGGTGCTCCAGCCCTTTGATCATCTTCGTGGCCCTCCTCTGGCCCTGCTCCAACAGGTCCATGTCCCTCTCATGCTGAGGGCTCCAGAGCTGGACACAGTCTGTCCAAGTTTAGCTCTAGGAGAAGCCCTGCGTGAGCTCTGCGGGGCGACGCTGGCAGCCGGAGGAGACTCTTGACTTGGTTTTGTGGTTCTGTGGGTGCTGTCAAGCACAGCTTTGCACACCCTATTTGAAGGGTGATTTATTGCAGGGATTAGGAGGACCCTGGCTCTCCCTTTAGCACCTCCTGACATGGCCAGGGCTCCTGGGTATGCGATGGGGGTTGATCTTGGGGTTGAGCTGACTTCCCATCTGCACCTCAGCTTGCCCATCACCGCCATGTGGATTTTAACATTTGGATTAGTCTTCCTGAAGGCTAAATAAGAGTTGGAGGGGTCTGTTTGCTAGCTGCCCAGCCTTGCTACCTCTTCTGCATAGAGCTAGCACCATGCTTTGCTTTTGCTGGACAAGAATTGCCCCTCTGAAGGTAGAGTGCCCACTCCATGCAGCAGGTCTGGTTGTGTGCCAGAGACACAGCCCACATGTTGGGACACAGACCTTGCTCCTCTGTTGGCCGTGGGAAGGAGGAAGGGCATGGCCAGCCTCTCTGAAGTCAAGAGAAGAGTTAAATGAGAGTAGAATAATTACAACTAGGTCAGGGTGAATTATTCATAACAAATAATTTATTCACCAAACTCAGCCTCGTTTCCCACAAGCGGCGCTCCATTGTCCCAAATTTATTTGCGTTTAGGGATGATTCCCAGAGCAGTCCGTGTCCCAGAGGCTGCTCGGGAGCCGCTGATGGGGGGCTCTTCGTAATTCAAATCCATGGGGGTGCCTGCTAGCTTCCTGCCAGTCATAGCTCAGTGTGCTCCGCTGCCTGCTAACACTTGGACAAACGTGTCAGTGAATAAGATTTACAGTGCAGATATTCTGTTCCATGCTCGCTTTCTGGGTCAGGCAGCAGGAGACCTCTGGCTCTCCTGAATTTCCAACCCCCTTTCTCTAACACATTCCCTGCCCATTCGGACACTGCCCCAGAAGTTTCCGAGCAGAAGATCTGCAGAAAGCAAATGCTGAAAAGGCACAAATTCGGCCAACTCTTCTCGACACAAAGGTTTGGTTTCTCATTAGCAGCGTCTTTGCTTATTTACAATTAAATCACTACTGGAAGCTGAGGGGTGTCTGCACCCCTCCTGGCAGCACAAGGAACCGGAGCAAAAAGTGTTGCCTCCCTAACCCGGGCTGTAATCGGTTACTACCTCGTTATCTGCACAGAGTTAATTAGGAGACTCTAGAGACGGTGTTGCAGCTCCTGCCTCTGGGGCCTTCTCCTGCAGAAACATTAACGAGCTCCCCTCGCTCGCCGGGGAGGGGGGATGCCTCCGAAACCGCCTAATTAAAATCCAGGGCTGGCGGAGGGTTCCCCAAGCGCGGCTGCGAAACCGGAGCGGGGACTCCATCTGCTGCCGGCTGCTTTGCCTCAAAGCCTCTTGTAGGAAATTGGAGGCGAAGGGAGGAAGAGGAGCAGCACGGGGAGTAGGGAAGCCCTTTCCTGCCAGGTCTGGGCACCTGGGAGGGATTTTTACTTCCTCCCCCCGCTCCCCACTTATTAATTCACCTGAACACCCCTCGTTTGTGGCTGGCAATTCCCAGGGCGGCCCAAATGATGGAAGGTTTTTACTAGTGCGGGGAAGCATCGCGTCCCCTGCCATCTGCATCAGCAGGCGCGCATGTTTTCCTTCTGGGGTCTAGAAAGATGGAAAATTATCCAGATCAGATTTTTTTTTTTTTTTTAAATCAGATTTTTGCATCGTATTCTAAAGCGTGAGGAACTGGTAAGATGTGGCCTTGAAGTGCAACTTCAGCCAGAAGAAACAGCAAAAATGCGGGGAGATGTTCATTTTACTTTAAATTGTGTACAGGCTAAACAACTGGTTCAGGTTGTTTTAACCACGTTGCTGCCTGCGCTGTATGAAAAACATTGAGATTTTTTTTCTTTGCTAACCTGGCTAGGGACGAAAATCAAAAGTTCTTGATTAATTTTTCAAAGAGCAATTTTGAGTCAATCAGAATATTTGACTTCGAGCAATTTTACCAGTTTCAATTGGATTCCAGTTCCTTTTAAATGGGTCCTATAGAAACGTAAATGAGTTAAAATGTAGGTAAAATTAGAAAGATGCTTTTAATTGATTGAATTTTGTTGCCCTGCACACGTTGGAAGGAAATATTTTTACGCTAAAGAATTTTTGTAATATTGGAGGGGAAATGAAGATTTCTTTTTGTTTACAGTTTCAGTCTTTCAGTTGCTTTTCTGGCTTTTTAGGAAAACACCCCAGATGATGTGGAGGGAAGTTGAGGGTCCTGGGGTGGCTGTGCCAATATCTGGAGCCGGTATCTGGCTGTCTCCTCGGCAGCACGGGGACGCGGTGTGAGCGTGTCTCACCAACCTGCCTTGTCCCTTGCCTGCCCCACGCGGTGTGGTGGCAAAGCTATTTTGAATCAAAGATGAATCAATTCCCTCCTCCCAACTGCTTCATCTTCAGCAGGAGCTCTCCCAGAAATGTAGTATACCCGTTTAAGCAATATATTTTCTCAAGTCGGGCTTCCAAGAAAGCAATTTTCATGGATGTCAGAGGGATCTAGGGTGGCTTGTAGCCGAGACCTGTTGGGCTCTGCTGCAGCAGGTTATAAGGTGCTTCTGTCCACTTTTGTGGCCTTTTTTTTGGCTAAGAAAACTTGCAGCCCATTTGCAGTGCAAGTGCTCCTCAAACTGGCTGCCAACAACCTGCCCCGGGGAAGGACCAACAACCTGCCCTAGGGGAAGGACGGGGAGATACATCCCAGTTTGCCACCCCATAGAGAGGAGAAAGGGAGGCCTAAAGGTGTCTGGGTTGACCTGTTTGACCAGTTTGCATATTGGGGTGGAAAAAAATGCTGTAGCCCAGGCAGCGCTGAGGGTAGTGTGGGGAGAAGGGAAGGGACGTGGTCTGGGGAGAGGCTCTTCCAGGTGGTTGTTCACAGCTCTCCTGCTCAGCACTTGCATGTGAGTTTTGCTCAGCTGACCTTCCTGCAAGTGTGCAATTGTAACGTGCATTCCCTTGGACAATCTCCTTCTAAATCCTTTGTCCCCGATTAAAATTTAGGAGGAAAGCCCTTCATACAGCATTGCTGCGTATAGCTGCGATGTGGCCTGTGTTCTGCATCCATTCCCTTTGAGAATTTGTTCACTTGGGGGCACCTGGGACGTCTCAGTTCCAAAATATTTTTTTTTTTTGGTGCTAGTTTTTGTGAGGATAGAGCTCTCCTGGCAGGAATTATTTCTCACCTGCTTGTTCTTCACTCCCATGCATCTTCTTTCTCTCTCCATCCCTTATCTGCCTCTCCCACTGAACTGGGATTCAGTGGGACTCTGTAAATGGTAACTGTGGGCTCACGTGGTTATAACAATTTTGTTGTAACTTTTTGTGTGCTGAGAGCAGAAGTCTGAACTAAAATCCTGTTTCATTGGACACAGAAGAACCGAAAAAATTGTTGTGGCTTTGCCAGCATTTGATACTGTCATTGAATTAAAAAGAGAGGAGAGTCTTGGCTTTGATTTCCCTATCTCTGAGGCTTGTCAGACATGGAAGATAACCTCTGGGCATGCTTTAAGAAAGCTCTTTGAGACTACAATGGTTTGTCTCAGACTTTAGGAGACGGGGTAGGTTGTTACTTGAGTCTCTTGTCCTGAAGACATGTAACAAGATAAATAAGGAGCTCTCAGCTCCTCTGGATGTCAGCTCACTTCAGAAGCAGACGTTTTGCACTGGACGGGTGCCCTGTGCCCTCCATCAGCACATGCATACCTTTCCCCTGGGGGGAATGTTGTCTCCTTGGCTGGCAGAAGGTACCAGGGCTGGAGTCTGTCCTCTCTCAGGGCACCAAAACACCTAAGGCAGCTTTGTTCATGCCTCTGGGAAACTCTGTGTTGGAGATTTCTCTGAGCAGGGAGGCTCAGCGTGTGCTGGGAAGGGGATCCAGGTCTTCATACACCAGTCTTGGCTTGGTTTTGGGTAGAGCGTAGGAGTAGGAGACAGGCCTCACGCTGAGCTCTCTCCCCCTCGCCTTGCCGGAGACCCCAGGCAGGTCCCTGCTCTCAGCTACACCACATTTCCCTTCGCCACCAAAAAAGTGCCCGTGAGCAGCAGTTCTTTTACCGTGGCACTTCCCTGGGTCAATGAGGACAGTGGCACCCCCGAGCCACTGCAGTGGGGCATCTGAAGCACGGATTGCACCAGCAAAGCGGCATCGCTTGAAAAATACACACAGCCCTTGACACTGCGTGGTGTTTCAGTGCACAGAGCCAAAGCGGGACCTGGCCCCATCTCTGCACTCTCTGCTGCGGCAGTTTACTGCTCCGGAGGGTCGGCAGCCTGCTGCTGATGGCGCTTAAATTTCTTTAGCAGCGTGTTGGGCTGTTGTTAAACAAAGAGAAGGCTTCTGTACAGTGATAGGGATCAAAATAACAGCCTAAGCAGCTTTCCGATGTGGATGAAATTTCCTCCCGAGCGAGGGGCCCAGGCCAAGCCAAGACTGGGTTTTCCAGGCTGCTGCCAGGCTCTGCCCAGACAGATTAATGCCCGGCCACTTCCTTGGGTTGCGTGTGGCCTCGGAGAGCGGAAACACAGGGCTTGTCTGATATGGCAGCGGCCAAGGAAGTTTCTAAACAGCTTGTGAAAGCCGAGGAGCTGAGAAATCATTAGGTTGCCGAAGGAGAGGAAATCCATCCTTTAAACGCGCTGCTAAGGTTATCAGCATGGCTTGGGCAGAGCTTCTCCCCGTCTGCATTTACCTGCTCTGCTGCCAGCGGTGTTCAGGGAGCCCCAGCTTTCCAAAGCACTCTCGGATGCTTCACTGCTTACAAGAATGAAGAATTTGGCCCATCAGAGGTGGTCCTGGCTGGTGACGGGGAAGGAGTTGCTACCAAGTCTGAAGATCTTGGAAGATACTGATCCTGAGGGACTAGTCTGCGTTTGGACTGAAAGAACGTAGTTGGGGGAAGTTGCAGTCCTGCTCATGTTAATCCAGCCTCTCCCGCTATGGGTAAGGTGCGGATGGAGCTGTGTAGCTCTTTGACTGGAAGGAAAGGGGGAGACCTTCAGAGCTCCTGGGATACCCACAGGGAAAGGAGGTAAGAGACAGAACCCAAGTGTCTCCAATAAAAAGGATATTGCACACCTTTGCCTGTTAGCAGCTGGACCCAAACTGCTCCAGAGTCCTTGAGCCCCACTGCAGGGCTCACCAGTCTTATTTTCTGGAGTGCTTCAGGCTGTGTACAAAGCACATCATCACAGGACTGCTCCAGAGGCTGCGGAGCTCCTGTACAAAGTACTCACGTGCATCCTGTTGTCATTGCCACCAAAAAGTGCCTTCCTCACATCCTGCCCACTGGCAAGGCCACCTGCACAACTGGAAGAGGCCCAGTCACTTTCTGGATGGAGCCGCAGCCTCGGATGGTGGATGTAAATCATCTTACTCCATCCAATGGTGCCAACACCTGTTTGTTGCTGTTGCCCCTGTTGTGGAACCAGAATGCAGGTGAGGGTAACTGATGTAGGGATGGATGGTGGAGGTGGCTTTGTGGTTTATATCTCCTGAGCATGCTGCTTTGGCAGGGGTGACGAGTACCAGCCACGTGCCTGGAGGCTGCGGACATAGTTGGAGACAGTCAGGAGTAGGGTACTGGGCTCTGAAATGGGATGAGAGCATTCAAACTGACTTTTTGGGAAGAATTCTCTTCCAAGGATTGCAGTACAAATGCTGGCAAATCAACTGTTTAACCATTAAAGCTACCGCTACGGCTCAGACCTGCTCCTGAGAGGGAGCTGACATCTATACGGAGAAGATGGGTTTTAGCTCGGCGCACAAAAGGTGAACACACGTTTGTAACATGGCTATTTCTAAGGGCTCGCAGGGGTGAGGGAGGGGAGGGGGGAGGAATCCTGACCCGCGCTCACAGCCACCGCCTTTCTCTCTCCAGCGCCTGGTGCGGATGAACATGCCGATCTCGCCTGAAGATTTAACTGTCCACTTCACGTCCACGCTGATGGCCTTGATCCGCACTGCCCTAGAAATCAAACTCGCCTCAGGTGAGGGGGAGGTGATGTCCGACAGCACATGTGGGCTCAAACCCCAACTTCTCTGTTGGCTTGGTGTCCTCCTGAAACCACTGAAATCCTGCCCCAAGTGGAAATCCCGTTTTCCTATTGCCTGTGTGCCCTCTGCCAGCACCCGAGGACAAGGGACCCTCAGGGACAGGCAACAGAGAGGGGTCCTGAGTATCACTCTGCCTTTGGGGTGGCCGCATCCTGGCATCCCTGCCGATGGGATGTGGAGAGCTTTGGCCATCCCAGTCAGGAGCTCTCAGAGAAGCCCTGTGTGTGCTCGTTGCTGTGGAACAGAAATGAGAGTTTCCATACCTCTTCTCTAAACTCTTCCAAGCACGAGGAAAAGAACAGCCCTTCCTCTGCAATCACTGTCTGCTGGCAGCAAGGCAGTGACTCCAAGTGCCACAAACCACATTCCACCTTGAGGTAAAACTTAATTATTTAAGTGTTTAATCAGGCATTTACTTGACTTCCCAATTAAACATTGCAATGTAATAAAATACACTGGCCTTTTCTCTGGGTCGTTACACTATTTAATCAGGCTGGCTGGGGTCAGAATCCAGGCAAGACTGGCCAAAGCTCTTTTATACCTAATTTAAAAGCTAATAGGAGGTAACAATGCTCTTACGAGCAAAGGGCAGGGCAGGGTTAGGATGTTGTGCTTTTCCTGAGCAGTTTTAGGCCAACCATTTAACCTATCTGTATTAATTACCTCCCTCATATGTTGGTTAAACTTCGTCTTTGAGGCTTTGAGTAAGTGCTGCTGGAAGAAGACAAACTTTTGCGCTCAGTGGGACTCTCCTAGGGAGTGACACCGAGTATCAGACACTCATTTTGAAGGATGCATTTAGGACTGCCTGGGATTTTTAAGGACCAGCCCCTTATTTTAGTAATAACCTCTAGAAAAGGACACTGGGAGTTTGTATCATTTTAGGCTTCGGGTTTCCTGTCAGCAATGGTAATTCCAACCATTCAATTTTCAACTGAAAAAGGCTCCCCCTGCCCTTTTCTTTGGCTGCACACTGGGAGGGAGCCAGAGAAGAGCTCAGCTGATAGAGCTGGATTCCTTCTAAGGTTTATATCTGCCTGTGGGTTGTGAGGTTTTGACCTGTTTTGTTGTTACGTGCTTCGTTTGAGTAGGTTTTGTGTGCTACATTTAATTGAGCCTTTGGTGGGACTAACAGGCCCTTAATAAACCCTCCCTAATGAGTTTCCGTGTGGGAATTCAAACCACCATGTAGCAGAGTACCCGGAGCCTCCCCCCATTACTTTTCTCTTAGAAAAATAATCTCTGTCATTCAAATGAACTACTTAATTGCCTACTGTGCAGTGCATTCATTTGGGAGCTGGCCTGTTGGCTTACGTATACTTTAATCACTTTCCCCTTGTGTATTAAGACCTCGCTTTGGCCATTTGAATAATGCTGCTGTGTTCGGCTCTTTCTGTTTTACCCTGAGATATAGCTGCTGATACAGAACAGCGTGCTTATGTCTCATTGCCAAAGGCTTTGGGAAGAGTTGGTGACGGAGAGGGTTTATAACCAATCATGGTGTTACTTGCAGGCCAGCACCTCAGGCCAGGTCCTTGGCATCACACCTGGGAGATGCCATTGCTTCCTGTAGACATTGTCCAGCATCCCAAAACCCAGGCACCCGCAGTTAGGTGGAATGAGCCTGAGCTGAATTTGAAGCCCCAAGTAACAGCAGAGGGTCAGGGAGTTGAAGCGATGATGGTCCTGAAGGTTCACGCCCTTTAGTCATGGAGGAGGTCACCGATTCCCTTTGCAACGTCTGCCACAGCTGGCGCAGGCTTGCCGTTTGCAAGAAATAAGAGCGGGGGAAATGCCTTCTCCTGGGCTTGCTGTGCAAGTAGTGGTATGCGCTGACAGGACAAGGGTTTTCACTCCTGGTCATGTGCCTCTTTCTCTCTCCTCCCTTTCCACAGGGGGTGTTAAACAGCACCAGTGCGATGCTGAGTTGAGAAAGGAGATCTCGCTGGTTTGGCCCAATCTGTCCCAGAAGACTTTGGATCTGCTGGTGCCTCCTCACAAACGTAAGTGGTTTGTCAGCAAGCACCCAACTCATCCTAGCCACCTAAGAAGCCCCTAGTGTGTTCCTCCCTCCTTGCCTGCTCTGTCCCTAGCTCTGTCTAGGTGCACGGTCATTTAGAGGTTGCAGCCAAGGAACAAAATGCAGTTCGGGCCACATCCCTGGAGGTGTTCAAGGCCAGATTGGACAGGGCTTGGAGCAACCTGGTCTAGTGGGAGGTGTCCCTGCCCATGCCAGGGGGTTGGAAGTAGATGGTCTTTAAGGTCCTTTCCAACCCAAACCATTCTGTGATTCTATGATTCAGCTTCTTGGTATCCTCTCCATAGGGTTTCCGGCCCGTACCTCCATGCCATGGTCACAAAAGGAGTGGGGAAGCTGAGGTCACATCTAGCCATGTATTTCATTATGCTACAGTAGATTTCCCGTACTTACAAAAAAACACAAACCCAACCCAGTGCCAAGATGGGACCGATGCCCTGTGTGGCCTCCTCCAGAGCTTTTCCATAGCTTTGTCTGCCTCCAGCCTGTGCCGTACAGGACAGGAGAGCAACTTCTACCACCTGGGCCCCAGAAAACCAGAAGAAAATTAAAGTTTGCTGAGACCTTCAGAATCAGAAGAGAGGTATTCTGGGGCTAAAGGCCTTTATGTTACTTGATGATGTCCTGGGCAAATGTGCTGAGAAAATGGAAAGTTTGCTGTTATCTTGATTGGCCCAAACAAGGGCTCTGGATTCCTGATTAATGAGAAACAGTGCAGAGCAATAAAGGCATTGTTAATTAAGAAAAATGAGGGAGCTGAGGAGGTGCGAATCAGTGGGTAGTGACTGCTTAAGTCTTTTCCTCCTCTCCTCTCTTGATGCCTATATATCTGCTGCTTTAACTCCTTGCTCTACAGTAAGTGCTCCGTTGCCGTGCGGGGAAGGACTGGCAGCGTAACTGTGAGGCTGAAAAGAGACATCTGGAAAAATTAAATTCTCTTTAAATGTATATTACCCCATTATGCCCCGGTTTACTGTAATTCAAAGAAATAGGAATAAGGCTTCTTTGTTGATAAAAAGCTGGCTGTGGATCTGGTATTAATTTAGCAATTCTTCTGTCGGCAATGCTTACAATGCCACAGAGTTTTCGTGCCTGTTTTTTTTCTACGTGGTCTCTGTGAATGTTTGCCACAGAGAGCTAGAGACAGGGGCCATCCTCCTCGGATGTGAAAGGCAGCAACAACCAAAGATCTGAAGAAGTTGGTTTGTAACCTTTTGTTGGTCTTTTTTTCTTTCCTCTGCTTTTCTGTCTGTTTTGCCTCGTTATTGTAATGTCGCCTCTTCTTTCTCCTTGTTTTTCACACCCATTTGTTGTTATTTCTTGTGCTCTTTGACTTCTTCTTCTCTTCTCCTGATCCTTTCCCGTTCCTCACCTGAATGTCTCTGCTGCGTTTCACCACCCTTTGGCAGCGGATGAGATGACCGTGGGGAAGGTCTATGCAGCGCTGATGATATTTGACTTCTACAAGCAGAATAAGAACAGCAGGGAACAGGTCCACCAGCCGCCCGGGGGACTGTGCCAGGTACTCAGCCCAAAGGTGACATCGGTCCTCCCTCTTGGGCAGCCTCTTCTCCAGCATTGGGCAGCTCCCATGAGAGTCACTGGCATGTTTCATCCACAAAGTCTGGATGCTTCTCTAGGCAGGATTTGAAAATGCTGTCTCAAAAATGGAAACCGCTCCTGAAAGTCTCTCTCTCTCAAAAAAAATTTAAAAAAAAAAAAAAAAAAAGGTTTCAGTTGCCTTTTCCAGTAGGTCTGGAAAGGTCCTTTCCAAAAAACTCCAAGTGACATCTGGCAGTCTGTTTTCCTCTTTGGCAATCCTATTTTCAGAAGTGGCCTAGGGGCTGGGAGACACAAAAAGATTTCTTTGGGGCACCAAAGAATTCTTGAAAGCTGATGATAGTTTGGCTATAGAATGTTTAAGTTGCTTTTGAAAATGGGGATTATTCAAAATCATTTTGGCTCTAATAGAGTTAAAGATTTTTACAATTTCTTGAAAATATTTCCACACAACTGGCTTGGGATTGAAACCCCAATGGTTTCCAATAGGACAAGTACCCATGGATTTCAGGATGGTCATCCAGCTGACCTCCAGCATGACTGATTTGTCTGTCTCACAGACGGGAGGCTACAGCAGACCCCGTGTCACAACAAGCCACCAAGGGGCACAAGCCTCTTTGGTCACATCAGTGTAGGAAACCCCTGCTGCGCTCTGGTGACCAGGGGAATATTTTGTCAGAGGGAAGGGGGATTGCAGCACAACTTTGTCTTGCGCAAAGCTGAGGGCAGCAAGTGTCCTTCAGCGCCTCTTACAGCTGTGGGAAGGCTAGGGTGTGCTTTCTGCTGGGCTGGTCTCTCAGGGTGACAAAAGGGACTTTTTATTAACTAGGAGAAGCACTGCAGCCCATCCTCTCCATACACAGCTCTGTGTCTGACAACCTCTCCTTCTGCTTCGCAGCCCGGACCGGTGTCACTCTTCCACCCCCTGAAGGCCACTTTGGAGCAAACCCAGCCCACAGCATTCAACAACGCGAAGGCATTCCTTCGCCAGAAAAGCTCAGCCTCGCTCAACAACGGCGGCGCGTTGTGAGTATCCCGTCACCTCCCCACCAAAGCTGCAATGCGGAGAAGGGGCACGCTGCGTGTATGCATCAACCCTGACCACTGCTGTTCGGTTGCTCTGGTGGTGGGGCAACTGGTGACACCAAGAGCAACAGCCCCTTCACGCCATGGCTGGGACAATTTCCCACCGGTGGCTACCAAAATGCCTCCATGGGGCTCTGCTTCCCACTGCTGCCTCGGGTGCAGTTATCTGTGTGGCGGTAGAGTTGGTTTCTCCAGACCTTCAGGTTTTCTTAATGGTCTCCTCTGAATCTTGGTTGGAGAGCCTTCCATTGTGGCTAGTTGTAAGTGTGAGTTTGCTTACAGGAATTTGGGATCACTGCAAAACAATCAAACAAACTCCGACGCACCAACCACAGCTGCAGTGAGTTCTTGGGAGTCGAAAGGTCCTTCGGAACAAAGTCGTCCCTCAAGCTCATGGGACTTGGTAACAGCAAGAGTTCCTTGAGACTTTCCAGGACAGAATCTGGCTCTTTCTGTTTGGGGAAAATAATACCTCCACAGAGAGCCTACTAAACAGTTATAGTAACAGCGATCCCTAATCAATTCTGTATTTCCTGCTTTTCTTCAGATGACTTTCCTCTGGGTCACAAGCGCTATGGATTTTTAGTGATAGACATCTGAAGTTTCATTGTCCCAAATAAGCCTGATGGGGAAACCAACATCAGACTCAACAGTGAAACCCAGGGCCACCTGTATCACTGTGTATCAGTGAATGTACTTCTGCATGGCCACAGATGTGTTTGACCGATGTCTAACTGGTCTTGCATACATAATTTGCCTGAACTCCAAAATTCTTCATTCTTCTTCGTCAGAACTTAAGCTGCAGAAGTTGTTTTCCTTAGCTACTGAAAAATAATGTGATGGCTGGTTTGATTTCCTTGTTGCTCATGGGAACTTCAGGCTGTGTAGGGAGTGGCCCTGGCAAAACCCAGGGGACTTTATAGCTTCACCAGCAGCTGTGCCCGTCCTGCAACTCGTTTCACAAGTGAGAACTCAAAGGGTATCTGAGTGATTTACCTTTATCACAATAAGGTCAGCAAAATCTCTTTGCAAAAGAGTTAATCTTTTTTCCTCTTTTTCTTCTGACAGGCCAGCGCCAGAGGGTGGGATCAAAGAGTCCAGTTCCTGGGGGACCCAACGCACCCAGGACGTGTTTTATGAAACCAGGACACCAGCTTTTGAACGAGGCCACTCAGAAGAAATCCCCATCGAACGGGTGAGCAAACAGGGTGCAGATGTGAAGACTGGGTGAGATGAAGTAGACTTTAGAAATGCAGCACGTTTTTACGAAGTTTAGAAAATGTTTAGAAAAAACAGATGAAGACAGGGTGAAGTGCAGCAGACAGTAGATCTGTCCCTTGAGACAAGCATTGCTCTGGCTCTTCAGTCCCTAGTTTGCTTGAACATTATGAAGAAAATCCAAATCTGGTAGCTTCTACAGTCTGACAGCTGTACATGTGGGCGTGCTTTTCATGGAATTATGTGTCTGCTGCGATAGGTTACTCAAGGTTATCTCTTCCTCGCTGTCCCATTGTCTCAATCCCGTTGTCATCAGTGTACAAACTCGCATGAGGAGTTTCATGGGTCACAGCTGGGGCTCATTGCCATGGCTGGTGGGAGAGCTTGGCCCACTGTTGTCCTTGTTGAAGACAGCACTGTAGATAGAGTAGCCGTGGCACTCCGCAGCTCTTAATTTAAGCTCTCTTTCCCACACTAGCATCTCTTCACAATTAAATCAAATTTACCAGAAGCCCACTCAGATGATGGCTTCAAAGCTTGATGTTCACGTCCTTGCTACTGAAACCGTTTCTTGTTTCGATCAGGTGGTAGAAATGAGAGAAATCAGCCCCACACTTGCCAACGGAGAGCACCAACCAGGCCTGGAGAGCCAGGGGCGGGCGGCTTCCATGCCGCGCCTGGCCGCCGAAACTCAGGTGAGCGAGGGAGGCTTTACTGGCAGTGGGAGGCTGAGAGTGGGTCAAGAACTGAGTATCTCCTCTCTGCTTGCCATGCTGTTGGAAGTTTCTTGGGAATATTTGTTTTAAAAGTTGTTTGCTGAACCTGGGGACAGGTAACCAGCCTTTGTGCTTGGATGGCAGGTATTCATGTCCTCAATTTTACTCATCCCTGGTTGCAGCAAAAAGCAACCCAGAGAAACCCCGCTGTCTGGGGAGCTAACTGATGGCTACCTACCCAAGGGTGTCTATTTTGATTAACTGGGGACGATACTGTTTGCCAGCCTGTAGTCCTGGAAGGCATACGTTTCCCGCTGACAGTTGTGCCATCTATCCAGACAGACAGTCAAGGCACGCTCCTGCGCCCGAGCCATAAAGAGAGCTGGAGATGTGCTGGGATTGTCTTTGATGAATGTAGTAGGTACAGAAAATAGGAGGGACCCTGTGCCCGAAAGGCTGCGTTGAGACACTAAAAATTCTACCTGTTTTTTTTTTTTTCTCTTCCCGCAGTATTTAGCATATAGTATGTTGTGAATTTAGTCACTAAAATGTTGAGGATTTCTCTTGTTTAACTGCTTGTAAAGAAATCTCATCACTAGAATTGACTTTTACAGCCACTTGCGGATGCTACTTAGTGCGTAGGGTGTCATGGTTTTCACAGATCATTTCTGGGCATTTCACATGTTCGTTGCTGGCTTCTTGTCCCGGATGCTCTCCAGCCACCGTCCTGCCTCCTGTGTGTCAGGACGTCTTACCGCTCGTGGTCGTGTTTCTCATTCAAAGACTGACGCAGTCAGGGATGAGCAGCCCGCGGTTGTGGGCTGTTTCCATCGCTCTCCACTGGAAGCAGAACGTAAAAAATACACTGCACCCTAAAACTAAACGCCTGCGTATTGCACACACAGCAACAGCTCCAACAGATTTAATCTTTTTGCTAATGTGCTCAGGCTGGCACAAGATACACTTCATCAGCTAGCAAATTTCCCAGCTGACTTCAGAAACGGCAGGCTTTGTATGAGAGCCTGGATTCTCTGTGTTATCGGGAACGCTACTCAACATGCTTAATAAAAGCAACAGACCCCGAAGCAAACCCTTTCTCCCTCCCTTCCCCCTTCCCAGAACAAAGTTGTCCTTTATTCTAGACCACGAGTAGCATCTTTCCTTCCAAGGCAATGCAGGCAGCAGCAGCGCCGGCAGCAGGAGCCTTTCCTTGGGGTAACTCCTCTCCGTTGCAGTGGGGTGTTTGCAGGAGCGGGTGTCTCCGGTGCCCCAGGGCACAGCTACCCCGCGTGAAAGCTCACTCGTCTCCTTGTGAATCAGGCCCATAATATCTGAGCGGATCTAACCTTATTTAATAATACAATGTTTTGGTGGTTGTACCTTCAGCTGAATAACTGATGTACTTTCTGTGTGTGTCTCCCCCCTCCCCCCTCCCTCTCACATGCTGCTTCTGCTCCCCCCAAACTTTGAATTCTTTACAACTCTTATTTACAATCCTTTCTGTTTCTGGATGTCTCCCTTTGCCCGTCATTCCCCTTTATTTTTATCTTCCGCTTTTTTTTTTTTTTTTTTTTTTAAATATCTTCCTACCCTTTCAATCTCACCTCCTCCCTCCCTCTTTGCTGCCCTCCTCCCCCATCACCTCCCCTCCCCTGTCGTCATCGTGTCTGCTGCACATCTGCCGTGATGTCTGACAATGGCTGTACTGTGGGGCTGCTTCAAATAATGTCTCTCATCTTGTCCGAATTGTTTGCAGAGGAGCAAAGCACGGTCACCTGGGAGTTACCTAGCAGTATGTAGTTTTGCACTAAGTTGTATCCTATTAAATTCCTCTTAAGAAATAATTAACCTTCCTTAACCCTTTACTTTTTTCCCCTTCTCATTTGGAGTCCAATGTTGTACCGACGCAGCCGCTATCTCTTTCCACTTTGCTGCAGTTCCCTCGATCCACAATTGCACGCCGCACGCTGTAATAGCAGGGGTTTTTTGTTTGTTTGTTTGTTTTGCTTATTTATTTGTTTTTGTATGCCTTGTTGCACAGGAATTTAGGGAGTGAAAACAGTCGGTTTGGTAATGAAGAAGCAATTAGTGACTCTCTGGAGGATTATGGTATATATAGAGGCTTGTGGGGAGTGTGTGCATGCCCCGTGAACGTAACGAGAGCATTGTCGGGATTTATGGAAAGGGTATTCATTGCTTTGCCACTTCCCATTAGTGTCAGCGGGGACTTCTGTCCCTGGAATAAGCACAGAATCAGGTCCGAAGCCCAAAGAGAAATGTTAATTTCTTATCGATTTGGCTGGCTTTTTGTTGGGAAATTTCTGTCGCCTTCTTCCTGGCAGCTCCTCAGTGGATTTTGGAAATCTGGATAAGTGTTTTTAGTGGGAAGAATTTTCACTTTTCTTTTGCCCATCAGACCATTCAGTTTACGGGCCTCTCTGCCTTCGTCCATCTTCAGTCTCAACCATAAGCAAGGAGGACAAACACAAAGCTCTTCGATATAATTTCTTGCCCACACAACTGGGGCCACAAGAGGAGACAAAGGCAGCCCAGCACGGTCCTGCCGACGGCGCTGGTACAGCCCCCGGGGATGCGCTGTGCTCCCCCCAGCAGTGCCTTCCTCCTGCCTCTGAGAAACCTTCCAGCTCCACTGGGAAGCACCAAGATTTGGGTAACTGCCTGTAAAAGAGAGATCACCAAACAGAAATTCAGCCCAGACCGCACCTTTGCACGCAAGATAATCCGCCCACACCAGCCCGTGGGGAGGGAGAGCGGTTCTTTCCACTCAAAATAACGAGCTATGAAACCACCGGCTTTGCCTTATGTAAATATCACAGGGCAGCAGAGACCTGAGATTCGGGATAAGCAAACAAAATAGCACAGACAGTAAAAATAATACCAGGCTCTTCGGAAAGGTTACAGTGAACAAAGTAAATGTTCTGCGAGAACTGTCATTGGAGGCAGAGATTGGATTGTGAATTCAAACAAGCGTCGGAGCTGAGGGACTGGAGGACATCCTGAGCTCCTTCCCCATCAGGCTGGACCACCGTGTTCCGAGGTCTTTCCTCTGCCACGCAGCTTTGACACAGTGGTAGACCCAGGGAAGCCTCCAGGGGAGCCCTGTCTCCACCACAGCTGGAGGCCAGCAGGGTGAAAGAGAAGGACACGTGGGAATTGTCCTCATTTTCTGAGCATTATACCTGGGGACTGGGCAGTAGGGAAGGGAAAGGCTGTGAGAATAGTTGTCCTGCAGTCCACTTGTCTTGGTTTCTGTAGATCATCTTTGTGAGGTTTTGAACCTCAAGGGAAGGGAGCAGAGTCCGGAGCTGCCTCTGGCACTGGGACTGGGCCCAGCAATGCCCGTGGGAGGCTGCATTACTGCGCTCAGTGTCCAGGTGTTTGGCCACACAGGATTTGAAAACAGCAATAGCAAACGCAAGTAGTCATCTTTGGAGATGCCCTAGTAGACTTGCAGGACATAGGTGCTATCCTGCTTATCCCAGCCACAAGGGCTTCAAGGAGTGATGATGGGACAAGAGAGGTTTGACAGGAGTTTTCTTCAATTGCAAGGAGACAGAAGTAATTTCTCGGTGGCTTGGCCTGTACCTTGCCCACTTATTCCTGATCTTTCTCCCTCTCCATGTGATGCCCAGCAACGCTTTCATGCTTTCCTCTTCAGAGTTGCTTTGGGATGACCCCATGCCCTGAAGCAGCTTTGGGTGAAACTAGTCTTGGAGAATTATCTTTGCAAGGCGCTTGGCTCCTGTGCTGCCCTGTGTCCCTGCTAACCTACCGTTGACTCCCGTGAGCACTGTGTTTGGTGTGAAGTGCTGCATCTCGCTCCGCGCCCATGGTACCTGTGGATTGGCACTCTGCTAAAAGCAAAGCCCATTTCAGCAAATGGAGATCACATTTGCTCCTCAAATTGAGCACTCAATCTACCATTCCACAAGTCCTTCTGCCCATTCCAGTTTTATCCAATTAACCATTTTTCTCCTTCCCCTCCTTCCCCCTTTCTCTTACTGTATAACCCTCCCCATGCTGGGAACCAAGCAGCTGAGGACGGTGCAGCGCCTGCCCTCACCCTGCTCCATGTCCCTCCGTCTGCCTTGCAGCCCATCCCGGACACCAGCCCCATGAAACGCTCCGTCTCCACGCTGACCCCGCAGCGCCCTCACCCCATGCACCTCTACGAATACTCCTTGGAGCGCATGCCACCGGAGCAAGGGCATCACCACCATCACCACCGCTGCCACCGGCGGAAAGAGAAGAAGCAGAAGTCCTTGGACAGGTCCCCCCATCAGCTGGCCGATGGAGAAGCTGGTAAGTGCTTTACAAACAAGGATTTGTCCCTTGTCGTCCTCCTTTCAGGATGCATAGCAGTCATCTGATGTGATTTGGGGTCCCATCTGCATGGAATGACCTCCCTGCCCAACACTTGGGAGTTCCTTTCATGTTGGTGACCCCCAACCAACGTTCTTCTTTCAGTGGCCCAGTCTGGTGAGTCTTCCTCCAAGGACAAGAAGCAGGAACGCGGCCGGTCCCAAGAGAGGAAGCAACACTCTTCCTCCTCCTCTGAAAAGCAACGCTTTTACTCCTGCGACCGCTACGGCAGCCGGGACCGTTCTCAGCCCAAGTCTGCTGATCCGAGCAGGCCCACCTCACCCAACGGAGGGCCGGAGCAAGGTCCACACAGACAGGTGAGGAGATGCAGGGTGGGAAAAGAGCCCTAAGGTCTTCCAGGGATGTACACACCTTTTCTATGTTTTGCTTAAAATAAAGGAGACTAAATGGGGAAGGAAGGCCTGGCAGTAGGAGATCATAGAATCATAGAACGAGGGACTTCAAAGCTCACCTAATTCCACCCCTTGCCCTGGGCAGGGACACCTGCCACCAGACCAGGTTGCTCAAAGCCCAGTCCAACCTGGCCTTGAACACCTCCAGGGATGGATAAAGCCATTGAGGTCCTGCATGTGCTTCACATCCAAAATAGGGATGGAAATGTCACTTGGTGGCCCATTAGTAGCCACCTAGAGAGTAAATGACTCCAGGCATCTCAAAGAGACCCCACTGCCAAGGTCACTCTTGCTTATGGTTTCACCAGGGCTTATGAGAGACCTGAGAACTGGCAGCTGTTGATGCTGGTGGAGAAAGTGTGTCTGAGCCAAAGCAGACTGGTAGCGTGGAGTGAGACCTGGGCAACTGAGCTGAACCATTCCCCTGCCTGTGTTGATCCAGCACCTACTGCTGTCCTGGGCACAAACATTTGGTGGTTGCCAAAAAAATCCTTATCGTGGCAGTACAAGCCAACGTAACACAGTATAGGGGACTCCAGACAGCCAGAGTTAGAGCCCAGGGGAAGAATTTAAATGACGAGACTTCGTAGTGTCCCACTAGCTGCAAAATGAAGCAGTTTTTGGTCTCCTTACCCTGGCCTGTGCCTTTCTCTGCCCCTGCATGGTCCTTAGCAGCATCCATCCTGCAGCATCAGAGGCCGTGTGCTGCATTGAGTGCTCAGGGGCTGCTGGGGACACCCAGGGCATGGGACACGCTTTGCACTGTCCTCCTCTGCTGGGACCAGATGGGACATCGCTTTAAGGTCTGGTGCTGCGTGTGGCCATAGAAAGAGCAGCCCAACAGGTCTTCTCCCTCTTGTTGCTGCAGTCCCCGACTGGCCTGCATCTGGTTTTTCAGATGAGTTTGTCTTTCCATTTCTTAATTTATCCCTCTGCTTGGAGAGGCAGGAACATGGCACTAATTTTTAACACGGTGTCTCTCCTTTCTTGCATGCTCAGCTTACCAGAACTTTAAATATCACATATGTTCTAATTAAAAAAAAAAAAAAACAAAACAAAAAAAAAACCTAAAACCTTCCCATAGTTAATAGACCATCAGCATTAGAGCATCAGCTGCCCTGTATAAACCTGTTTCCCCAGTTCCCGTGATGTCTGTATTGTTCCCTGCGTCCCATGTGGGTTTAGTAAGGCAGGGCACAGAAA
Organism: Stercorarius parasiticus; assembly: GCA_013396915.1. NCBI lineage: Eukaryota > Metazoa > Chordata > Aves > Charadriiformes > Stercorariidae > Stercorarius > Stercorarius parasiticus. The sequence continues at coordinate 6,984 of VWZL01004800.1, read as the reverse complement.
GCCTGTTGTATTTTCTCCACTCACGTGTTGCCTGCTCCGAGTGGAGCTGCTAATACATCTCCTGGTTGTTCTGCAAAAAAAACCCAAACAAAACAGATTAAAATAAATAGCCAAAGCAGCATACTGCTTCTGTCCCGATGAGCTGAAGCCTCTTGCCTTAATAAGATGTCTGCGAGAAGCTCCATCAGTCCGTTTCCTGCATGATTTTGGCTCGATAAGGAGGTGCTTGTTGTTAACTCTCAAGTATTTTCTTTGTTAGTCGGTCCTTCTCCCTGGGAGATGCAGCTTTTCCCAGGAGCCCTGGCCCAGCAGATTTCACCAGGTCCCCGGAGGCCCCAGAATATACCAAAAGGAGACGCGAGTTTGAGCTCCACCCTGCCAACAAGGTGGCTCCGTCCCAGCTAGAGCCAAGCCAAAAATCAGGACAGGTTTGGTTCAAAAAAAAAAAAGTCCAGTCCTTTGGAGTTGTTTTTTTTAATGCAAAAAGAAGAGATGAGAAAACCAAGTCACGAACATTTCATTGTGGGTCAACTCACAATGCGTTTTTTGACACCCCCCCCGTAAAAATGTGGTGCATCTTCTGTGGGTTAGCTCAGTTTCCTTTTCAGTGCGGGTGAATTGTTATATATAAATCCCATTTCACGATGAATGTGGGAAAAAAATTCTTTTTAAACGAGATGAAACTTCTTGGAATTTCAAAATGCTTTATCAGGAAGGAACTTGTTAGACGTTTTGAAAAAAGATCTCAGAATTTTTTTTATAATCAAGACCATTTCCTAAATTGGTCCTGGAGAAAAGAAGCTTGAAAATCTTGCAGAAAACATTTTTAGGCAGCTTAGTACTTACCAAAATAATTTAGTTCTGCTTTCTTTAGATGTGGTGTTAGGGGATATGGTGTAGGGGAGAACTTTGTAGAGGGGGGTTGATGGTTGGACTCGATGATCCCAAGGGTCTTTTCCAACCTGAACGATTCTATGATTCTATGATTCTATTGTAATTTTGAGGTGCTAAGCTTTGGAAGTATTGTAATTTTGAGGTGCTAAGCCTTGGAAAAAGCTGGGTATCTTCCCTGGGATGTTGAGACATTGTCAGTCACCGGGTGGTGGTCACCATCTCCTCCATCACCACGGGAGGCAGGTGATGGGATGGGAATACGGGTTTGAAGCAGAGAATAAGGCTGAAATGTGGGGAAGCCAGGGAAGGGAGAGGGGGAAAATGAAAGAAGAGAAAGGCAAAGAGTCGGTTTCCAGGCTGGGAAAGGTGTGAGTCATGGGCCCAGCAGCAAATGCCGTGAGTCCCCCGCGCCTCCGGAGAGTGGGGCTGCTGTGGGGGATAGCCAGGCTGCCCCACTCCCGGACAACGCGGCTATGGCCTCGTCTGCTGCTGGACATAGCACAGGGGCTAAAACAGCCTCTGCATCCAGCACTGCCCGGCTTGCCCCGAAAACTCTGCTGGAAAAGCCGGGCAGAGCAGAACGAGCATTGATGGACAGCCCAAGCAAGCAACAGCCTGATGTTTTTATAGGACGGGAAAAACACTCTCTAAAAATTAAAGGTCTGGTCTCAAAATGTTAGGTCACGAAAGACTTTCACGGAATCATGGAATTTTTCAGAGTTGGAAGGGACCTCTAGAGATCATCTAGTCCAACTCCCCTGCTAAAGCAGGATTGCCCAGAGCACATTACTCAGGACTGCATCCAGGCGGGTCTTGAAAGTCTCCAGAGAAGGGGACTCCACAACCTCCCTGGGCAGCCTGTGCCAGTGCTCTGTCACCCTCATCTTGAAGAAGTTTTTCCTCATATTTGATCAGAACTTCCTATGTTCCAGCTTGTGCCTGTTACCCCTCGTCCTGTTACTGGGAACCACTGAAAAGAGTCTGGCTCCATCCTCCTTAAACCCACCCTTTAGATACTTGTAAACATTGATAAGGTCTCCCCTCAGCCTTCTCTTCTCCAGGCTAAAGAGTCCCAGCTCTCTCAGCCTTTCCTCATAAGGGAGATGCTCCAGTCCCTCATTCATCTTTGTTGCCCTACGCTGGACTCTCTCCAGTAGTTCCCTGTCTCTCTTGAACTTGAGGGATTTTTAAAATGCACTTGCAGGGCTATTCATGTACCTCCCCGGGAGAATGTAAACAGAAATGCCAAAACAAGGGCTTGTTCCTTTCACTTATGGCATTTTTTTCAACTTACTGTAGTTTAGCTCACTCCCACACGTCACTATTAGTAATCCAGGCAGCTGCCAGGCTCTTCTACCACTGAAAAACCAGATGCATAATATTACAGAGGAGAAGGTGAACATATTTTTAAGGGACTTGATAGTTAAAGGCCATCCAAAAAAGCTTTTTGTTGTTGTTTTTTTCAGAAAGTGTCTATTTAATCAAAATACATTTCAGTCCTAAAACTACCAGAAAATAGTCTGCCCCCAAATCCTCCTTCCACATAACCCACTTTTGACCACAGAAATGATCCCCAAACATCAGCCTTCACAACCGTCGGGGGAAGTTGTGCAAAAATCTTCCCCAAAGCAGAGAGTGCTGTTTTGCAAAATTGTATTTGCCAAAAAAAATGCCGTAGGTTTTTGCGCTGCTCCCGCCTGGTTTCAGGTAAGGCGCATGTCCAGCCTGTGTATGACGCGGGTGCCTTCCCTCCGGACAGTGTCCCCTTCTGTTGGAGCCGTCTGCCAGTTTGCGTCCTACCGATGCTCTGATCGTTTCTGTTCTTATTTACTGCTCGCAGAACTTTAGTTCTCCAGCTCTTTACATCTCGTGTTGACTGATTTCTCGAGAACCTCCTTCCCCTGACTGTGCTTGTCTAAACTCTCTCTTTTTTGCTTTTCTTTCCTCTTGTGACTTGTCTCTCCCTCCTGTTGCTTCTCCTTCTGTTTTACACCTGCCTGCCTTTGTGTTCGTCTGGTGTTTCCCTTTTTTATTTTTTGATTTGCTTTGTTCCAATTTTTATGTAGGGCAGTGGTTCAGTTAATGGGAGCCCCTTGCTGTCGACATCTGGTGCTAGTACCCCATGCCGGGGTCGGAGGCAGCTCCCACAGACTCCCCTGACCCCACGTCCCAGCATCACTTACAAGACCGCTAACTCCTCGCCCGTGCACTTCACCAGTTTCCAAACCGGCCTCCCCACTTTCTCCCCGGGACGCCTGAGCCGCGGCTTGTCCGAGCACAACGCGCTGCTGCGCGGGGACCAGCAGCCACCCCCGCCGGCAGTGGCCCGCATCGGCTCCGACCCCTACCTGGGCCACCGCGAGGACGCCGACAGCCCCTACCGCGCCGTGCCGGAGGACACCCTCACCTTCGAGGAGGCGGTGGCCACCAACTCGGGACGGTCCTCAAGGACTTCTTACGTCTCCTCCTTGACCTCCCAGTCTCACCAAATCCGCAGGGTGCCCAACGGCTACCACTACACGCTGGGGCTCAACACGGGCCCCGGGACTGGCACCAGAGGACGGAGTTACTACCACGAAGCCGATGAGGATGACTGGTGCTAGCGGCGTGGCGAAACCCTTCAAGGTGTGCGCGTTTAAAATCGATGAGTTTTATCATCTGGAAGGCTGTGCGCTCCCACGTGAGAACTGCTCTGCCCCCGGGGCCGGAGACACGCCTGCAGCCTCTCTCTTCTCTTTTCCTTTATTTTTTTTCTTTCTTTTTGGTTTGTTTTTTGGTTTTTGTGGTTTTTGTTTTTTTTTTTGTTTTTGGTGGTTTTTTTTTTTTTTTTTGCACTAGACAAATGGAGGAAGAAGGCTCCCTCCTTAGGGGAAGGGTGGAGGAGGGAGCGCATCTCTCTCCCCCTCTCGCCCGCCTCCCCACTGCCTTGTCTGGTTCAAAGACACGCAGCAGATGCCAAATCCGCAACATGCGCGAGAAGCCGAGAGAAGAGCGGTCCTCAAACCTCCCACGGCGGAAAAAGCAGACTGTCGATCCTTTTCGAGGTTGGCGCAGTTTTTGTTGGGCTCTTTCTTAATTAATTTATTATTATTATTATTCTTTCCCCCGGTCAGGGTGGGAGTCGGGGGTTGCAAACGGACACGATCTTGGAACAAAATTTGCACCCACGTTTTATCTCGTTTGACCACTAAGAAGGAAGAGATCTACCCAAGAAACTGGGAGAGGAGACACACAGATGGGAACAAAGGACAGTCCATTGGGACTTGATGTTCAGCCACAGCAATCCTTGGCGGCGGAGCCAGTGCCACCCCTCGGAGCCGGGACTCTGCTCTGCCACCGCTGCCCTGTGGATCTCTTTGATTTTACTCACCGCGTCGGGTCCTTCACACTGACACACGACAAAGCCACAAGAGAGCTACTTTGTAAGGACTGTTTCCTTGCTGCTGAGACTTTTCTTTCCGTCCCTTCTCTCCTGTTGACCGCAACACGCCCTCACTGTTTTGTCTTGTTTACAATATAAGCTTGATTTAGCAAAAAAACAACTAAAAAAAAAAAATCCAGAAAAAAAAAAAAGAGGAAAAAGTATAGGCGTGAGAAGAAGAAATGTTATTGGTTTTATATCAAGCTATTAGATAGAACTTTAACTTTTCATTGTGTGCATTTTTGTAAATTGTACAGTAAAAAAAAAAAAAACAAAAAAAAGAAAAAAAATACTCTTTATGTAGAGAATTAGTCCAATTGTCATTCCAGGTCCCACCGTTTCTACCGAATGCTCCAGTTGTTCACTACTAAGTGCCTAACCTTTGAAATCTTTCACAGCGACGATGCAACCTCTTGCTGCGATGGCTGGGGCGAGCGTGGGGAGGGCAGGAGGGGAGGGAGGGCAGGGCCGGGGGGAGTCACTCGTCCCGCAGCCGGGTCCGCGCTGCACCCCCAGCCCCGCCTCGCGTTACCGGGCAGCATATTCCAGGACCAGGTTGGAAGCTTACGGTGGGGAAGGCAAACATGCTTTGGGGTTGGTTTGGGTTTCGTTGGCCTTTATTTTTTTTTTTTTATTTTTTCACAATATACTTTTATTGGTGGGAGGGGAGTGATGGCAGCAAACGAAACCGGCCTTTTCTCATTGACCGGTGGTGAGGTCCTGCGGGAGAGATGCGGGCGGAAAAGTACAGCATCGGCAAAGATGCTCCTGCAAGAGAAGCAACGTCTTTCACTCGGCATGTCGAGTCGCAGTTGGGCTGCGGCGAGAGCTCTGGCCCCGTGCCACGGCACACAGCTGGTGTTGAGGGGCAGTTGGAGAGGGTCTTGGTTTTATTGCCCGTTAAGAAAAGGTTTTTAAAAAAAAAAAAAAAAAGAAAAATAAGCAAAACCTCTAACTCTGATTCTCAGGGATGAGATTTGTGTGTTCTTGCAATGACTCTTACGTTGGACGGTTTCCTTCTCTCGTGCCCCTGTGGGTTTCTGCACGTTGAGCCTGGGAAAGGGGTGCAGGCGACGTGCTGGTGGGGAGGGAGCACTGAAGGAAAAGCCTGAGCAGGACCCTGTGTCCCTGGATCTGACGAAGCTCATTCGGGGCACGGGGCGGCCCGAGGACACGTAGAACGCTGACAAAAGGCTGAAGGAGGCAGGGTGGGAGGTGCCAGACGAGCACGTACGTCACTAAAAACGCTGGTAGGAAGGAGAAGAGTGTTGGACAGATGAATTTTTTCAGAGGATCTACCAAGCCCCAGAGCTGTGAACCTTCTCTAGGTGATGGCTTAGGACGGGTAGAGATCCCGCCGGCCCCTGGTGATCCGTTTTGTCGCTGGGGTATCGGATGCTACCAAAATGCTCAGGAGGTCTCTTGTGCTCTCAGCAGAAGCCTTTCAGCCCCAGGTGGGGAGCGGGCTGCTGTAGGGTGGTTCTTCACGTCTCCTGTAGCTCTTCTGTTGAGGAAATTCAACCTGTTTTCGTTTCCTTCTGTGCTTTTTGGGTTTTTTTTTTTTGTTTTTTTTTTTTTTTTTGTTCCATTACGAAATAATAACCTCTGGCCAATCTCATCCCCGGATTCTGCTAAAGGCTAACTCCTGTCTATATCTCTGTCTCTGTATCTATGTGCACTCTGAATAAAGGAGGTGCCAGAGGTCCGCGCTGGGTACGGGCTGTGCTTTGCAAACGGAGGGCTATGCAACAAGATGACACGTTCGGAAACACATCCCAACCCCCCCCGCGTGAGTCAGACAGACCTTTATCCATTCTGTAGCTTTATCTGCTGGATTTTCCTGTTTCAGGCTTCAGCATGATTGTGACCAAATGTTTTATACATTTTATTTTTTTTTTTTCCTTATATGAAGGCACAAACACTTTATTTGAAATTTTAAAGACGACGTGACTATTTTACTCCAGGAAGTAAAGGAGAGGGGCGGGGAAGCAGTCTCTCTGACAGTGCATGCAAACATTGTACCCACACCGGCAAGCTAAAGAGATGTCTTTCTGTAGCTGAATCATTTTTGCCTTCGCCCCCCCCACACTCCACCTTTCCCCTTCCTCGCCCGTTTTTGCCCCCCGAACCCGCGGCCCCACAGGAAGACGCCCCCGGGAAGTGCGCAGCCAAGCAGTGGCCTTGGGGCACCCCGGTCCTTGGGCAGAACACGAAGAAGACGCTCACGTTGTCTAACCCTCCGCTCGCCTCGTAGGGGTCGATGACGGTGACAGACGAGCCTGACCCGCAATTGTCCATACCCCCTTCCCCCTACCTTTTATTTCCAGCCTCTCTGCTCTCTCTCTCTCTCCGACGCATACATGATATTCCCAAGAATCCTCATAGTGAGTTGCCAAACTTGAATTGCACCGATCAGTTTTTCTGCATCCAGAACCAGTCTCGTAGTGGCTGTACTTTGAATAAGTAATGTTTGCATGTAAAATATATACATATATACATATATATAAAAAGTATGTGCATGGAAAATGTTTATCTTCGTACTTTTTTGATACAATGTATTCATCAGTTGTTAATTTTTAATTATATTTGATATAAACTGGGGGGGGATTTGTTGCAAAACTTTATATTTAAAAAAACGGTGTTAAAAATTATAAAATTTCCAGCCATGC
>VWZL01004799.1:0-101425 GCA_013396915.1 Stercorarius parasiticus | reverse complement strand
GGTGGCTGAAGTCCCCCATGATGCTCAGGGTCTGTGAATGCAATGCTGCTCCTATCTGTCTACGGAGGGCCTCATCCTCTCTGTCATCCTGGTCAGGTGGCCTGTAGCAGACCCCTATCACAATGTCCCCTGCCCCTGCATTCCCTTTAATCTTAACCCATAAGGTCTCCGTTGGGTCTTCATCCATGCCCAGGTGGAGCTCCATGCACTCCAGCTGTTCATTGACACAGAGGGCAACACCCCCTCCTCGTCTTCGTAGCCTGTCCTTCCTGAAGTCAGTATCCGTCCATTCCAACGCTCCAATCATAAGAGCCATCCCACTACATCTCTGTGATGCCAATAAGATCATAGCCCTGGAGGTGACCGCACATCTCCAGCTCTTCTTGTTTATTTTCCATGCTGCATGCATTTGCATAAAGGCATTTCAGCTGGGTGCCCAATGAAGCTGTCTCACTGGCTGGAGCGTTTGCTTTTCCTTCATGCTGCTCTTCAGTTGGTCTTCCTCTGGGGTGTTTTATCCATGACTCCCCAGTTCCTACCTCCTCAGGGGCCCCTAGCTTGTCCCCATGAGACTTCAAGTGTGCTGCGGTGTAACCAGCACAACTCAGAGCAACAGGTGGAGGGCCTTCACTAGTGAGCCACCCCTCAGACCTTGGAGCATCCTCCCTTGGCTTGTCACGAGCAAGCTGGGTGGCAACCCCCGCCCCCAACAAGCCTAGTTTAAAGCCCGGTCAATGAGCCCTGCTAGCTCTTGAGCAAACACCCTCTTCCCCCTTTCATAAAGATGAGTCCAGTCTGACACCAACAAGTCTGGTGCCGTGTAGGCCATCCCGTTGTCAAAAAACCCAAAACTGTGGCAGTGACAGCAGCCACGGAGCCACGTGTTGATAGATTGCACTTGTCTGTTTCTTACAGTGTCCCTGCCTGTAACTGGGAGAACAGAAGAAAAGACAACCTGTGCCCCAGACTGCCTTATTAATCTTCCCAAGGCCCTGAAGTCTCTCTTGATTGCTCTTGGGCTATGTGTTGCCACCTCATCACCACCCACATGAATGAGCAACAGTGAGTAGTAGTCTGAGGGCCAAACCAGGCTGAGAAGTTTTCAAGTGACACCCCTGACCTGAGCCCCAGGGAGGAAGCATACCTCCCTGTCAAGAGGGTCTGCTTGGCATATTGGGCCTTCTGTTCCCCTCAGAAGGGAGTCTCCTACTACTACAACTCACCTCTTCTTCCTTGTAGAGGCAGTTTTTAAACTTGGGGTAAGCCTTGCTGGTCCTGGCATCTCTTCTGGTGTAGCCAAACCATCTTCCATGCCATCCATGGGTTGGCATACCTCCTCAAGAGCCTCATACCTGCTGTGCAGAGGCACCTGGTTAGGGAATGTGGGCAAGGAGGTGTTCGCTTGCCTCCCCTAGTACAGGCTAGCCTCCATTCACCAGCCTCCTTTTGTCCACTGCCTGCAGTCTGGCAGGGGGAAGGTACCAGATCTCCTTCAGCTCAGGGGTTTTTTTGGTGGCTCTTCTGGTTTTTTACTCAGGGAGGTCAGAGTCCGAGTCCACCAATCAATTTCTTTCTCACTCTCCCTGATGCTCTGCAGCCTTTCTACTTCCTCTTTTAGCTCTGCTACCAGGCTGAGTAGATCACCTACCTGGTCACTGTCACCTCTTCTACCATCCACTAGTGCTGAGAGGTTAAGGCACTCCCTGCAGCCAGTGATCTGGGTGGCTGCGTGTTTCCACGGAAGCTCAGTCTGTATGGCCACGTCTGCTTTGACACATGCGGCAAGCGCAGGAAGCTGCATCCTTCGGGTAGAGACCACGGCTGAGCTTCTGTCCCGAACTTCCCCCGCCCTTCTCGCGCACCCTTCCGCGCGAACTGCCGCGCTACGCCCTCGCTGACTGCCTCTGTCTTGGTGCTCTCGGGCAACGCCCGCTCACCGGTCGTTTACTCTGAGTCCGCTGCGCTCCTGAAAGGCTTCTTATATAGGGGGGGGGCGGGGAGGGGAATTTACGCCTCATTCAGACCTGCCGCCGGGGGTGCTGGCTCCGCCCCACGCCTCCTCAGCTGTCACCACCCCCCGGAAGTGCCGGGTACCGTGACGGGCTGTCCGCTTTTCCAGGCTTCGAAAAGCCCCCGAGACGTGCCCCTTGACGGCGTTTTTTGCCGCGATTCCCTTCCCCAGTACAGACTTACCTGCACTGGAGCTGGTCTCCTCGGCAAGTGACCATTGGCACACATCATGAACTCAGTCTTCTGTATCCTCATTAAATGCCTACTAATTCATTGGGAAATTAAAAAAAAATTCAGAGGTAATTTAACTATAATTTAAAACCAATTCTTATTCAGGAAAATTTGTTAAATATGAATACAAGTGCATGTGAGGGCATATGTGGTTTGTTTTGTTTTGTTTTGTTTTTTCCTAAAAAGAAAAGACAAAGACTAGAAGGTAAAACATTCCGTATGTACATCTGTGATAAACTGCTCTATAACCTTGGACACATTATGTAAAAAGAGACCACTAATGTTTATCAGAAAGCTTTGTTAGGAAAGTTAATTAGGTAATGTCCGTGCAGTGCTGCTGTAATGCAAAGCAGAATGTAAATTCAAAGCATTATTTTTATTATTATGATTTTACAGTTTTGTCAGGTGCCTTTTCAGCAGAACTTGTTAAACTTCCTTTTAGACACATGCCGAAGGAATCTTTGAAGCAAGCTATTTTACATTTGAAGTACATAATTAAAGATTAAACATTCCAGATGACAAAATGGCATGGTAAAATCCAGATTTCTCATACAGATTTCAGAATTAGTTTAAAAAGGCCATATATAATTTTCTGTATGCTGTTGTGACACATTAAGTGAAGGCCAAAATCAGACACAGAGCTTTGGGGATTTGTTGATCAAAGTAATTGCTTCCAGTTTGAAATGCATAATGAGACAACCCTGCATTGCGTTTGTGTACCCTTTTACATTCAGCAAAGCTCAACAGATCTTTGCAACTAGCTGTAACGCACCACATGGTTGAAAAAGGAAAGATAATGAAGAACAAAGATCCATAGCAGAATTCTTGAGACTGGACAGAGAAACCTGCCTATGCACTGGTGCTTCTGTAATGGCAGGTGACTCCATGTTGTATATATACTTTTCAGCTTTACAGGAGACATTTACTATACCAGTTTACGTTGTAGCAAAGTATTAATTTAATAGCTTCACCTGAACGATAAATTGGAGTTCAGAAATTTATCTAAATCTGTTTATGGCAAGAGAGAAACCTGTGTATTTCAGTTCAATCCATTCACAAATATGTTAAGTTTTCATTTCTCAAAATATTATTGAGGAAATAATCCTGCAAAACGGCTCAAGAAAGATCTCAAATTTACATGTATGCATTGTTTGGATAAGGCCAGAATCATCCAGTCTTTCTCAGGATTAACCTTGGAAAGACTATCCAAAATCAGATTGTATAAATCATCTAGAAATTCATGTAATCAATCAGAAGAAAAAAGTACTGAAAAATAAGTGGTGCATACTAACTAAACATACTATATGATATGCAAGCATATTTAAGTTATATATACTTAGAATTCTGTCTCTTAAATTTAAAATGAAACCCCATAGAGACAGAACCAAATGAAACAGTGATTTTCTAATCACTTATTAAAGATTAATTTGGACAATTAATTTTTACTTACGTGAAAGATTTAACTCCATAATTTCATTTGAAATACTAAGAATTTTATTAATTTTAGTAAATATAATCAAATCACAATTACCACATAGCTCACTAAGATCTTGCTTATCATGCACCCAATAACAAAAACTATGTATTCATGAAAACTTTTAACTGTTTACAGTTAATTACATTTCTATTGCTCAATATGTTTTACAAAACATCCAGAATGCTATAAATGCATAGTTAGTTAATAAAAATAACTTCTTTTTTTTTTTTCCTCCAAAACTGCCACCTGAAATAGCTCTATCTTTCTATAAGCAAATAAAATTTTGGGTTTATTATGTTTAATGAGAATGATGGTTGTGTTACAGGGTTTTGTTTCTCTATAATACAGCAATAATTCAATATATGCAGCCAATAATTTTAAATTTACCTCTGAGTCACCGAGAAAGATAATTAAGACTGTGAATGTATGTAAAGAAAGAGATAAGTAAGTTTCAACTGTCTATATGTCCATAAACCTAAATAATTAATTATTTAAATGCTCAAAGTAATTCATGCCATTATTATGATAACACATCTGAACACTGTAGGCACTGTGTATGTTTACAATATGACTATCTCTAGGCACTGTGTATGTTTACAATATGACTATCTCGAAGAGCTCACAACTAAAATCAACTTAATACATAATGTTAGAGAAAATAACTTATTTGCATGGTATATAGTACATTCATATTACCACATGGAACGAATGATATTGTGGTGGGTTGACCTTGGCTGGCTGCCAGACCTCCACACAGCTACTCTCTCACTCCCTATCTGCAACAAGACAGAGGGAGAAAATAAGATGAAAGAGCTTGGGGGTCAAGATAAGGACAGGGAGATCACTCACGGATTACTGCTATGACGAAAACAGACACAACTGTGGAAGATTAATTTAATTTATTGACAATTTAAAATAGAATAAAGTACTGAGGCACAAAGACAAAACTAAACATACTTTCCCCTCACCCACCTCTTCTTCCCAGGCTTAACTTCACTCCTTCATTCCTGACACCTCTACCTCTGCCCATGGCACCCCGAGCAGCACAGGGTGATGGGGAATGGGGATTGTAGTCAGTTTATAACGCTTCGTCTCTGCCAGTCCTTTCACCTCACGCTTTTCCCTTGCTCCAGCGTGGAGCACCTCCCACAAAACACAGTCCTTCACAAACTTAGCCAACATTGGCACTTCCCATGGGCTGCAGTTCTTCACAAACTGCTCCAGCGTGGGTCTCCCATGGGCCACAGGTCCTGCTGTAAAACCCGCTCCTGCATGGGCTCCCCTCCACAGGCTGAAGCTCCTGACAGGACCCTGCTCCAGTGTGGGGTCCTTCACAGGCTGCAGTGTGGATATCTGCTCCAGTGTGGTCCTCCATGGGCTGCAGGGGGACAGACTTCTTTGTCGTGGTACTGTCCGTAGGCTTCAGGGGAATCTCTGCTCTTGGCACCTCAAGCACCTCCACCCCCCCTCCTTCTTCTTCTCTCATGTTGATGTCTGCAGGGCTGTTTTTCTTTTTTTTTTTTCTTACTCCTGTATCTCTCACAGCTGCTGCACTGAAACTTTTACACTTTCTTTAATATGTTTTCAGAGGAGGCACCACCATCTTGGCTGATGGACTCCGTTGTATCCTGTGGTGGGTCCATTGGAGCTGTCTGGAACTGTCTGTGTCTGACATGGGGCCTCCGCTGGCCTTTCCTCACAGAGGCCATATCTTAAGCTCCCCCTGCTACAACAGCCTTGCCATGTAAACCTAATAAAGCAATATTTTTCAGTTGATCCTGGGATTTGTCATTCTTTGTACAAATATTTTTTTATAAACTTAATTGATATTATTTAGATAGTAAAGCTAGATATTGCCTTATTTTCTCATATTTTTCATATTTTCAGCATCACTCTAAGAATTTGATCTTTTTTCTTTCTTAATCTGTAAGTAGTATTAAAGATAAAATATAGGATTTAACATTCAAAATTAAGACGAATACATAATTAGAATAAAGATTGAAGGAGTTGAGTTTCTTACTGAATTCCTTGGTAATATTCAGGATCATCAGGAATTCATTATAATGACAACCCAGTAGCAGAGAGAAAGAAGATGAACTTGACAAGAAGCATTTTCAAGATCAGAAAGATGAAATCTTTTTGCATGCTGAGAGTCAATCAATTAGTCTATCTCTCTGTTAACACTGAGGGAAGGATTTATCTGCCCTAATACTGACATTTGAAAGTAAGACAGCTCTGACCTAATAACGATAGGAATGTCCACAGAGCAAAATACAGGATAGGGACAGAATCCTAATGATGAGGTCAAACTACCACACCGATGTACCACTCAGGCAGTGTCTCCAGCAGTCAGTGCAGACCACCTCAGGTCAAATGGGCTCTACCTGTACTCTGTGATGTATGTCCCAGCATCTACTCAGGCTCCGTAAGGTGTAAGTGCAGCCTTAAGATAAAATTATTATTTTGTGCATTTTAGTTTCATTTCATAATGGATTAAGTAGTCTGAGGGCTCCTCTGTGGCCAGCTCAAACAGTGTATTTGCAGTGCAAAATTGTAGGTGCCTGTTTTTTTTCCTTTGGTATGTGGAATGAAGGAATGTGGGATGTATATGAGAGTATAAAATTTATTGAATATTTGACTTAGTACACATTAACTGAATTGTAGAGTGTGATGGAAGCTGGATCTGATTCAGTTTCATCCACATTGCATTTTAGGAGGAGCCCCAGGAGAGAGTTACTCTAGTGCTATTGCTGTTTTCAGCCTCTACCTTGAATGGGGATGCTTTCCAAACTCCATAGCAGAACCAAGGAGTGCTTGATGATAAAGCTAACCCACCAAATATGGTGTGACAATGTAATATATGTGTGTGCAATATATAAATAAAACTATTTATTTCATGTGTACTTACATTTATATACATAATATTTCTCTGCAAATTAGGGATTGCTGATGAACTTGTTTAGAAGACTGACAGATCATGCCAGTTTTAAACTTCAAAGTAAAACTTTGTTAGACTTGCCTTCATTGAAAACGCACTTTGTGCTAACAGGTGATTTGTGGACATTATCAGTACATATATACAAAACCATTAGACCTTTGCAATATTATCCCATGTTAGCTGTGAGTATGCAATGTTCCTCAGTGTGGGCTCTCCACAAGCTACGGTTTCCTTCAGGGCATATCCGTCTGCTGTCGGGTGGATATCAGCTCCACTGTGGTCCTCTATGGGCTGCAGAGGGACAACCTGCTTCACCATTGTCTTCTCCATGAACTGCAGGGGAATCTCTGCCCTGGTGCCTGGAGCACCTCCTCCCCGTCCTTCTTCACTGACCTTGGTGTCTGCAGGGCTGTTTCACATCTTTCTGTCCTCCTCTCTCACAGCTGCTGCACGGTGTTTTTTACACTTTCTTAAATATGTTATCACAGAGAAGATTCCGACATTATTGATTGTCTCATCTTTGGCCAGCAATGGGTCCCTTTTGAAGCAGCTGGAACTGGCTCTGTCTGACATGGGGATAGGTCCTGGTGTCTTCTCACAGAACCCGTCCTACAGCCCTCCTCACTACCAAAACATCGCCACAAAAACCCAACATAGTTTATTATACAAATATGTAAGGTGCAAAAATTTCAAATCATATTTCTCTTTAGCTACAAAAATGCAGTAATGTTTTACTTGTCTTTGGGAAGAATAAACTGAGTATGCCAGCTAATCTCGCCATGCCACAAAAGGTAAGTAAAGAGGTACTACCAATCCATCAGTAAGTTAGGAAGCAAATGCATTCAATATGTAGCATATGTAATGCATTTAACCATGCTGGAAGAAGAGAGTCCTTTAAAATAATGAAACTAAGCTTAAAGGAATTTTTTGTCTAAGGGTAGAAATACTTTAATGAGGTCTAATAGAATTGGTGACAATTTGTCTGGGGAGGTTCAACGTACATATTAAAAGTTTTCTCCTAACTGTTTCTGAAACTGTAAGAGAAAAACTGTCCAAACATAGAGGGAGAAAAATAACTTTTTTTTTCCTCCTTGATATAGCCAAAAGAATAGGATTTCAAATGAACTCAGTTATATTTTGAATCTCTGGTAATGAGTTACATCTTTATGATTCTCAAAAAGAAATTGTATTCATTTCATTAAGAAACTGTAAAGCCTCAGCTAATCAGAATGAACTTACTCCGACGAAGATGTCATTTGAAGACTAAAGATTGACATACAGTTAAAGAATCTATTTTCAAATGAATGATCTGTGTATAATGAATTTTGTGATTAAATTCTTGATACAAAATATGAAAATATTTTATTTATCTTCTTATATTTTTAATATGTATTTTGTATTGTTCCTTGGTTTTTTACTGGATATCATTCTATTCCCTGTTAAAATATACTTTGACACGCAACTTCTTATAGTAATACATAAAAACTATCTTTGATGAGCTCTTTCTTTATGAAATTGTCCTATTAGTGTACTGAAATCGTAGAATCATAGAATGATTAGAGTTGGAAGGGACATTAAAGATCATCTAGTTCCAACATTCCAGCCATGGCCAGGGACACCTTCCGTAACACTAGGTTAACCAAAGCCCCATCCAACCTGGCCTTGAATACTTCCAGGGATGAGGCATCCACAGTTTCTCCAGGCAACCTGTTCCAGTGCCTCACCACCCTCAGAGTAAAGAATTTCTTCCTTATATCTAATCTAAAACTCCCCTCTTTCAGTTTAAAAGCGTTACCTCTGATCCTATTGCTACACTCTCTGATAAAGAGTCCCTCCCCATCTTTCCTGTAGGCCCCCTTTAAGTACTGGAAGGCCACTATAAGGTCTCCCTGGAGTCTTCTCTTCTTCAGGCTGAACAATCCCAAATCTCTCAGGAAAATGTGTTTCATGTACATGCTACTTCCAGGCTGCACATAGGAGAAGAGTCTTAGAATGGTCTTTTTTTTCCCCTTTTTTTGAAGTATTTGTAGTTAAGAGGAACATTTCAAATAATACCAAAAACTCCAACAACAGTGGCAAAAAAATAGGCAAAAAAATAAACAAAATCCCAACACAAAAAAAATTTGTTCATTGCTAATGATTATTTAAAATTCATTAATTTTTAAGAAACAACAACAAAATGAAAAAAGGAAATATATTTTATTCCAATACAACTGTGGCTTTTAATCTGTGGTTTATCATGCCAGTGTGGTTTATTTGTACTATTATGATACAATAATAAATGTGTGCATGCAAAGTAATGAAAGCCATCTATTAACACTGCATTGCCTCAAGTGAAGCTTCTGTGATTAGCTTTGACTAGATGTATAACGTTCATCTAAGAAGAGTTAGCATAACTGATTCTTATTCCCAGGCTGTATTAATAAATTGTGGATCAGCAAAAAAAAAATAATTATATTAATTACTGATGGATGATTACTGAAAATCACCAGGTAACCTCTCTGAAATCACAATATAATTATATTTTAATTGCAGTATACTTCTTTAAAAATACCATTTTAGAGAGGAAAAACATTCAAGTACAGGACATATTGCAGAAATCTATCAAGAAGAGTCTAAACACATTGAAAATTCTGTTCTTGTGAAACATTAAAGGTGGAGATACAGCTTTCTCAGATGCACCTCAAAAAAGAAAACAAAGTTAGCACAGACAATTGGAATTTAAAATTAGTTTATTTGGAGTAAATGGTTTGCTTTTGCTGATTTCTCATTAATCAAATGAAAGGTGAAACTTCAGTTCTTCTCCTGCCATATGATACCAATTCTTGTGTAAGATTATGCCTTGCAGTATTAACACACTTACTACATGAAGTAGAAGATAAAGAAAAAAAAAGGTTATCAAAGCAGACCGGTGTGATGCTAGGGTCACCTATTTATACTTACCTCTTTTAAAAATGCAACATTTTTATGTACTAATTGTGATGATATGCAGGCAAATGACTAGACTCTGGCCTGAGGTTTAGCTAAGAGAACAGACGATCAGAAATGAACACAAGAAAAGGCTGCACATGATGAATAACAGAGTGAGAAACTGATAGAAGTTACAGATAGCTCCATGAGGGATGGCCAAATCACACAGGCCATTCAGGTGGAGGTATTCAAGAGATGACCAAATTTCAAAGGGAGCACTGGGGGACTTCTTGGGAGGAGAATCTCAGGCAAACCCATTGGTAGTACCATGTAAGACTGAAATCACCTTGGTAATGGTATCAGAAATACCAAATCTGTGTATGGATAGGAAAACTGGGACCAGTGAAAAAAATGTAATTTTTGGCAGATTGTTTATTTGGGAGGTAACGAGGGTAAGAAAGGGAAGGGCTCAAGGTATACAGGGGAAGAACAAGCATGGAAAAACAGAGAGAAATGGGAATAAAAACAGCTGGTCAAACTGCAAGCACATTTGTCTGATTGAGCCCTGCCCCTGATCACTGCAGTCTATCCTATCTTCTTATTAAATCATATTCCAAACTGGGTTTTTTTGTGTGATCTCACACTGTACTCCATATACATGTGTGATGAGAGGTTTAGGTGCTGGCAGTGGAGACACTGATTGTTTAGAGCCAGCTGCTGTGTGTATGTATAATTTGTTAGCAAATGTCAAGCTGGACCTGCTAATGAGCAGGAGACACACATCTGGAAAAACCCAGCCCTTGAGCCAGTGACTGTGATCTGAGTGATCTGAGATCTGGACATAGACACTAAGCAGACTTCAATGCTGTCTGTGACTGTGGTGTGCTTGTAAATTTAGATAACTGGGGAGGAATAACCCCATGCACCAGTACAGGTTAGGGGCTGACCTGCTGAAAAGCAGCATAGTAGAGACCTGGGAGTCCTGGTGGACAACAAGTTGGCCATGAGGCAGCAATGTGCCCTTGTGGCCAAGAAGGTCAATGGTCTCCTGGCGTGTGTTAAAAAGAGTGTGGCAAGCAGGTCGAGGGGAGGTCATCCTCCCCCTCTCTCTGCCCTGGTGAGGCCACATCTGGAGTACTGTGCTCAGTTCTGTGCCCTGCAATTCAAGGAGGGGGAACTGCTGGAGAGAGTCAAGTGGAGGGGGAAAGATGATGAAGGGACTGGAGCATCTCTCTGATGAGGAACTGCTTTACTTTGAGGGTGACGGAGCACTGGAACAGGCTGCCCAGAGAACTTGTGGAATCTCCTTCTCTGGAGATATTCAAAACCCATCTGGATGCATTCCTGTCCAGCCTGCTCTAGATGAACCTGCTTTGGCAGGGATGTTGGACTAGATGATCTCCGAAGGTCCCTTCCAACACCTACCATTCTGTGATTCTGTGATTCTGTGATAATTTGGGTTGAAGGAAAGTGTACATCCACCAGCGAACCTTGATCCTGATCCACTGGAAAGAGGAACTGTGCTGCCTGTGCTCATATGTATGTGAGAGCCATTGGTGTTTATGTGGGTACTGTTAAACGAATGCTCTGTGTGTGTGCACGTGTTTGAGTATTTGCCTCTGTAACCTGGGCTCCACCTTGCTGCTTGTCAGACCTGCAGACAGACCCAACAGCAGCCACATCGTCCTCAGTATTAGAGTGCATTGGATTTGGCTCAAACAGACTAGGAAGAAAGAGCGTTCTGATTTTCACTGGATTTGGCAGCTCCTTAACATAAATTCTCTTACTTATGTAAAGTTATCTAATTTTGAATCATTAGTTTAGTAACTAAAAATAGAAGGCATTCAGTTCTAACCTTGACTTTGGTGTAGTATGGTGCATGTATGTACACATAAATAGAGATATAGGCAAATTAAGTCAGAATTTTAAAAATAAAATTTGTTACTTGATGAAAAATTCTTGAAAAGTTTCCTTGTCATAGCCTTCACAAATTCCCAAACATCCAACAGCTTATTATAAAATCCTACAACCTAACTTGTAATATTTTCATTCACAATTTGTCATATATTCAGCACAGTGCAAGTTGCCAAAGAAAGCTCTTCAAGTTGCATTCTACTGTGAATTACAGAGAAATCTGAATCTGTATTATTAAAATGGTCATCCTTTTTTATCCAATTTCCTCACCATCTGATAACTATGACTTGCTGCTTTATTCATTCTTGAAACATAATGAGAAGATACTGTTAAACGGATATTATACCAGATACCATATATGAAAAATAAAAAATAAAAAAATTCAAGGGCTGAAAGTGGAGGAAAGGGGCAGTGGAAAGTGATGATCTCTTTATAGAGGTTACTTTCATTATAAATAATGAAAGAGGAGACTATAAAACTGAAACCCTTATTTTAAGAATACTGCACTTCCCACTTAAATGTTTGCAAAATTATATTGGTATTTGAAATATTATTATGGGAGCGTGAATAAAGAACCTAGCTCATTCACCGATTCTGATTTTAATTTTGTTTTGGAAAAAGTATGTATCATACTTTCCAGTTATCAATACCCATTGCATCATTTCTGTAATATAACCTCTATAATTCATGCGATAAAAAAAAAATATTTCAGGGAATTCTATTTCTATGCATACACAAATACTCGTTAAAAATGAACACTTGGGTTAATTCCTGTTACATAAATATTCAGTATCCTCTAGTTAGTTAGAATGCTAACATTCTTTAAAGTGTATTTCATATCACATATGCAGTCACGTAGATAAATTTACAATTTATTTTCCTTATTTTCTCTCTTTTACAACAGCACTTTGAATTTTCCTCTTCTAACAGAGTAAAGAATTGCCAAAAAGTAAGTATTTTCTTGATGCTGGTACTACAAAAGGCTTTAAAGTAAGAAGGAAATTTGTGCTTTTGTTTCCTCCTTTTTTATGTCATTCCGTTGGTAATTTTCTACATAATTTTTGGGCAAGACATATTGTTAAACAGGATGAATACTTCAGAAATAATATTCACCATGAATACTTTAGTTAGGCTCTAATTTGTAAAATATTGAATAAATCCTTTGTGATTGAAGAGGAATTGTACTAAAAATACAGTTCAAAATAACTGAGTTTTTTTATGTAAGTCCTCAGGAAAATGAAGTGAATTAAGTGACCAAGAGATACAACTGGATAAATACTGGAAAAACAAAATTTAAAAGATTGCTATGAACATCCATTTTCACTGCAACTGACACTGGTATTATTTGCCTAAATGTAGTCACCTCATGGCATTTGAGGCACTGTCAGGTATGTTTCTGCTACTACAGATGACTGCAAGTCTTTTTTAAGACCTGTGTCATTCATTACAGCCCCATGTAGTTCTAGTCCTAATAGATTCTTTCTGATATGAAGGGGTCAAAACTGCACATAGTTTTCAAGAACTGCAAACCATGACTAGAGTTGCCTAGAGGCAGATGGGAAAAAATTGTATGAATCCATAGCAAAGATTGATTCTTTTAGAGAAAGAAATACTGGAACATGCTAAAGAGTTGAAATGAGGAAGATGTTTAGTTGTGTTTCAGACACCGAGAACTTCATATTTAAGACTCAGTTGCATCACTGAGACAAAGACCTCTACTGCAATTTAAGATGCCCTAAGGTATTAAGAACACTTTTACAAAACTGGGAAATGTGACAAAGAAACTGTAAATGATCCAGGTCTTCTGGCACAGCAGTGGAAGCCATTCAAGGTGCACTCAGGCATCTCATATGGCGCTAAACATGGCTGAGCAGGGAACTGAGCTAACCACTGAGGGTGAGGTTAAGCTGCAGATTCAGACATCTAACTTCTGGTATTTACAGTGTAGGTGCTTGTAAGAGCTTGAGAATGCCAGCTGTTGGCCTAGCAGAGTGCAGGCTGATATCCATTTTAATTACATTCATATCTTTCTGTAGAGCCTATGCTTCTTCCTAGAATGTTGGAAAATGAAGTCCTTCTAAGAGCATCTGTAATTCTTAATTTAAGTTGCAAAACCAAATCACAACTTTTTATGCAAAGTTCTCTTTACAAAAGTTAATAATGAAGTTGTCTTAGTGTTGTCATAGACACGGGGTGGAAAAAGTATTTATTAAATCCAGCATTTAATACAAATTCAGATAAAGTTCAAAAGACCAATAAACCCCCTGGATTTTTAAGTAGTAAGTGGGAGAATCAGTTCTATTCACCATTACCTTCCATTACTTGTTTATAACACACTTGTGCAGATCAGTCAGAATGAAACTACTTGTTGTCATTGGCAAAAAAATATCGTTTAGGTGGGACTAGATGGGAATGTGATACAGCAAAACATTATTGATATTTAAACAACACTAAGTTAGCACAGACTTTAATGATATGGATTAGTTCTGTATTAAGGAGAATTCAGGATGAATATTAACTCAAAAAAGTAATCTCATTAGGTGACACTAATTAAAGTAAAATTGTAACCTCGAAAACTCTTAATGACAACTCATATAGAAAATAAATGTTTTAGGTGAAAAAATATCTGGCCAGATATTTATTTTTTCATTATTTTTGTGGTGGTGAAAACCTTCAATGTTATCCAAATGATAATGTTTCCACTGACTTGCTCAAAAATGTTTGCTATTTGTCATGTGATGTTAGAACTTTTAAGAATAGCTGCCTTTACTTATGCCATCTAATTATTAGTGAGCCTTTTCTTACCCAGTTTACTTCAGGAACAGTTAACATCCCTCAGTAACTCTGAAGTTAGGCATATACCTTAATGTTGCTATTTAAATACTTGGAGTAATCAGTAGAGATAGACAGCTTTAGACTGAAATTCATTTCTAGCTGATACTTATCCTTTGAAGATACTAATTTTCTTCCATATTAGAAATTATTACAGGAACAAATTTTGATATTTCATATCAAAATTTATAACTCCTGATCCTGAGTGATCCATGTTCAATCTACTACTACATATATTACATTAAAATTCTCTAAGGAAGCATTGTTTGTTTCTGTCTTTCTTTGCTAGGTTGCTTTTTAATGTTTATTAAATCTTTAGTTACAATGGCCTAGATCCAGCAATTAATTAGTTACTTTTTTTTTTAAAGTTCTTAGCTTCCCATTGAAATATTAGTTGGATTTGGGCCAAAAAGTCTCGATCACCTCAGTCCAAAGGATGTTTTAATTTTTACTTTATGTGTTTAAATATATTTATTTATATATGGATATACATGTCTTTACAAAGACAAAGAAAGGGACAGAAATGTAATTCTGCTGAAAAAAAAAATCACCTTCGTATAAATGCCATCATTTAAATAAAAATATAATTTTTTTATCTTCTCTAGATTAAACATAAATAATCAATACGTGATCAGAAATGGTTATACTTCCAAAAGAATATAAATTATTTCTAGACATTGGATAAGATAATTCTGAACTTTCGAATGCCACTTGTTTCCAGATTATTTTTGAAAGAAAAAGGGCTATTCAACTTTTATTATTATTATAATTCTATTTTTATTTTTAATTTATAGAAAGTTGAGTGCTACATTCCACATCTTAAGTATTTGGGGGTTTGAGACTATTTGGATGAACTCGTTAATTGTAAGGGAAAATATCTTAGCAGTAGTAGTATGTTTTAACAACCATAATTTAACAACCATGAATGAGATTGAAAAAGTACTTCCAGCAATGTTTAACACTCTTTGTAAAAGTGCCTGCAAAATTATTTCCATTAGAAATGCATATTTATTTTCCCATAAAATTAAGTTTTTAACTTTTGTAGTTTTTCAGTTTATTTCAGGTAATGTTTCCTTTGTTATGCATAAGGCCAAAAACACTTTACAGTTCAGCCTTTGCAAAGTCAAATGCAGAGGTAGATATATTAAAATAAAGTGATGGGTTGCATACACTGAAATATCACTTTCCTTCAATGACATTTTGATTTTCTTGAATCAGTAGACCATGAAAGTTCATTTTGACATGTACTAGCTCAAGATAAAATCTCCTCCAGCTCTGTAATCACATCTTTTAGTGTTTAGGCTACCAAAAAGACAGAGCTCACATTCTCATTCTATTTTGAAGATGAAAAAGCAATTTTGTGCTGAACCACAGGAGGTATAGTGAAGCCCAGGCATCAAACACTGTTGGACATAGGTGATTTGAATTCTTAGATGGGAAGGTGCATGTGCAATACAGAAACAGGTCCTAAAAAAATTGAAAATGGAAGAAAACTGCTTGAACTTGAGTACATAATCGGAAACCCACTGAAGTTTGTGAGATGCAATGTCAGCAGGGGGAAAAATAATTTGCTTTTCCAGCTTCAGGATGGTTGGTGTAAAGGAACGGTTGTTGCTCCACAATGATGGAAAGATAGTGAGAGGAAGAGTTGAGTTGCTTAATTTAAGAGCATGACAGAGGATATACCATCAGTGGCATATTGGGATTTTTTTTTTCTTTTTTCTTATTTTTTTTTTAATTAAAAAAAATGAACATAAAACTCTCCTTTATACAACTACTTTCCTGCAGCAAAAGTTGTAAGGAAGAGTTCTAAGGAAAAAACCACAATCAAAAAAACCCAACAAATAAAACCCCACAGTTATTAGTAGAAATGATAAATCTTTTCATTCCAAAAGAAAACAAATGTGTGTGTCAGTTAAATAGGACTGATGGATTGGGGTTAATTATTCATGTTGAAGTTTGCATTTAGTTTTGTCCTCAGCAAGGAAGTCAAGGGGAGTTTTGAAGAGCTAAGACTTCAGGATTTAACCTGTGATATGCAGTGCTCCCATTTACAAGTTAGAATTATTAACCTTAAACAAATCCAACAGTTCACAGCACTTCATAATGAAGAGTTAGGGCTTGACAATTAGGAAATATCTCAGCATTAAACTCCTTTTAAAATAAATAGAATTAAATAATTCGTATTACTGTAATTGAAACTCCATGTTCCAGGCATTGAGTTGAAAAAAATTAAGTTGCATGTTTTCACAAGATTTCTGTAATCTGACATTATTACTTCAGGGTATTCTAATAACTCAAGTTTTGCTCATTTCAGAAACTGGAAAGCAAAAGCCGTAAATGAACATTAACCTTCAAAAAGTTAAATGGACTTATTGAAATGTTCAGATCTTTTAGCATTTATGAAAAGGTTGGGTATCCTTCTTGTGAGAAGTTCCATACTTTACAGTCGTAGTCAACTCAGCTACTTTAGCCATCTAAAAATTAGTCTATAATAGTTGTCTATCTCCCTTTCTATCACTGATAAAGAAACATCAGTACATTTAGAAATTTCCTTTGTTCTCTTAAACCACTGAATTAGACCAGACAGGTTGCTTGTCCATCTATTTCTGGTGACTACAGAAAGGATTTATTATCTTAAGCAGATATCTAGTTTTAAAAAGTTAAAAGGTCTCTAAAAACTCATGGGAAATATAATGAATTCTTGACTGATTCTGAGTTTAAAACAGTTTTACCATGCTGAGGTTCTGGATTTTTTTATTTGTAAGAATAGCATTGTGAATCTACAGCTTCCATAGCTTTTAATACTATGAAGCACAAAACCTTTTAACATGCTAGGTAATTTTAGGGTTTAGAAGTTTCCACAGCTCTTCAGAACATTGACATGAGTGCAAAGATTTAGTGTTTTCTCAATCGTGCTGTTCATTTTTGCTTCTCATCAGAGAGCAGAAACCAAAAAGGAATACATAAAAAGAAGAACTGGTAAAATTAGAAAAGGATTGGAAAATATAGGTAATATCTAAGTTCTTGTGCTGAATCATCCATCATGGTTGTGTGCTTATTGTTGAGAATGTATTAGGTGAGTTACGATTGCTATTGGTTTGCTTCAAATACCCAGGATAGAATGTCATTTTACAGATCTGGCCAGGTCCTTTTCCTTACCCAGGCATCATAAATATCAAAGCAGTGTCGTCCTGCCATATAATTCAGTTAAAGAGAAGCTAACTGAGGGAAAGGACAAGATAAAGATATTGGGGACACAGTATGAGAGAATTGAGAACACAACCTCACAACTTTGAGACATCTCCACACAGCTTCAGTTAAAATGAACAAATATTTTCACTGATTGCTGAAGGTGTGGATGTCAGGATGATCCAACAAACAGGTGGTTGCATTTTATTTGTTTTTCATTGCAACACCCTTATTAATTAGTCACAAAACCCAGTATCTGCAAAAGCATGACTCATCCCTTACTAACCGATATTTCCCCCAAACATTCATCCTCTTTCAGTGCACAATGGGGAAGGGGACCATCATAAAATTTTGGTCCAATGCAGCCGTTAAATTACACTGAAGTTCAGACTGCTGTTCCTTGGCACTGTCTCATCTTACAGAAGAATCAGTGCTTTGGCATTCTAAAGAGATATCAAGCAGTAAGGTAGGCAGTATCAGGACAAAAAATAACACTGAAAAGTTATACTTTTTGGCTTATGTCATTTATGACTCATTAAGTTAAATTGTAGAAAATGCCATAGACAAGTAACAGAGAAGAGAACACTCTGCCTTAATACTGTAATTTCACTGCAAACCTTTTACAGTTCTAAAATGTTTCCAGACTACTGTGATTTACATCTTAATCATAAACCATTTCTTACCTACTATTCTGCTTGGTGAGTAGCAAAAGAATCAAAAAAAGGTGGATGTTCAGATTTATACATTGAAAGGGAGGTGTTTTGGGCACTGCAAATGAGAGTCGTACCACCTAATTTTAACCATCTAATCCACAGGAATTTAATTTTAGCTTGTCATATAAATGACTGTGAAAGAACATAAAGAGCTCCTCTAGGACAGCTCAGCTTAATTTTGTCAGGACAAACAGAATCATCAGCTTAAAATGTAGCCCTGAGGACTAATTTAGGATGGACATTTCACTGCATCCAAATTTCAATGAAAGCTCAAAGGCAAGGAACACGACCAAATACCATGTTCAGTTTATGTATGCTAAAGAAACATGCTTTATATGTAGACCCAAGAACTGATAGATGAACTTGTTAAGTTTTAGCAACTCAATCAAGATATGTTACACTAAATCCAAATTATGCAATTATTAGAGCTTGTTCCAAAATAATACCCCTAGAACAGCTATGCAAACATTTTCTATAATCTGTGTCTTTCTTTTATGTTTTGCTCACTCTTCTGGATCCTAAGGTCAATGGTGTTAGTCTTCTTCAATAAGAAGGGGGTGGGGTCTGCAGGAAGTCACCACTGTCTTGAGGTCTTTGTTGTAGAAAGTCTGAGCAGAGACTGTTCTTTTTTACTCTTGAGTCCATTTAGAATTATTTTTTATGTTTTTTTTTACCTTGAAAAGGGTTTTGCCAGGCTCCAAAAGCTGTATTCCTTTAATGAACAGAAACTGATTATTTGGAGACTTTGCTTATAGCCCTTCAACTTCCGATATCACCTTGTGAACGTACTTTCAAGATCATCTTTCATCTTGTGCATGTTCTTTTGGGACCCTTTGTTAAAATGGTGTTTATCTTCAACGGCCTTCAGGCTGTGGTGTCATAAAAAATACAAATAATGTTTTGTTAGTGCTGCCTGGACATGTTTAAATCTCTGTTCTAGTGGTTTGAGTAGTTCACGTTACAGCAATAACAATCCATCAGAAGATGCATGTATCTATAGATATATACAGATGCTGATGAAGTGCTTTGGTAAATGCTTATTAATATCTATTACTTGAGGCAGTATTACGGGTTCATTATCAAAATTGCTTTACAACAATTTAGGCAGTGACTACATTAGCAAATAGTGTGGTTCAATATAAGGAGAACTACAGAGCAAAGTACTGAAAACCCAATGTATACATCAAATGCATTCAGAAGCGTTTGATTCAGAATGCCTCTAATGTAGTTTCATGGACTAAGTGTCCATAATAGCTAAAGTTCATAGGTGCCCTGAATAGATGCATATCTCAGGTTAGTTAAATTTTCAAGGAATTTGAATTACATAGTAAAAGAACATTATGTAACCCACAGCACAAGAAAGATGCATGGTTGGTGCCAACTGGGAAATTTAATTCAGAAGAGCACTCTTGATGAAACTGAAACACCAATATTGACCCACTCTGAGGGCTTGGACAGCTAAAATATTCAGTGATGTCATTGTTTCTGTGAATTATATCTGATTCTTTTTCTCTTTCTTAGCACCCCATCCCCCCATTTTCATAATTTATTTCTTATTTTAAAAGACCACTGCATTACAATTTAGCGTGTTTGCCTCTGTTGTCAAATAAAACTAACCATCTTTCAGAAAATATCTTGTAAATTTTGTATGTGGTCTCTTAAATAATTTTTTTTCATGCCAATCATTTTCTGTTCATTTAATTTTAAATAATACAGTGAATTTTATATGCCTTTTGCTGTCTTCATTTCTAGTCATCAGAGATTCCTTGATTGATTAATTATTTTAAATGAAAGTAAATAAATAAATAAAAAGTATATTATAGGACAATTTAGGATTCTAGGCAGTTGTAATGAGAAGCTCATTTAGACACTATAACAATTTATTAGTTTATCTGAAATAATGTATTGCAAATTATTATGATTTTGAAATACATTAATGTATTATAATTGCTTTGTGTCAAGAGGATATTTTACTGTCAAGCAATTTAGAATAATCTTACACAATATAGAATAACTAAATGGAGCATACAAATATTTTCCATAGTATTCTAAAGTAATTAATAGCACATTTGCTACTGCTACATTAATGAACGTTCTTGTATATTTAATCTCACTGTACTATTAATTCTAGCAAATTCATTTTAATTCAAATTAATTTACTTTATTTGTGTCATTGTTCTACAACATGTAAGTAATTTAAATACTAGGTCTTTGTGGTTTACCCCTATTACTACACTGAAATCTCAGAATCATAGAATCATTTACGTTGAAAAAGACCCTTAAGATCATCGAGTTCAACCATAAACTTAACACTTCTAAGTCCACCACTAAAACTTGTCACTAAGTATCACATCTACATGTCTTTGAAATACCTCCAGGGATGGTGACTCAAAGATTTTCATAGGCAGCCTGTTCCAGTGCCTCATAACCCCTTCGGTGAAGAAATTTTTCCTAATATCCAATCTAAACCTCTCCTGGCACAACTTGGGGTCATTTTCTCTTGTCCTTGTCTCATAATATATTTAGTGAAATGGAAATGGAAATAATCTCATAATACCAAAATATCATCAGAAAAAAAAAACAATAAACCAAACCTGGAATACATCTGTGGGATACTTTGCAGAAGTACATACTTCTCTCTATATACACATATTTATTACTCATCATGCTCTATGTTATGTGTGTGTATGTGTATATATATATTTCATGCATCTTCTATCTACTTGAAAATGGATGACAACAAGTTTTTCACTGATGCTTTCTCTTCATTGAACAGGGATTTTTAATTGTAGTGTAACTTCCATGGGTGTTTATTAAAAACGCTGACAGAAAACAGATGTGTATAATAATTAGCATCATAAATAAAATGTGAAGAAATCCTTCCACTTTACAAAGCCTCATTTGGAGAACTGCATCTGATTTGGGATACCAAAACTGAACTGGGAGATTGGAGCGAGTGCAATATCCAGTCCAAACTTCTCCTGATGCAGCTGTAAACCATTCCTTCGTGTTCTGTCCGCAGACACCAGAGAGATGAGATCAGCACCTCCCTCTCTGCTCCTCCTCATGAAGGAGTTGTAGACAGCAATGAGGGCACCCCTCAGTCTCCCCGAAGCCGAACAAAACTAGTATTCTCAGCTGCTCCAAAGTCATGCCCTCTAGTTCTTTAACCATCTTAGTTGCCCTCCTTTGAACACATTCTAATATTTTTACATTATTCTTATATTCTGAAGCTCAAAACTGCACACAGTACTTGAGGTGAGGCCACACCAATGTTGAGTATTGTGGGACAATCACTTCTTTCAACCAGCTAGCTATACTGTGCTTAATGCACCCCAGGATATGGTTGGCCTTTTGGATGGCAGGGCACGCTGTTGACTCATATTGAGCTTACCATCAATCAAAATCCCCAAATACCTTTCTGCAGGGCTGCACTTCATTCTCTTGTTCTCCAGTCTATACGTACATCCAGGATTACACTATCTCACATTTAGAATCTGGCATTTGTCCTTGTTAAATTTCATACAGTTGGTGATTGCCCAGCACTCTAATCTATCAAGATGTCTCTGTAAGGCCTCTCTACCCCTGAGGGAATGAATGACTCTTCCTAATTTAGTAACATCGTCAAATTTACTTAGTGTGCACTCAAATCCTGTATCCAGGTCATTGATAAAAACATTAAAGAGAACTGGCCTTAAATTGAGCCCTGGAGAAACAGCATAATTGGTAAGAAATACTATGTAATCTCCATTTACTCAGTTTGCAATAACATCTTAGACAAACAACTCAAGAAGGACTTGTGTATGAATATTTTATCTTTTGGCAGAGGAATGGACTACAGTACTTCTGAAAATCTCTTTTAGACCAATTTGCTCTAGTTGCTGTAATTGCATAATTATCCTGTTTTGGGGTGAAGCAGAGACAACTTTCTGTTCAGTGAGAGAGGCTCTTACTTATACCTGTGGCTGCGGCAACCAGGGTCAGATGACTTGGCTGTTAACCCTATGGTGGGGTTGCACCTGTAGGGAGGCGTGGACAGGTCAGGTGACCCAAACTGACCAGTCGGGTATTTCATCCCATCTGTCATGCTCAGTATAAAAGCTGAGGGATCAAAGAGCTCAGGGTTTTTCTTCAAGGCTCTTTTTTGATGGCTTGGCTTCCTTGATGGCTCTCTTTCTTCAAGAACTGGTGTCTGAGAAGGACCATGTCAGTTTGTCTACCTTCAATCCCCATCAGTGCATTCTGGAATCCAGTTCCCATTTGTCACTGCATCCAGTCTGGAACTTTCTCAGTGCCTGCTGGTGACCTCTCCTGGAAGCTTGATACAGTTTTGTATGTATTGTATCAGTTTCATAATTTTTTTTATTTTATTGTTAATATTTCATTAAAGTAATTTAGTTTTTTTTAAACTCATAAATCTCTTTCTCCTTCTTCTTCCTCTCCTTAGAGTGAGAGCTGAGGTNTGTCCAGTACACCTGGAATCGACTGCCCCAGGGGTGGAAACACAGCCCTACTATTTGCCATGGACTGATCCAGACTGCACTGGAGAAGGGTGGAGCTCCAGAACACCTGCAATACATTGATGACATCATTGTGTGGGGTAATACAGCAGAAGAAGTTTTCAAGAAAGGTAAGAAAATAATCAAGATTCTTGTGAAACCAAGTTTTGCTGTAAAAAGAGGTAAGGTCAAGGGACCTGCATGAGACATCCAGTTTTTGGGAATTAAATGTCAAGATGGGTGTTGCCAGATCCCACTGGATATGATTAACAAAATAATAGCTATGCCCCCACCTACGAGGAAACACAAGCTTTTTTAGGTGTTGTGGGTTTCTGGAGAATGCCTATTCCAGGTTATAGTCAGATTGTGAAACCTCTCTATGAAATGACTTGAAAGAAAAATTATTTTACTTGGGGTCCTGAGTAACGATAGGCCTTTGAGCAAATTAAACAAGAGATTGTGCATGCAGTAGCCCTTGGGCCAGTCTGGACAGGACACTAAAAATGTCCTACATTGCAGCTGGGGACAATGGCCCTACCTGGAGCCTCTGGCAGAAAGCACCAGGGGAGGCTCAAGGTTGACCCCTAGGATTCTGGAGTCAAGGATACAAAGGCTCTGAGGTCAATTATACCCCAACTGAGAAATCTTGGCAGCATATGAAGGAGTTAGAGCTGCTTCAGAAGTAATTGGTACTGAAGCACAGCTCCTCCTGGTGCCCCGATTACCAGTACTGGGCTGGATGTTCAAAGGTGAAGTTCCTTCTACTTATCATGCCACTGATGCTACCTGGAGGAAGTGGGTTGCCTTAAGCAGCAAGCTTGAATAGGAAACCCAAATCATCCAGGAATTATAGAAGTGATCACAAATTGGCCTGAAGGCAAGGACTTTGGGATGCCACCAGAGGAGATGGTGACTTATGCTGAGGAAGCCCCACCATATAATGAACACTCAGATAATGAGAAACAGTATGCCTTGTTCACTGATGGGTTTCATTGTATTGTAGGAAAACATCAAAGGTGGAAAGCTGCTGTATGGAGTCCTACATGACAAGTTGCAGAAGTGACTGAACAAGAAGGTGAATCAAGTCAATTTGCAGAGGCAAAAGCCATCCAGCTTGCCCTAGGCATTGCTGGATGAGAAAAGTGGCTAATACTCTATCTCTAGACTGACTCATATATGGTGGCTAATGCTCTGTGGGGATGGTTAAAGCAGTAGAAGCAGAGCAAGGGCAAAGATAAACCCCTCTGGGCTGCTGAATTATGGTGAGATATTGATGAATAGCTAGGGAAACTAGTTGTAAAGGTATACCATGTAGATGCCCATGTACCCACGAGTCGGGCCAATGAGGAACATTGAAACAATCAGCAAGTGGATCAGGCTTCTAAGATTTTCCAGACAGATTTGGACTGGGAACATAAAGGTGAACTATTTTTTAGCTCAGTGGGCCCATGACACTTCAGGTCGTCAAGGAAGGGATGCAATATGTAAGTGGGCCCGTGACTGAGGGGTGGATTTAACCATGGACACCATTGCGCAGGTTATCCACAATTGTGAAACGTGCTGAAATCAAGCAAGCTAAAAGGTTAAAACCTTTGTGGTATGGAGCATGACGGTTAAAATATAAGTATGGGGAGCCTTGGCAAGTTGACTATATCAAACTCCCTCAAACCCACTAGGGTAAGCGCTATGTGCTTACAACGGTGGAAGGAAGCACCAGATGGTTGGAAACATATGCTGTGCCCCATGCCACTGCCTGGAATACCATCCTGGGCTTTGAAAGGCAAGTCTTGTGGTGACATGGTACTCCAGAAAGAATTGAGTCAGACAATGGGACCCCTTTCAAAAATAATCAAAGTACTTGGGCAAAAGAACATGGCATTGAGTGGGTATATCATATCCCCTATCATGCACCGGCTTCTGGGAAAATTGAGCGATACAATGGATTGTTAAAAACTACCCTGAAGCCAATGAGTATTGGAACCTTTAAAAATTGGGACAAGCATTTAGCACAAGCTACCTGGTTAGTTAACACCAGGGGATCCATCAATTGAGCTAGTCCTGCTCAATCAGACTTTTTACATACTGTAGAAGACGATAAAGTCCTGGTGGTGCATGAAAGGAATATGCTAGGGAAAACTGGGTTTTTCCTGACTCAGGCAAAGGCAGACCCATTTGTAGGACTGTTTTTGCTCAAGGACCTGGATGTACTTGGTGGGTGATGCTGGAGAATGGAGAAATTCAGTGTATACCTTAAAGAAATTTAACCCTTGGTGAGAATACTTAATCCAGAGTCTGCTATAATAGATGAAACTATAATTATGAACTAAATGGGCTTAATGAACTCTTGTATATAAAGATAAACCATAAATGACTGATCTGTGTGTATATATATGTATATCTGTATATGTATATATTTGATAAGAAGTGTTAGTGATCTAAGCATGATGCAAATGGTATGGAATAAGGGGTGGAATGTCCTGGTTTGGGGTGAAGCAGAGCCAACTTTCTGTTCAGTGAGACACTCTTGTCATTGGCCAACCCAGCCTAAACCACAACAATAATTTTAATAGAAATGTTACAATAAATGATGAATTTTGCAAGTGTACCCTTATGGTATCAACCCAGGGGAACAGAATGTGAAGTATGATGATTCAATACAACTACTTACAATAAATGAAAGAGGAGAAGACACAAACATGCTGTGAATGACTTGCTAATATTTTTCTTCTATGTTCAGAGATTGTGTTCCTGACAATACATGATGCTATGTTATTTCTCTATCTTGATTCATCAGGACTTCGTAAATCAAAGATATCTGGGGTTCTATAGCATTTTGGTTTTATTTATATTACAGTTTTTCATTTAGTTCTAGGTTTGCCTGCCAGAAGCCAGGAACTGACTTTGCTAGTAATGTAGAACTTTCTCAGCTGCTTATTGCCAGTTTGAAATGTAGTAATCACAATAAGTTTCTTTGTAAAAATTTCTGTAACTGAAATATATTTGGTTTCAATTTTGGGGGGGGAGGGGGTGGTGGGAACACAACATGTAAATGGGAAGTGGAAGGTAGCAATATGCTTTAAGGAATAAGTTAATTCTGGCTACAAGCTTTCATTTATCACTTATGTTCCGATTTATTATAGTCCTAAAATGCCCTCGCCTATAGGTATTCTTTCTTGTAGAATTACAGTTCTGCAGTATGACATGTCAATTTTTAACAGCGTGGATCAAGATTCACTAAAGCATAACATCACTGTATCAAACAGTAACCTTTCACACAAAAAGGTAAGTGCTTAATGTATTTCAGTTACCCTTTAACATAAGTGTAGCAGCTGAAAAAAAAACCAACACAGACAACAAAAAAAACAACCCGAATCAGCACAACATGAGTAGGCAGCTATTCACTGGAACATGCTGTGTGGGATATAGTTTCAGAAATCCTACATTAAAATATTAAGAAAAAACCCCATATTTACAGTGCTTATTTTTCTTGGAAGAAGCAATATTTCCTGCATTAAAATAATGCACTTTTAAGTTCTTTGTAATTAAGTGTATCTGCAAATTCATTACACCATAGAAAGTGGTGGACAGGTGGAGAACAAAGAGTGCAGGGTTACAGGAAAAAAGACCTCAGGAATGGAAAAACAGAGCAAAAGGAGGACATCCTCCAGTGTATGCATGGAAATGCTCACAGCCTGGAAAACAAACGAGAGAATCCAGAATGCTGAGTATAGTCACAAGCTTACAACATTTTTGAAATAACTGAGGTGGGCTAGCTTACATGACTCAAGTGCTGTGACAAATGGATCCAAGCTCTTCAAGCAGGACAGCAGGAAAGACAAGGAGGTTGCTGTCTCTGAGAAAGAACAGCTCAGGTCTAATGAGCTCCCCTCTGGGATGGATGGACTGCAAGTTTGTGGGTCAGTGTCAGGGGAAGGACAGTGTGAGTGATCATAGAATCATCATCATGATGATCAGGATCATCATAGAGTGATCAATAGAATTTTCATGGTTGGAAAAGACCTTTGAGATCGAGTCCAACCATACACACAAAAAAACCCCACCCCTACAATCTCTGTCACTAGAGCATGCCCTGAAGTGCCAAATCTAGATGTTTCCTAAATACCTCTAGGGATGGTGACTCAACCACCTCCCTGGGCAGGCTGTTCCAGTGCCTGACCACTCTTTCAGGAAAGTAAGTCTTCCTAAGATCTAATCTAAACCTCCCCTGCCTCGACTTCAGACCATTTCCTCTGGTCCTGTTGTTATTCACCTGGGAGAAGAGGCCAACACCCACCTCTCTGCAACCTCCTTTCAGGGAGTTGTAGGGGGCAGTGAGGTCTCCTCTCAGCCTCCTCTTCTCCAAACTGAACATGCCCAGTTCCCTCAGCCTCTCCTCATACGGCTTGGTCTCCAGACCCCTCACCAGCTTGGTAGCTCTCCTCTGGACCCGCTCCAGCACTTCAATGTCCCTCTTGTACAGAGGAGCCCAGAACTGAACACAGGTCTCACCAGTGCTGAGTACAGAGGCACGATCACTTCCCTACTCCTATAGGCTAGCCATGCTATCCCTGATACAAGCCAGAGTGCTGTTGGTCTTCTTGGCCACGTGGGCACACTGCTGGCTCATGTGAAGCTGGTTGTCCACCAGCACCCCCAGGTCCTTTCCTGCCGGGCAGTTTTCTAGCCACTCTTCCCCAAGCCTGTAGCATTGCTTGGGGTTGTTGTGACCAAGGTGATGGTGCAGTAGGAGTTTGTTCCAGAGCACTCTATCAAGGTGAGGAAGCAGGAAAAAAAACACCTTAAATATATCAAGGAAGTCTCAGTATCACAGACCTGGGATGTTATAGGAGACCTTAAACTCCCTGCCAGTTGCTGAAAAGTTAATACGGCAGGACACAAACAGTTAAGGTTTCTAAAGGGTGAGGATAATGTCTTGCTTTAGATACCAAATGGAACAACTAAGGGGATGCACAGCTGGATCTACTATTTACTAATAAGGAAGAACTGTTTGGGGATATGACTATCAGTGGCAGCCCTATTTGCAGTTGCCATGAAACAGTGTAGTTCAATCTCCTCATGGGAACAAGGAAGGAGAATAGCAGAGCACAGACACTGGACTTCAGATGAGCAGGCTTCAGTTTATTGAGGAAAATTGGTAGGTGGATTCCCTGAGACAGCTCTGAAGGTCAAGGAAGCTCAAGAAAAGTGGCAGGTTTAAGGACAGCATTTTCCAAGGGCAAGGAGGATCCATCACACTACTTGGCAAAGGATATATCAGGAGACCAGCACAGACTAAGCAGGGAACTCAAGACAGCTTCAAAGCAAAAGGGCAGTATAGAAGAGGTGGAAGGAGTTCAAAGGAGGAATTTTGAAATATGCTACCCAAGCAAGTAGACAACTGTAGAAAATAGTGTGATGATGGTAGGAAAACTAGTTCAGCTGGGGCTGAGTCTTTCAAGGGATATGAATGGCAAGATGAAGAGCTTCTACAGCTGCATTAGTAGCAAAAACTAAACAAGGAAACATGGGCACTTTGCTGAATAGGGTGAGTGATTTTGTAATTTCAGACACAGATAAAGCTGAAATACTCCATGCTTTGTCTTCATCTTCACCAACAAAGTATGCCAATCCTCCATGCGCATAGGAAGATTTGAAGGTTAAAGACAAGTACGAGCAATAGATGACTGAGTCAGTGACTGCTTGAGAGAGCTTGACCTCTGCAAGTCTTTAGGAGATGACATCATCAAAGAGAAATGCAAAGTCCTGCCCCTGGGCAGCAATCATCCCATGCATCAATATATGCTGAAGGCCAACTGGGTTGAAAGCAGCTTTGCGGAAAAGAACCTGTGGATCCTAGTGAATGACAAGCTGACCATGAGTCAGCAATGCATCCTTGTGGGAAAGAATGCTGATGGCATCCTGGGCTGCATTAGGAAGAGTTGCTTACAGGTCAAGGGTGTGATCCTTCCTCTCTTCTAGATCTTGCATCCAGTTTTGTTCTACCTACTCCTCCCAAAACAAGAAAGATATTGATAAACTGGGGAGTCTTGAGGAGGGCTACCAGGATGGTCAAGGCTGGAGCAGTTGCCCTTTGCATAGGGGCTGAGGAACTGAGGCTTGTTCAGCCTGCAGAAGAGACAGTTGCAGGAGCCCCTAACAACAGCCCCCCAGTACCCACAGGGTGAAAAGCCAGGCTCCTCACAGCGGTGCAGAGTGGGAAGGTGAGAAACAACAGGCATAAACTGAAATGAAAGAGATTCATATTGGTTATAAGGAAAAAAGTTTTCCTCATGAGACCAGTCAAGCCATGTGTCCCAAGAGGTTGTGCAGGCTCCATCCTTGCAGGTTTTCAAGGACTGGATCATGCCACAAGCAACCTGGTCTGAGCTGACCCTGATTTGAGAAGGAATTTGGATTAGAGATATGTTGAGTACCTTCCAGACTGAATTATTTGTGGTCCTGTGATTCTATGAATGTAGATTTTAACAACTGCTAGTATTTACAGACTTGGATCTGTCTGAAACTAGAAAGCTTTGAACACACTTTGCAGCTAACTCATAAAAGGATAATATAAGTGGAGGTGGAAAGGATGTAGGATGAAAGGCTGTAACGTCTCTTTTACTGTGGGTTTCAGGTTGTTTTTTTTTTTTAACAGGCTTGGAGAGGGTAGGACAGTGACAGCAGTATTATCAGGGAGCTAAGAATTTAAGAAATCAGGCTGAACTTCCATCTCAGTCTTGCAGCTGTGAAAATAAATAAGAACTTTTTATGAAAGGTACTGAGTAGCCAGTCTCAGCATCCTCAGAAAATCTTCAGTGTCCTTTCTGTAGAGTCCGGAGAATAACAATAGGTAGTCAAACAGTGATGCAGGTCTTGCCTTTTCTAAAAACATGTATGTACTACACTAAGCTGCTAAATAGTTTCTCTACACTATGATTTTGGTTTTGTTTGTTTTTTTTTTGTAAGCAGCCTTTTAAGAATTTAAGATCTTATATAGAGTTGATGGTGCTGGTTAACAGGAACCAAGCATCTGCAGCTGTAAGTTACATTTTCTGAGAAAACAACAAAAAGAGTTGTTAGCATAGAAACACTAGTGTGCACTGCCTGAAAACAGTAGCGCCATTTAAAATGATGCATCATTCCCAAGCAACTGTAAAGATAGATGTCAAAGAAATGCTAAAGTGAAGAACACAGAATTAGGAATTGAAGTTTTTAGCATTCTATATCTTCTATTAATTCCTAACTTTAAACGATCTATTAATATTTACCTGTTTTCTTGAATGCATCAACTTTAAGACCTTAGACATTAATTTCTTTTTGTGAATGCTGTATATAATTTTACCCAGGAACACAGCTCTGTCCAGACTGATCTTCATCAGTTGTTTCCTGGCCTTCGTGTCTCATATAGGTGGCATCTCTGGTGGAGCTTCAAAATGCTGGTAGGTCTTCCTCAGCAAAAGACTTCAATGTCATACAAAAATAAACATGAGTAATCCAAGGAACAAGAATATTTATATATTGTTTTCATAGATTTATTCAAAGTTACATTTGCTCTGAGGCAACTCACTATGAGAAAGAAAGAGTGCATTCCCTTGATAAATAACTTACTGTGAATAATTCACTGACCTACATAATAAGATTGTTTTCATACATAAAGCTGATTTCCTTTTAAGAGTATATATGTCAGTTTTCATGATTAACTACAGGAATCAGTATATGGTTTATATGGTTAAAACTAAAGAAGACACTATAGTCACCTATGGAATTAGTTAAAAAATGCTCCTCAAAATACTTTGTTGCAAAATGTATTTTCTTCTAAGCCACATACGTATTTGCTTTATTTCTTCTTTCAGCTGAATATTATTAAACTGTCTGACACCTGTAAAAAAACTTAATTTTAAGATATATTATGGAATTCTATTGCTAACTGTGTTGCACTGAGATTCATGAAATAATATGAAAATACCAAATTAAATTTTAAAATAAGGCAAGAACAACCCTCAAAGTTATTCAAGTTTATTTATATATTAAATAATTTTCTAAATATTATTCTGAATCAAAAATAGTAAAATAAAGTTTATTTTTTGAGAAGAAAAAAACACATCTTTTAAAATTTGAAATAAAAGCATAATTAGCATTTGAAATTCCCTTTGAAACTACCATTCCAAATTCTGTTCAGTCTAATGGCTGTTAAGTGGGAGTCAGGATGTAAGTCTGATTCATTTACATCAGAGTAGTACTCCTAAGATCCTTTGTAGTCAATTGCAAGAGTGCTATTCATTTGATCTATTTTATACATCTAATATAAAATGAGGTTGAGTGTTTATTGGAAGTCTTCATTCTCTCTATTGACTATAATGGACATGTAGAGTGAATAACTTAGAGGTGGAGGCTTACATTTGGACAAATGAGTTGTTGCTGCTTACTCATTATATTATCTTGACAGAATTGTTTCACATTTCCTTTAGCTAAGGTACAATTTTATCACTGCTTCATTATAATGTTCTTATGGAAAATTTTATTGCAGTTGGGTAGAAAGGCAAGTTAAACTACATCATTCACTTAATGGAGAAGTTTCTGATCTTTTCAGAAAGTTGAGGAGAGATGGAAAACACATTAAACATCTAAAACGTTACTAGGATTCTCAGTCTTTAAAAATGCAGACATTAACATTGGGTCATGTGAGTATTCTGAACACGATCTCGCTGTGTTCATAGATGTATTAAGTCTATGAAGTGAAGCTTTTGGCATTTGGCAGTAAATATGTATATGATTGCCTTTATGCATGCATATTGTTTTTTAGTTCTCTAGAATGTGATAAAATAATTACTTAAGACCATGAATTGCATAAAAAGATATAAATCAGAGGTAATAATTAGAAAAAATTAAAATTTATATATATTATAGTCAAGATGAATGGTAAATTAAAGTAAATGTATGTGCTTACACTGGAAAGAACTCTTGGAAGTCATCTGGTACAAAACCCCAGTCAAAGCAGGACAACTTTGAAATTTGATCAGATTGCTCAGAGCTTGGTCCTGCCAGCACACCTCAAGATTGGATTATTCACAG
Organism: Stercorarius parasiticus; assembly: GCA_013396915.1. Classification (NCBI taxonomy): domain Eukaryota; kingdom Metazoa; phylum Chordata; class Aves; order Charadriiformes; family Stercorariidae; genus Stercorarius; species Stercorarius parasiticus. The sequence goes on along the minus strand of VWZL01004799.1, from coordinate 69,637 downwards.
TTCTAAGGGTAACATGTTAAACTGCTTAATGACTCTTCCTGTGAATGCCTTTTTTCCTGAACTGGTCTTGTTTCCATTTGTGAAATTCTTTTTCTCCTTTGAATGGTACGCCTCTAAGATAGTCATTAAATCTTAACTTTTAAACATGCAACTTGTTACATAATGTCAGAATCGTCTTTTATAATTTTTGAAAATTAATTTTGTAGTGGAAGCCAGCTATTGTAGATTTCTTCTCTAAGGTACGGAGGCACGTTCAGAGGATAACACTTCTTATCTCTCACTTCATTATTTTAAGAAGGAATTAATTATCACCTGGAAATATTATTTATTCCATAGAAAACTGTGAAAACAATACATTAAAGGAACTCTCCTTTTCTAAATTTGCTTTGTATCAGGGGAAAGCCTTTTGTAATATATTTTAACAATCAGACATCAGGTGGAGGTTTCAATTTAGCAGCAGTGAATTGCCTAGGAGCCTTATTGGTTATTTGTCATAAATTAGAAGTTGTCTCTGTACAATGAGTGGTAGCAAAAAAAATTTTTTTTGCGTGTTATCCATTGTTCTAATATTTTTTTAACAATAGAGGTAGCTTGGGTTTTTTATTGACTATTATATCATCTTTGTGATTTTCCGATTCTGCAAATAATAGTCCAGTTTAGAACACAGAATTTTGTCTACTGTGTGTTGTGCAATATATTGATTAAGCAAGCCATTATTTGTTATTTTCTTGATGACAGTTAAAAAAGGTGTTAACCTTTTTATTGCTCTATTTGACTATGGGAAAAACATATTTATAATTCACAAAATACTACTCAAATAGCATGTAAGAACTGAGATACCAATTCTTAGGAATTGCAGGTTTCTCTAGGAGGTTAAAAAGAAAATGAATTTTGGAGAAAATTGTAGAATTTAAGAGGAAAAAAAGGGGGGGGGGAAGGAAATTATTGTATTAATGGACTGTTCTGTGAACTTCAGCTTGTTGAATTTCTTCCCTCATTACTCCACCTTCTGTTATTTCTTTCCCTAGTGCAGAATATGTACCTATTCTTGTATGAATATATGTCTAATACTAATATGGACCAAGTTAAAATTTATAAACCCATTTTCATCTCAAGTCTTAAGTATGAATAGTTAGTATTACGTATCTTCAACTGATCATTCAGATGGGCACATTCAAATCCATGCCTTAGGATATATTATTGTATGCTGTTTAGTAAGAAGTTATTAATTACATATTTTTATATTAAAAGAATGAATATATAACTAGTTTTGTTAAAAATTTAAGAAGCAAAAACCCCACCAATGACTAGCAGCTATTTCTCAGAAGACAGGATCCGTTGCACAATAGGGGAAACACATTTTCAGTACCAACTCAATTGCTATTTGTAAACAAGTCTAGACAAAGAAGAAAAATAATTCTAAACTTTCAAAGAAGGGGTAAATGTTTGGATTACATCTGCTTATTTTAAAAGAATGACAATTTTAGGGAGGGGGCAGAGACAGAGAGGGAGGCCAGCATTTAAGGAGCACTACCGATGGAAGACTGTGTTTCTGCGTTCGGATTCTTTTTGCACTAATGTTACTGCTCTCTACCTGCACAACTTCTCTAACTTCCAGTGCTTAAAAATGAATAAGGAAATTCAAGACATAATAGTTATCAGTCTCCAACAATAAATTAATTTATGCCAGAATTTTTCATAAGTGTATTGTATTAGGCATGTCAAGGTGTTGGTAGTGGAGGGGAGCTTCACAGGTGGCCTCTGCCCCATGCCAGACACAGCCAGTTCCAGACACCTACAAAACAGACCCAGCACAGGATACAGCTCACCCCCTCATCCAAGGTATTGGTGACTCAGGGAAAACATATTTAAGAAAGGGTGAAATGCCTTGCAGTAGGTAGGAGAGAGGAGTAAGGGGAGGAAAAACTGTAAGAAACAGCCCTACAGACACCAAGGTCAATGAAGAAGGAGGTGGAGGAGGTGCTCTAGGTGCTGGAGCAGAGATTCCCCTGCAGCCTGTGGATGAGACCCCGCTGGAGCATGTATTTCCCTGTAGCCTGGGGGGAGGTATTTCCTAGAGCAGGTAGATATGGCCTGAAGGAAGCTGCAGCCTGTGAACAAGTCAAGTTGGAGGAGATTCCTGACAGGAACTGTTGTCCATAGAGGACCCATACTGGAACAGGCTTATCCTGAAGGACTGCAGCCCATGGAGAGGACCCATGCTAGAGCAGGGGAAATGCATGAGGAGGAAGGAATGGTAGAGAGGAACTGTTACGAAATTACTGTAAACCCCGATTCACATACCTCCATACCTCTTGGGAGGTTGGGGGAGTGGGTAGAGGAGTTGGGAATGAAGGAGTGATGTTCAGTCCGAGGAAGTGGATGGGGAAGGTGGTTTTAATTTTGTTTGTCTGTCTGTCTCACCATCCTACTCTAATTGGCAATAAATTAAATTACTATTCTCCTAGTTAACTCTGTTTTGTCTGGGGTGGTAATTGGCAACTGATCTTCCTGTCTTTTATCTTGACCCATGAGCTTTTCTATCTTTTAACTATACAAAAGTGATGCAGCCAGTCCAAATACCTTGCAATAGCTAGTGAAGAGGGATAGGCATATCCAGAGGGCATTAACTGTCTAAAACATTTACCTTGGCTTAGTATGAATTGTCTGAATGCTGAATGAATGCTTATCTGCCTTCCCTTTCATTACAGAATGACTAACATACATTTGATATCTACTTTTAGGATGGACAGAAGTAGGACAGCTGAATTTCAGCCCTGTGGTTCTACAGATATGACACATTTCTTAACTCGTTCAGAGGTTGGGTGCAATATGGTTGGTAGTGACAAAAGGTTTTGCAGATCGTTGTGACAACTATAACCCATCCCTTGAACTGAAAGGATGACTGTTTTTCCTTGCCCATTCATTCTCTTTCCTCCCCCTTCTGGGGTGACTGAAGAGTATGGGTCCATGATGGTTCATTTCTGGAAGAACTGCTAATGTTCAGAATATTTTCTTAACTTGGAATACGTTTACTTTATTTATCATCCAGTTCCAGCTGTCAGCATGTTACAATGAGCACTTCCTATTATTATACCAGGCTTCTTTGTCTGCAAAATACAGCTTTTAGAATGAAGTAACTAACACTGCATAGGTGATTATGGGAGCCATTGTGATCACATATGAACAGAGTAGGAACAGCTGGTCAAATAATGTAGATTATAATATACAAATATCCTCACTAATACACAACAGTGAGTTAATTGTTCTGTGAGCCATTATTGTCCATTGTTCCTGATTACACAGATTGCAACTAGCCATCCAAAAAAGTCTGTGAATCCTGGATATCTTTTTGAAGTTAGTACAAATAATTATTTGTCTAAAATTCATTCATAATTCACCATTATCTCTTATTCTTTGTTATCCTACTTAGTATAGTGCAGTATGAGCCAATCTTGTAGCAAAAACAATACACTAAAAATAACAAATAGTGACTAGTCAATGTGAGCAGCTGTGAACAGGCCATAGGCAAATATATATGAATAACAAATAGATTCAGACTCAGCATTAGTTTGCAAGCAATTCACAGATAGAAAAAAGGACAAAATTTGTAATTAATAGTATTTATAATGAATAATTTAGTTGGCTCTACTTCTTGACAATTGTCATGACACTTTCTAACCATTTTTTTCATCATCTGCATATTTTGCTCTTTCAATCTTTCCTTTATTAGTTTTCTCAGCCTAAGTCTTAGATGAAAGTCCTTCAATTCCTGAAGTGATACCAAAAATATCATTCCACTTGAAATCTTCATTCTTTCTAGAGGTATTAGTTTGTTATAGTTGTGATTATCTACATTCTAAAGGATTACCTTTTATATCATTTAAAAATACAAGGTATGGCAACTTGTTCCTTTTCCTTTTCAGTGGAAGGCTTACATACAAGTGAAGCAATTTCTATGCAAAGTAGGGTTTTTTCTGGCATTTATTTCCTACTGTAAAATGGTAGAATTAATAGAATAAGGTTAAACTGTACCCAGTCCTCATTTACATTCACTTTCCTGAGAAAAGCTCCTGATCTTATTCAGAAATGTCATTCTGCGCTTTGCTAGAAATCTCCTTAGTATTAACTTTTTATTTATTTTTCAGATGTTCAATTTAAGGAACTGAAAAGCAGTGTTTAACTGCCATAAATTTAAGAATACACCTGATATGTTTTACATCCTTAACAATGAAGTTAGACATACCCTGTGCATTAAAAGTGTATGGCCAGGGATCCTGGCCTACTTCAGGATCAGACTAATTATCCTATAGAGCTACTGTATTTCGTCTATTGATGATAAAATTAATGAATTAAGTAATTTAGAGTTAGATGTCTAAAACAAGGTCAACACTGATTTAAATAAGCCTATGGAACAAACTGGTAATCCAAGAAAGAATTATTACGAAATTCACCAATTCTCCTGCAGAGTTTCTTGTCTACCTTTGTTCAAATGCACTGTTAATTTGAACTTGAAAATAAGTAGCATACATTACTAAATAACTGTATACATCATCTCCCCTAGGGAAAGAATCAGGGAAGGAATCCACTTCAGATACCAAATCCATCATCTTTAAGATAAAACTATACTGCTGGGTGGAACATGGTCCATCAGAACTGCGTGGAGCTGGCCAGCCCTTGGCAGATTGTGGTTTGGCTGCCTTTGGCATAGTTTCAAAGGCAGTACAGGTGTTTGTCATGCAGAGTCCTGCAGTTCTGATTCCCTGGGTGTCCAGTTTAGCGAATCTGTTGACAATCACAGTATGTGAAGTTAGATTTAAGTTCAATGGAATCAAACAAGGCATCATTACTTCAAGTCATCTTGGAAAGAATACAAATGAATCAGGTTATAGAAAACAGAAATGAAGAACAAAAAGCCAGGAAAAAGTGAGAAGTAAAATGAATGATGACCTTACTTTACTCCCTTTTTGCATACGTATGACATATATTGGCATAATTCTACTTTTCTTCCTGCCTGTATTCCTTATATATTATGTAATACACTCTTAAAAGAAAAGACAAAGTCATTTCAAAACAGAAGATTGGGATGTTCTGTTCCTGGCCCTTTCTCATTCACTGCACGGGATAGATGGTTCTCACTTAATGTGCAGCTACTCAATATTTTTGTTTTATTGTCATTGCTCAAGGTATAGCCTCAAGCCAAATTATTGCATACTATTTAAGCCCTACTCTGAAGGCACAGTTACTGATTTTGTTATGGACTTTCTTATAGCAATCCCCACAAATGTATATGAGCACTTCACAAAATTTATCTTCACAACTCTCCAGTAAAGGGTCTGGAAGGGAAGGGGAAGTGGTGGTGAAAGATCAAATTCTCACATCGGTACAGAACTGAAGCAAACTGTGTCTAAGGTTATTTGGAGGTAACTGATGTGAGGTAGTATAAGACTCAATTCTTCAGAAAAATTTCCACTACGTACTACTTCATATGTTCAAGCACAGTATCTTTTGAGCTTAGATGCTTTCCTTTTGAAAAGCATTCCCATTTTTCAATTCAATTGAAAGGTCACGTTCAACATAGAAGTTGTATGCTAAAGAGTGTGTTGATATGGTAGTTGCAAAGTACAATTCCAAATTAAAAGGAAGGTGCCTAGGGGAGAGATACAGACATGAGAAGGTTGATTAAAAAAAAAAAAAAAAAGGGCAAAAAAACCCCCCTACCCATAGGCCCAGAGCTAGCTAGCAGGTAAAATGGAGAAGCAGCATTGAATAAAGCAACACTTTGAAGTTTGGTTCAGAGATGCAAAAGGAGGTGCAAATCTGTATTGATGTTCTACAGTACTTTTCCTAAGTATACAACTGCACTAAGCATTCAAACAAGAAGAGACCTGAATTGTATTTCCCATGAAGTATGTCTGTCTCATGCTCTCTATATTACATTATTCTCATTCGATATTATTTATGTTGGAACAATACAATGAGGAACATATAAAAAATATTTTGACATGATTATTTTTTTAAGATAGTTTGGTTTCCCAAGAAAACATACATTTTCATGGATTCCATCAAATTGTGGAAAAAAATCCAACCAAAACCCATTAAAATATTCCAGCAGAATTTTCTTCGAAACAGGAAGCGTTGCACAAAAAGTCTTCATGTCACACACAACTCATCATTTTAGCTGAGAAGTACTTTTTTCATGTGTAGAGTTAAATCAAGCTCAGGTTTACTTTTGAGTACTCACGGGGGTTATGAAGTGTACCATAGGCCTGCCATCGGCAGGACCTAAGATAGCAAGTTCCCCCTTTTTGACATGATGCGCCTATGAAGCCCTTCAACTTGTACATTGATGTTGGAATTAAATCCTCCCCTTATTTTTCCTCCCCTTAAATTTTTACTGATCAGCTATCATCCATCAGTTTAGCTGTGCACTTAGTATGAAGTGTTCACTTCACTGAACTGTTTTCATGACTTTGCAGCTCAGATTTATGACTGTATGCTTTGATTATGGAACCACTCTACCAAAAACTGATAGCTAACACCATCACCCAGATTCAGTTTTAAAACATTGACTAGATTTCGTATCCAAAAACTTGAGAAAAATAAAGCAAATTTTCTTCACTCATAACCAGGAGCTGAACATCAAGAAGTTTGATTTCATTTTCCCATTTTTTGGGTGGGAACTCCAGCAAGTATCTTAAAGAAAGAAAACATGAATAAGGTAATGGAACAAGTCAGTGTACAATATCTGAATGTTTAAAATACGACCACAGTTAGCCGCCTTTTTCCCAAAATGAGACAGCTTCTAGGTTAGGAGGGAACTTTGTCTTGTTTCAATAGAGTAGTAATAATAACTTTAAAAAATGCATCCAGTATATCAAAGCTTAACCTAAGCAAACAAACGACCTTGTGGGATCAGTTGGTTCTACTGAATAGTGCCACAAGTTGTTTCTTTCCGCTTCTTTTTCTGGCCACCCTTTCAAACTTTGCCATGTTCATTGCAACTTTTTGTTCTGCTTCTCGCTGTTTCTGCTGACTGCCCATGCTCTGCTCTCCACTCACACAAAGAGCTGCTCACACTGCTCTCTCTTCTGGTTAACCAAAGGAGCGCTGCTAAGGTCCAGTATGTCACCTACAAGCGAGGTTATCTCTAGTACTGACAATTGACCTCATCCTACAGTGGATGGAGGATTCTCAAACAGCTCCTCCTACCTCCCAGTTGGTAAAAAAAATCTTAAACAGCTTCTTCTACTTCATTCCTTACACAAAGTCTACTGCCCTCTTCCTTTCCTTCCTAAACTGTAATTTGTGCTAATCCTGGAAATTTGAGCCTTAGAATTAGTACTTACCCCAGGGATTGTTACTTGTAGCTTTCTAAGTCAAAAACTATGGTAAATTAGAAGCTTTTTCAGTTTATAACATAGCTATCCTTTAGTAGAATTGCCTCTCATACATAATAGAACATCAGTATCTTTTTTTTATTATTATTATTTATTTAGTTCCCCTTCTTTCCACTTAATGCTAGCTCTTATTTCTTGGGCCTCCTTCCCCTTTGGGTTTCCTTGGAGCAGAAAAATGTCAGGGTTTTGCTTTCACTTTACTGATTACATACCAAGTGTATGGATGCTTAATGGATCTTATTCGGCAGGATCATTGATTTAAAGTCTTGCAGAGAGAAAGATCGCTCATAATATTTTTTTGGCCTGTGTGAGATGTCTGTACTCCTGAGCAATTAACTTATAAATCCCTTAGGGGTGTGTGTGTGCATGTAAAATATGGAGTACATATATGTTTTATAAGATTTTGCACTTGTTGATACAGGAAAAAAGGACCCCTTTAATCAATTACGTTTCTGTGAAGAAATCTGGACATTCTTTCACTTGGTATCAGAGCAATACAATAAAATCCCAAGCTGTTCAATATAGGAATAATATTATTTATCAAATTACTTTTTTCTTTTTATTTACAAATATATTTTTAAATCTTTCCTGTATGTTTTCAATAAAATATTACCAGACAATGGCAGACAATTCCAATATGACACTTTCAGATTTCTGGATTTCTTGATTTCTAGGTAGAATGGCAAATACAACTAAAATTGGATATTTTTTTTTTTTATGTATTCTTTATATATACTTTTTTCTATTCATAAAAAAGAACAATCGTATAACTGTGGAACAAATAGATCCCACATAAGTATGTAAGGAGAGATGCGTATAAAAAATTAACACAGGACTTGTAAGAAGCTACTTTACCTGTGATAAAATTAAGAGATATTATTTTGAAACAATATTTCAAATAGTTATTTTACAATGAAAAGATAAAGCACATGAATTTTCCATTTTTTCTTCAAACCTTAAAAAACATTCTCCTTTGCAATTAGGTTATAGCTGGCTATTACCAAGACAAAGCAATTTTCAAGGGTGAAGTCTTAAAGACATTAAAGTAAAGCTTTATCAGGAAACTTGGAGGCAAGCTTAATCACAGAGATCACTAATCTCCATAATAATGACTCCATAGTGTAGGAACAATTTGCTGTCTCATATTTATTACAAAATCTTTGTTGGGGCAATCTTTTTCTCTCAAGGAAATACAAAGTCATGGTATTATCAGCATCACTTTTCTGCAACACTTTAGATATAAACATTCTATAAGACACTTCTAATTGAACAAGAATTGCTTAATTTTTATATTTGTCAAAAATATGTGTTGCAGAGAACTCTTAGTATTTCCAAATAAGAATATGAATCTCAAATCACTATAATCCTCTCTGAGCAGCAGGAATTAAAACATTCACTTTCATTGTGTGGATTGTTAGGAGATGGGCATTTGCAGACTGCGTGATGTGATATTATAATGATATGCTTGTTGCAATATCTCAGTAAAGATGAATCCTGCTATCTGATATTGTTCTCTTTTCTCATCAGCTCTGCCTAAGTATTCAGTATAATATTTTTATGTTACCGCTCTTTTTGGTGGTTATTATCCTCTTCTCTATTAATACTATTAAAAATATTTTCTTAAGTTTCCTCACATTAAGAGCAACAGTATCTCTCTCTTCACGTATCCCTTAGAATCTGCAGATTTTTTTAAGTCTGATGGAAAGAAAATGCTTAATCCTAGAAGAACTCTGATTTTATCCCTTAACAAGGCTATGACATCTTTCTTCCAGTCAGTAAGGTGATGAACACACTACAGAAGCTTATTTTCAGACATTTTGTTCCCAAAATTGTTGCAATGCCATCTCACCCACTAAAAAATTCTGTTCATGCTGCCCACAGAGCAAATTGCTTTCAGAGAGTCCTCTATTTTCCATTATTCTAGCTTTAATATTTCCCTCCTGGTATTGCGTCCTCCTCTTCTCTCCTTACTGTGGTTACATATTGCCTCCTGCCTGCAGGGACAAGGCTGCCCCCTGAGGGGGCCAGAGTGTGAAGTGCCATTGAGCTCCTGAAACTTCTGGTGTGGGACAAGCCAGGGCTGGGACTTGGTCAGGGGAGTCCTAACAGGAGCAGTGAGAAATAGAGCTGGAGATGGGGTCAGAGATTGGAGACAAGGCTACAGCTCACACCTGAGGTCCATCCAGGAGTCAGGGATGAAAACAAGTTGTGGCATGTTGACGTTGGCCAGCCACCAGACCCCCCATGCAGCCACTCTCTCACTCCCCTTCCTCTACTGGACAGGGGGAGAAAGTAAGATGGAAAAGCTTAAGGGTCAAGACAAAAGCAGAGAGATCACTTACGAATTACCATCACAGGCAAAACAGACTCAACTTAGGGAAATTAATTTAATTTATTGCCAATTAAACATAATAGGATAATGAGAAATAAGAACAAATTTAAAACCACCTTCTCCCAACCACCCAATCTTCCCAGGCTCAAACTCACTACTTCAGTCCCAACTCCTCTACTGTCCCCCCAGCAACCAGTGCAAGGGGATGGAAGGGGAACAGAGGTTGCAGTCAGTTGTTAACAATTGTCTGCCACTCCTTCCTCATCACACTTTTCCTCTGCGCCAGCATGGGTCCTTTCTATGGGGTACTGTCCTTCAAGAATAGACTGCTCCAGTGTGGATCCCCTTGGGGCACAATTCCTGCCAGAAGACCTCCTACTGTATGGGCTCCTCTGAACAGGCTGCAGTTCCTGTCAGGAGCCTGCTCCTGCAAGGGCTCTCCATGGGGTCACCAGCTTCCTTCAGGGCATATCCACTTGCTCCAGCATGGGCACCTCCATGGGCTGCAGGGTGGACATCTGCTGATCTTTTCCAGGAGCTTCAGGGGAATCTCTGCTGTTGTGCCTGGAGAACCTCTGCCCCATCCTTCTTCATTGACCTTGGTGTCTGCAAGGATGTTTTTCACACTTTTTTTTCCTCTCTTCTCTTTCTCAGGCATCATTTTACCCTTTCTTAAATAACTTTTCTCCAGGCCACCACCATCTTGGCTGCGGGTGGGTGGTGGGTCCCTGTGCCCTGTGGTGGGTCTGTTGAAGCCGGCTGGAACCAGCTGTGTCTGGCACGGGGCAGCCCCGGCCTGTCCTCAGAGAGGCTGCCCCTGGAGTTCCCCACTGCCAAAAACAAACTTTGCCACCTACATCCAGAACACAAGTGTACCAAAAACCTGTCTCAGGCAAGGACTGGGTGTGCAGGGTTGAGCTGAAACAGAGCTCCTGGGCCTGTGGTTGGAGGGAGACCACAGGTGAGGCCAGTAAATGTCAGTAAGACCCAGTGTTGTCCTCAGGGCCCTGGCATTTCCAAGGAAGGTGCCTAGGACAATGTTTGCTCTTCGTCTCCATCTGGACATGTCTCTGCAGGTACTGCATAGCATTTTGGTGAGGCATTTTTTTCAGAAGGCGGTTTGCTATACATTTTTTGGAGGATGCTTTTAGGATATAGCTAGGACGTATGCCTTGCCAAGGGATTTGCAACTAGTCTTCTCCAACACAGTTTAGACAGAGCCTCTCTACCCTGGGAATCAATGCCAAGTCCAATCTTTATCACTTATATGTTCCAATGAAATTTATTTTACAATTTTACTATAACTGGAAAATTGGACTGCTTCAGTCCTTTTATCAGTCAGAAACAAATCACATGCTGTCATCTTAGGTTCCCATTTCGCTCTTGAATCTTAGTTTTTCAACTATTCCTAGTAAAGAAATGTTAATTTATACTGTAAGCATATGTAAGAGGAGCGTGTCTGCTCCTTTAAGGGTATCTGTTCGAAAGAGACACAAACTAGAACATACAGGGACAAACCTGACCCACACAGGATAAGGTAGGTTGTGACAAGAACAAACTTGATCAGTGACATGAATTGGTAGGAGTATGTGGGGTGTGAGAATGTTTTTGGTTTTTTATTTTCAGTTGGGAGGATAAGGAAAGGAAGGGAGACAAACACACAGATTCATAAAACCTAACCAATTAATGTTAATGCAAACAATAACCAGAAGCAAACCTGGTCAGTCATACTAATTGATGGGCTATTAAGAAACTGCAGGCAAACTGGCACTTTGCAACGGATGAAGTTGCAAACCTGAGGGTACAGGATATTGGAGGGGGCCAGTGAGGCTGTGCCAAGTGAAGAGCCAATGTGCAGGAGAACAGGGAGTGAGGGGCTCAGAGCTGTTGGATGGAGCAGGACCACAGGTCACAGCCAGTGTGCGTGGTGCTGGCTTCAGGGGGGAGGTGAGTTCTGTGCCTTCCCCTATCCTGGTGTGCATGGTGCGTGCACCTGTTTTCACTAGCAAAATTCAAGCTGGACTCACCAGAGAGTAGAGGGGTCCTGTGTCCAGGCAGGGTGTCAGGCGGGAGGTGGGTCCATGCTGGTGTCTAGGGGGACCTGTGAGTATGGAGTTCCTGTGGGATGAGTGTGTGAGTGCTGTGTGTGTGCAGCGAGCACCGAGCTGCACCAGCTGGTGAGTAGAGAACCCGTGGGGTGGGTAAGATGGACCTGTGAGTGTGGGGTTCCTGTGGATGAGTGTGCGAGTGCTGCCTGTGTGCAGCAAGCACCCAGTTGGACCAGCCAGTGAGCAGGGAACCCGTGGGGTGGGTAAGGAGTGCCAAGTGGGCAGAGGGGCCATGCTGGTGCTTGGGGGATCCTCAAATGTGCAGGTGCTTGTGAACCTGGAGAGTGTCATGTGTGTGCTGCACTAGTGACTGTCTGCCTCTGCAGGCAGATGGAGAGAAGAGGGGAAGGGACTTGGTGGCCATCTTAACATCCCTTAACATATTCTATAAGGTCTTATATCATAAGCTAGTGCACACAGCATATGCCATCACCTTCAGGCTATAAAAAGAAGACTTTGATAACTGACTGTAACATAATCTTCAAATTATTTCACATATTTTGAACAGAATAAAATAAAATAAAATAAAATAAAATAAAATAAAATAAAATAAAATAAAAAGTCATTATATCTTGGAGTCATAGGGATGCCAATGTGAGCCTAAATATTCCCAATAACAAGTGTTAGATAGGGTGGACATAACCAGTCTGCTCTAGCAGAAGCCAGCCATAAGCAGTACAGGTGCAAACTGCTTTACATCTGTGTTGGGTTTACCTTGCCCTAGGGCCCAAGAGGTTTTCCCATGGGACCGATGAATTTTGCAACGAGAAGTAGTCAGTGTGTCTTCCATGACAAAGTTATTAATCTTCAATATTTCACTTATGTTTAAATTTCTGTTTTCTACTGGCCAGCTCTCAATCTATTTTTTTTCTAAAAAATATTAGCAATGCTGCAATAAGCGTCAACAATCTGTGTATCAGTAACCTTTATTTGTATGCATTTGTCTGCATCCAGCCATCCTAAAAGTGTTTTCCCACTGCCCTCTCATTCTCCCTTCCATTTTCACTACTTTTCTTTATTTCCTTATTGCAGGACACAGTATTAGCAATTTCTATCTCCCCTTGAATTTAACAGAGCATATCAAAGCTTTTCTCTTTATGTGACAGATATAATTGCAGTCTTTTCCATGAGGAAGCTGGTTGAAAGCAGTAGAATTGCAAGCACATCATCAGTCAACTTCCAAAGTAAGACTGTTGTAATACTTAGTGTTTTGATCCATGGATCCCCATTTTTAAAGCTGTGAGTTTAAAGCACAAAGAGGGTAAATATCATGTCTAAAGTGGAAATGTGACAGAAAGAGGGAAAAAAATTATGTTTAGGCTATTATTTCAGTCCTCCGATGTATTATTCACTGAATTGCACTATCTATCTGTAAAACATTAATATTATCAAAAGCTTTTAATTTCTTTCTAATTTTTGTAAAGGCATAAGATAATGTAGCTAATCATATAATTAAAAAACCCCAAACAATTGGACTTGGACTTTCTGTTAATTTATTGTGAAAAAAAGGTGTTGATTTACCAACATATTATCATAGCATTGAGGCTTGACGCAATAAGAAACATCTCATTTATATCAGTGTAACTAGTTCAGGTATTTAGGGGTTCAAATGTTATCAACTGTATTTATTTTAAAATACTGCACATGTAAAATAATGATGAAGAAAAATGTGTTTTTTTCTATACTCTCAATAAAACATTTTTGTTTCAGTGTTAATTTATTTGGCTTCTTTATTTGTCCCTAGTGGGATTATTGGAGCAGAGATTAAATTTTTAGTAATATTTTGTTTTCTTCTAAAAAATTATGAGAAAAGGAGAAGTTGAAGTCAGGTTTCCTAAGGGCTACAGTTAATAGGATGATTGACTATCTGTTATTGTCTGGTGTTTGGTCTTACCAATAACATCTTCCTTCAATGTATTTTAGCTATTGCAGAAATCAGTGATGGGAATCAAAAGAGATATAGAAGGAATGTGAATATTTAAAGCCTGATTCAAAACACCTTCCATTCTTCAAGCTTTGCAAAAGAAAATAATTATCACTGCGATCTCATTCTCCTAACTGTGGACATATATATATTTATAGATGTATTTGAAATCTGTAAAAGAGTCAAAATTGATTGCTACAGGAGGTACATAAGCATTCATCATATAAGTCTTGTTTTCCCACAACTTGGTGCTTTAGTTTCTCTCTCTTCTACTCTAAATGCTACATTTAATAAATTATATCAAAGTTATAATTATAATTATGACTGTTTGAGACCTCATGCCCTCTGTCCAATTTGGCTAAAAATTGGCCAAGTAATTTGAATTATTATGGGAAAACTGCAAAAACTAATACACTGGGATTCATATGATCTAATACAGGTATTTACACACCAGCAGTGACTCTAAGATGCTGTGTAGCCATTTTAGTCAATGAGGACAAATCCATTGGATAAATACTGTCAAATGTATTTCCTATACAGCTGTCTTCAGTATGTCAAATAAATCACAATGAAATTCATGGCAATATTTCCAGTAAACTTATTATGGTAATATTTTCCCTTATGTGCATATTCCAGTAACCTAGCACCTGAATAGTCTTCTCAAATAATTATTTTTTCACTTGTCCATTTTTTCCTTTAAATATTATTCAGCTTTAGAATGCATGTTTGCACTGTTTACAATGTACAAATAACATTTGCAAAGATAAAAAAACTGTCTATTTCAATTTAATGATTCTATGTGTGCATATGTATGTCTCTAAGTAGGTAAGAGACATTTTATACCCAAATCCAAATGCAAATTTTTATATACACTTAGGGTGTATCTGAAAAAATAAAGCTTTTATGTCAGAAAAGTAGACATCTTGCTTAAGCAGTTTTATACTTTTGATGATTATTTATGATGTATTTTTAGTGTGTTGGAGAAACACTACTATCCTTTGTATTTATAAATTACACTTCACTATTTTTTTTTTGCAGATTGTCTGCCTGCCTCCAGCTACTCCAGTTTGGTAACAAAATTAATGGTACATATGTCAGCAGATGTGCCAAATTAGCACAGTAGACAGCAGTAAGAAATCTGAATTATCTTAACAAAAACCGTTACTTCTTTCTTATTATTTCTTACTTGACTTATTCCACCCTAACCAGTTTTATACACAATCTTAGAGGTGAACCTTCATTTTCTAACTAGATATTTAGATTGATAAATACAATATTTCTCATCTAATGTCCAGGAATAGTTACATTTTTGACAATTGTATGCATTTAATGAGTGATTATTACCTTGAATATTTCTTATTCTGTACATCAGCCGCCTAGAATGACATGTCATTTAAATGGTAATAACCTTTCTATCTTGGCTAGGTTTCTAGCCACTACAGATAACCCACAGAAGAAGACAGACAGAATCGCCTCACTTGTATAAATGGCTATCTCAGAACGAAAAGGAGGCATGCTATGAAGAATTTTCTTCTAATAACCATAAAAGAAGTTTTGATATATACAAAATATTTTAGTATATACAAAATAAATCGGTCTCTAAAAATTATTCCCAGTTCTTTCCATGACCAAAAAAATTCATCTTCCACTCAAATACAGTTATCACATTTCACATCTTGCAGTGTAGTGGAAACAAGTTCATAATTAAAATAGCCACTTTGTTGTCTGATCACTTAGAAAAAAAAAAGGGATACTACAATAGAAATTATTAAAAACTTGAAATCTTTTCTTTCCTTAAGCTATAAATTCCTTTACCAAAAATGTAAAAAACAGAGTCAAGTCTGAACCATTTGAGGCTTTAAAAAGTCAAGAATAAGAATTTTCCCTGAAATAAAAATCCTACCATCTCTACCAGTAGGACAGCTACCAGTAGGACAGCTCATAAAATGGAGCTGTAAAAAAAAGGACATTGACTTCTAGACTATCTTCAATTTTCAAATGGTGATAAAGAGTAGTCCCAAAAAGACTAAATTATAGGAACCTAACTGTAGTGATAAAGGTAGGAATAAATGAAGTGAGGTCTGTTCTTAGTTATTAGTTTATACTAATTAAAAGTTTATTAAAAGTTTATACTCTCTTTAAAGAGCAGGGATGAAAACAATCATTCTTTGACACAGTCACTACAATACCCCTAAACAAAAAGGGGTTTACAAATAACAGCTTCAAGAAAAATAACCTTATTATCAAGAGTGACTTAATTTTGCATACTCATATTTCTATCAGCTACTGGATTAGTTTGTAATTATAATGTGTGTATGAGGTTGTGTCTTTCCTTTCTCTGCTGAAAAGATACAAGACTCATACTAATTACATTCAGAGAGCGAATATGTGTTTGTTTTTCCTGGATATAATTTTAGAATAAACTATTGATTGCAAAATATCTTATTCCAATAGCAAGTCATCACAGCATCAGCACATCAAGACAAAATTCTCCTTTCTAATTGCTTG
Source organism: Stercorarius parasiticus (assembly GCA_013396915.1). Lineage (NCBI taxonomy): Eukaryota > Metazoa > Chordata > Aves > Charadriiformes > Stercorariidae > Stercorarius > Stercorarius parasiticus. Next base: position 53,365 of record VWZL01004799.1, on the reverse strand, counting down.
GTTTGTAAAATATGTTGCGCACAACAAGGAGACTGACAAAAACAGATGTACTCTGTCAGCCAAAGGGGAAATATCTGCATAACAAGTTAGCCCAGGAGAGGCTTACGTTAGCACAGAAATGCAATCGTTAATGTACATTATCATTCTTCATCACTCTGTTCTCTGCTTAGTGTTTTTGCTTTCATCTTCTAAAATCCTGTGTACTACTAGCATTGGCATATACCATTTGTAGAACATATGATACTTCAAATACTTAATGGATCATCCAAATAAGAGAGAAGGAGGGGGTTGATACATGCTTTTAGAAGCAGATCCTTACACCAGGGATTTGCTCACCACAATGTGGAGGCACATCTGGAGCAGCGTATGTAGTTGTAGCAGTCAACTTTAATCTCTCTAGCTGAGTTACAAGTGAGGACAGGGCAGCTATTCAATAAAGCGCCTCAGAGGCTCATGTGCTACTGGAAACAGCAAATCAAATTTAAGAGAACCACAGAGGACAACTCCATTCAGTAGGCATAGTCAGCTGGTGCAATTCAGGTGCCTGACATTTCAGGCACAAACATAGCCCAGGAGGGCTAAAATGATGGGTTTCAATATGCCATGAAGAGGTCATGATTTGTTAAACTGAATGTTCATCACTCATTGCCCTTTGTCTAGGATGTTCAGAAGTCCTCTGAAGATTTTTATTTTACAGCTTGTTTAGACTATACATATAGAATCATAGAATTGTCTAGGTTGGAAGGGATCTTTCAGATCATAGAGTCCAATAATTGAGTCCAACCATCGAGTCCAACCATCAATGTAACACTGACAGAAACCATCACTAAACCATATCGCTAAGCACTACTTCTACCCACCTCTTAAGTGTCTCCAGGGATGAAGATTCTACCACCTCCCTGGGCAGCCTGTTCCAATGCTTAACAGCTCTTGCAGTGTAAAAATTTTCCCTAATATCTAATCTAAACTCCGCTGGTGCAACTTGAGGCCATTTCCTCTTGTCCTATCACCTGTTACTTGGGAGAAGAGACTGACCCCCACCTCTCTACAACCTCCCTTCACGTAGATGTAGAGAGTGATAAGGTCTCCCCTCAGCCTCCTTTTCTCTAGGTTGAACAATCCAAGCTCCCTCAACTGCTCCTCATAAGACTTGTTTTCCAGACTCCTCACCAGCTTCGTTCCTCTTCTCTGGGCATGCTCCAGCACCTCAATGTCTTTTTTTTAGTGAGGGGCCCAAAACCAGGCACAGTGCTTGAGGTGGGTCCCCACTAGTGCTGAGTACAGGGAAAAATGTATATATGTATGTAGGTAAGGAAAGTTTGAAGGAGAAAAAAAAGTAACTGCAGAGTACTGGTAGAATACTTCAGCTAGGATAGTGCAGTTCTACTGGTTCCTTTCCTCTCTCTTTTCCTTTCCTTCTCCTTTCTTTCCCTCTCTCCTCCGTGTTCTCCCCGCCTCACCCCCTACTTCTTTTTGCCTTTGCTCTCTTCCTTGAATTATAAAAGTAGGAGTACATCTGAGAAAGTACAAAAGTGAGGCAAAGACCCTTTAGATCAAATAGTTTTGAACATATAATTCTCACATTTCATGAGGCTGAAGATAGCAGTTGAAGCCAAAGTTAATAGTTGAAATTTGATTAGATTATTCATGTATTTTACCACAGATGAGAAGAGGGGGGGAGGGGAAGGGTGGAGAAAATGAACAGGAAGCAATATTATTGAATTTACACATGCTAACATTTCCATGAATGGTTGTTGTGGCACAATTTTCCTCAAGAAGGAAGAATTCCTTCTTAGGAGAAGCAGCTGAAGGAACTGGATGTGGTGGGTTGGCCTTGGGTGGATGCCAGGTGCCCACTGAGCCGCTCTATCACTTGCCTCCTCAGCAGGACAGGGAGGGGAGAAAATAAGATAGAAAAAAATCTTGTGGGTCAAGGTAAGGTGAGGTGTGTGTTGATCTCTTCTCCCAAGTAACAAGGGATAGGATGAGAGGAAACATCCTCAAGATGCACCAGAGGAGGTTAATATTGGATATTAGGAAAAATTTCTTCACTGAAAGAGTTATCAACCATTGGAAACAGGCTTCCCAGGGAAGCGGCTGAGTCACCATTCCTGGAGGTACTTAAAAGACATGTAGAAGTGCTTAGGGACATGGATTACTGATGTACTTGGCATTGTTAGGTTTATGGTTGTACTTGATGGTCTTAAAGGTCTTTTCTAACCTAAGTGATTTTATGATTTTATGATTTTATGAATTCCAAAGCAATGTGAAATTTTCATTGACGTTGTAAAATCAAGAAGAAATGGAATTTCAGGGAAAACCTGCTCTTGCAAATGTAAATCTAACCGTGAATAGGACAAGTTGAAAAAAATAGATATTTTTCTTGATTTTTTTCTTTCTAAAGCATGTGTGAAAAGAGAGAAACAGTGAGTAAAATAAGCAAAATTCAGTTGCTCTAAGTTATACTAATGAGCAAAATGATGGGATAACAGGAGGATGGTTTGGTTGTAAACACAAAACAAAGTCTACTGTTCATTCAGCTCTAATTTGGAGATTTTACCTGACATGATAATAATTTTTAACCACTGATAGTGTTATCAATACAGTTATTTTAACAAACTAAATTGCTGCCATTATAAGTGATACAGTTTGTGCTGATGTAAGAACAAATTCAAAGAAAGATTAATGAGAATATGAAGAGAAAAAATGCGCATTATAATAAAATATAATGCAAGTGGATATTTACTCTAAGCATGAAGCAGAATGTCAAGTTAAAGGTATCCTTAGCAATACAAATATTTTGTTTGTACTTTTATAATTGTAATCGTTAAATTGCTTAATCAAGGTATGTGATTCTGGGAAGACACCAAAAGGTCATACAACTAGTTTGCAAATTACAGCTGACAATCATAGTAAAATATGATTAAAGTAAAACAAATGCAAATTTAAGATAAATTGCCAGGAAGGAATTGTTTATGGACTAAACAGAAAGCATGATAAAATCCTTTGAGGAATAACTTATATAGAATTTACTTAGAAAAAACTCTGGAGAAGCACAGAGAAATAGTTGTTTTCTTCCATCCCTATGTGAAAATGAGGGTTCTTAAAAATGCATAAGGAAAATGCATGTGGTAATAAAAAATAGTAATGCAAAACTACTGAAAGAAAACATGTGATCTATTGCATATGTTCCAATTGCAGACTTTTGAAAGAAACATAAAATAAAATGTGTAGAGAAATTGCATTGGGTTTGAGTGGCAAGGTTTTGGTAATGGGGAGGCAACAGGGGTGGCTAATAAAAACAAAAACAGATAAAGAAAATCAAACAGGAATTTTTAAGAGTATGCAAAGACCGTAGGGGATTTTGGCTTTTTCTCTGCTTCTTATGGAAGGCAATAAATAGCAAAAATTACTTTAGTTAGCCATCTTTGTTGGAAAATAGCAGATCCTAGTGATATTAAGGGTTTAATTAACTGCATTTTTATTTACTTATTTTATTGAATGTATAAGCTTATATTTTTAAGCAATTGTGTATTAATCTTGTGATTTTTTGTTTTATGTTAGTTCTTTGCTTTATAACAAACAGATAAAATTCGTATTTCAATATAAAATAGCAGTTGCTAAATGTATGCATATGAACATATTGTCTTAGATGCTATAGGCTAGAAGTCAGCTACTATCTTGTATGTGGCTGTCTTTTTCTTCCAAAACTTTTTGTAAGCTGTGTTAGAGGAGTTGTGAAGCAGATACTGCACAGTTCTTCCTCACTTCGCATTGACTCTTAACTGCTAACCTTTTCGTATGGGTATTGGTGGGAGGCTTATCATACTAGTTTATATCATCTCCCTGTTCTTTAAATTTCTGCCAGTATTTCTATCATCTTCTCTTCTGATAGCCCTTCTAGGGCACTTATTTTCTTCATCTGAAATGCCTTGTATGTCTCCACCTGTTGATCCCCTACCATATTAGAATTTCTTGATACCTTCAGTACACCCTGTCTCACATCTATCCCTCTTCTCCAGGTTCTCCAGCTTGCTAACCATTGTTGGCAAATGTTTCAGCCTTGACTGGTGTCAGTGATTTATCATCACTTTCAGTCTTTTGCTCGATTCAGTCCCAGTTCTGAAGCTAACCCTCAAAGCTTCATTCAGGCCATGTAAATCAACCCTTTATTTGGGGAACCTGTCAGAAGTTTAGGTGTCCTGGGATCTCTCCATAATGAAAGGGAAAAAAGTACATCTAGCCTACATGAAATGTGAATCACCTTATCTTGTTCTGATGCCTCTGCAGTCAGGGAAATGTGGCAACACTTTTATCTCAATGAACCAAAATTAATGTTTTAATTTGCATGGGAAGATCAAGGTGCTTTGTACATTTTATCTGAATATTTGATTTAGTTAAATTAACAGAATTGAAAGGGTATTAAAGATTGATTTTTATTTTTCTTTATAAAAATAACCTTTGAAATCGGAAAGTCATGAAGACAGAATACACCCAGTGATCAACATGTAATTAAGATGATTATTTACTCTAATACTAGAGAATTATTTCAACGGCAGAAGTGATCATGTGCATTTAGATAAAGTTTTCTGGTTTATGAGTTTATTAAACACCAATAAAAAAAACCCTCAATGCCGGTATAGTTGTCTTTGTACTATTCTACCTGATTTTTCCTCACAGAAACCCTGATCCAATGACAATTAAGTTTAATAGAAATGTTCCTTTGACTTCAAAGGACTGGCTCCAAGTAAGAGCAAAAAACCAATTGAAAATTCTATTAACAAAAAAAAGTACATTACCTTCTCAACATGAGTAGCATGAATAATAACATGTCACAAGAGAGACCATGAATAACTTATGATTCACTGGAAGCAATAAGATCAGACTTTGAATGCTAGTAATTGCATTTTGTATAAGTTTGCACTTAGCACCTATTAAACTTGCAATTGCTTATTTACCTTTTAGATGTTATTAGACACATGAAGATTCACCCTTCTTCAAATAACAGAAAAAAAGCTAAAAAGCAGTAGTGCATTAGACTAAAATAGTTAAGACATGTACATTTCTATAATGTGAAGTATATCTGTAGAAAAACAGTATTGTGAAATAAGTTGTTTTAATTGAATGGGAGGGGGCGGGGCAGGGAATGTGCAGAAGTTACATATATTTCCCAGGTTATCTTCAAAAGGGCTAGAAATACATTTTGCCCATTGTACACTCTCTTTTAGATTTCCAGTAGAGTAAAATAAGACAAAAATATCCTTCTGCCTTTGAAGATAAATAAATCAGGAAACAAAAACATGGAAAATCATATGTGAATATCACAGATATCTGCTTTGAGTGGCAGGCGTTCATATTACAAGATCAAGCCTGATATTTATATTTACTCCACATTTTTGTCTCAATACTATTAAAATAAATTATAAACTTCTTTCCTCAGTTCTATAAACACATTTAGCAAAATAATATCATAACAATGTTCACATAGACATAGACTGTGAGACTAAAAAATGAAAATTCCTGTTCCTATAAGAGTACATATTTGACTGTTTCCTTTAGAAAGTTTTCTGTAGATTTTTGAAGGGTAAAAAAAAAAAAAAAAGTAGTAGTATCCTCCATGCAAGTCAAGTTCTTTTTTCTTCTGTAAGAGCTTCTTACCCATATTTATTAAAACAAAACAAAACAAAACAAACAAGCAAACAAAAAAAAACCCAAACCAAACACAAAACCAAAAAAAACACCATCAAAAGAACCCCAAGGAAACTTTTTGCTCAGGAGACAGAGAGAGTAGGAAGAGAGAAGGGACAGACAAAAATGGAAAGCAGTGGAAGGGGTGGGGGAAGGAAAACAAAGGTACGTCTAAATTGAAAGACTTCCCTCATTATGCTTTTTATGTGTGCAAACCTGGGACGCTTGTTTTTTTTTTCTGATACATGTGATAGACATTTTATGCACAATGTGAATCACTACATCATATGCAGCTTTATGCTGTGTGTAAAATGCCCACTGGTATCACTGCTAAGAGCTCTGTATATGAAATGAATGAAGAATATGTAGCTGAGCACCTGAAAGTTAAATAGCAACATTTTTACTGCTAACCTCTGGACACACTATTATAGTAAACACTCTCTTGAGGTAGTTATCAAAATCAGTCAGAACTTTTTTCGCTTTACGCCAGTGTACATACATTTGCCATTTTTTCCCACCTTATTCCATGCTTACTTTAAAAATTCTCCTCGCCTTTTTGGTGTGAAATTGAAATCATTAGAATGTCTTATTGAAATGAATGAAAAAATAAATACCTATTTCATTAGTATATTCACAGTTGGCCAGAAAATATCCATTATTGTGATGGTCTTTTGAAGTTTTAGGTAAATACAGCTTTGACGTAACAATGCTTGCAGGTGTCTGACTTTCAGATAAAACCCCAAAAATAAGAATGTGTTGCCTAGGTGTCTTTGTCTCATAACAACTCTTATGATGAGCAGGACACAGCCTAGAGCAAACTAATACAAACACTGGGGAAAAAAAGCCTACGTACAAGGTCTGTCTTACTTGGTCAGGGGGAAAACCTATCTCATTCAGTACCCTGTCTCCAAGTGTTGTAAAAATTGATGCCTAGGGAACAGAATAAACTTAAATAGCAAGACCTGAGTTTTGTTTTATTTAATGTATTTTGGAGCCCTTGGTGTATTTCGCTTCTATGATCTGTCCCAGTTTCACCTGAACTAAACTTCAGCAGCCACAACATGACAAAGAGCTCCAGAGCTTATCTTTACATGTTATTTGAGGAATATTTTCATTTTTCTGTCTTTTAAACTTCTTCCTACTTTTTTTAGCTGGTGTTTCATTATTCTTCTTACATTTGAAAAGACAGCAAAAATGTAACTTTTATGATGATAATAATTTTTATAGACCTCAGTTATTTTTTCCCCTATTTTGCCTCCTTACCAGAGGAGCTTACTTAGTCACTCCCTACGTGGAATGACTGATTTCCTTTTTTTGAGTCTTTTAAAGTACTATAAAATCCTTCCTGAGCTAAAAGTACTAAACCAGAACTCATTATTATCTAAATTTAACCAGATAGCAAATAAAGAAATTCATAGAATCATAAAACAGTTTGGGTTGGAAGGGACGATTAAAGGTCATCTAGTCCAACCCCCCTGCAGGGTCAACTAGACCACGTTGCTCAGAGCCCTGGCTCCAACCTGACCTTGAATGTTTCCAGGGATGGGACAACTACCACCTCTTTGGGCAACCAGTTCCAGTGTTTCACCACACTCATCATAAAAAATTTCTTCCTTATGTTTAGTCTGAGTCTACCTTCTTTCAGTTTAAAACCACTACCCCTTGTCCTATCACAACAGGACCCATCTTTCTTATAAGCCCCCTTTAAGTACCGAAAGGCTGCAGTAAGGTCTCCCCGGAGCCTTCTGTTCTCCAGGCTGAATAACCCCAACTCTCTCAGCCTGTGCTTATGGGAGAGGTGTCCAGATACAGAAGTCCAGATAGGTGTCATCCATATCTCTTGCCTTGTCCAGTGATGTAGTCACTCCAGCATAGAAAGCCACTAGACTGGTCAGGCAGGACTTGCCCCTGGTGGAGCCATGCTGGCTTTCTCAAATCACCTCCCTGTCCTCCATGTGCCTTAGCATAGCTTCTAGGAGGATCTGTTCCATGATCTTCACAGGCACAGAGGTGAGGCTGACAGGGCAGTAGTTCCCAGGGTCCTCCTTTCTACCCTTTTAAAAATGCGTGTAGTGTTACCCTTTTTCCAGTCACCAGGGACTTCACCTGACATCCATGACTTTTCAAATATCATGGAGAGTGGCTTGGCAACTACATCAGCCAATTCCCTCAGGACTCTGGAATGCATCTCATCAGGTCCCATAGACTTATTTATGTTCAGGTTCCTCAGGTGGTCACAGACCTCATCTCCTACTGTGGGAGGGACTTTTCTCCCCCAATCCCTACCTTATGGTCCATTCACTTGAAACATATGGGGAGATGATGTTGCCAGTTAAGACTGAGGCAAAAAAGTTGTTGAGTACCTCAGCCTTCTCCTTGTCTACTGTTACCAGTTTGCCAGTCTTGCTTATCACTTTCTTTGACCTTCCTATTATGGCTGACATTATGACTATATTAGTGGACTCAACGATATTCTGCAATTCTAGGGTCCGCAAGGACACCACTATCATCTTCTGAATACAAGATAGGTAAAGACCCAACTTTTCCCAGCAGCTTCAAGGCATTACCTTAACCTTAATCAAAACAAATCAAGGATGAAAGGGATCCATGAAATGCTCCAAGAAAGCATACTGCCCAGATTCTTCTGTGGGAGCATGTACAAACTTGAAACTATAGCCTCACGACTATGTTATTTGGAAGAGACATTTTGCTGCTGCAGTATTCACAACGGTGTTTCTGATTTTCTTCAATGACCATCTAGTGTATAACACGTGTAGTCATGAGAGTGGTATCCCAAGCTTATGATTGCTGTTCTAATGGTGAAACTGTAGGGTTAAGCTTTTATTGCTTGTTTTTCTCTTATTCCTGTAAATCTCATACTGGCAACACCGAGAGCTGCCTCAAAGCAAATGGCAAACATTTCCCCTCTTAATGGTTTATGCAATTTCCTAGAAAATGGGCTGCATGAATCTGAATCCCTTCAGAGCAGCATGAAAGCTGAAGCCAGTTATCTCATTTTCTGGATGAGTGCTTTAGCCTCAAAATTCTACGCAGAAGTCAATCAATGCTATCTGTGCCTTAAAAAGTGAGCCATCCTCATTTAAACATCACCTTTAAGAGGCAGACTACATATTTTAAATCCTAGTGAGCAGATATACTTGGTGTACAGCTAAAGTCAGGAGCTCCGTAGTCAAGAGAGATGAGGGCATTCTTAGTATGTTTAGGTTTTCGGTCAGCTAGACGTAAGCTAGCTATATAGTATAAGATTCCCTGCTTGTAGTTGGTAGCATGGAAATTTGTTTCCAAAACACCAAAATATAGCTACAGAACCTCAGAGCATTGCCCACTTCTTGGATATGGATGTAAGTCGCAGTTGCATTTTAACTTAAAGCTGGATCTAAATGGAGATGAAATCAGTTTGTCCTATCCCTAGTGTTCTGGGAAATCTGGATGGGTGACCCAAAAGGAAACATCCCATGCTAAAGCTATAGTCCAGTCTGGATGACTGTGAGTCCAGGCTCAGTGAGTATCATGGTATGCATCTAACCTACATTTTTTCAATGGCCCAGATGATTCTCTTGACAATCTAGGCATATTTGATAAAATACTTCAGGCAATCACTTCAACAAGTATCAAAACCAATCCCAACTGTAAGAAGCCTACCAATAATGTCTTCAGACTTTCTAATTGTTTTTGAGAACTCTGATGCTCCTTTTCACTATTTCATTTTTTCTATCTTACAGTTTTCACTATTCAGTTGTACAAACATAATACTACAGTAAAACTAAAAACTGCAATAGTAAACTAAAACCTGCAATTTTCTTTCTGAGGTTGCACTGAATTTTGAAATAATTTCCATATGTATTTATATAGATGTGAATACTTAAATGCATGTTTGCTTTAATAGACAGACAGAAGTTAAAATGTTACACAAATACCAAGTTTGGGAAATGTATTTTTTGTATATATATAAAAATGCATATTTATATATAAATGTGTGTATATCAGATTTATTAGTTTGAGATCATTTTCCCCTCACCTTATGTGATAAACTAAAAGCATTGAATAATTTTCAACATATTTTGAGTGCACTAATGCAACTTACTTCACTAGTTTTTGTAAAAAAACTGAAATTCTGTGAGTCATGGAATGAAGAGAGAACCGACTTGTTAAAAGGCTGTAAGAGATTAAAAAGCTGGTCAGATCAAAAAGAATGGTATTGTCTGAGATAGATAGGAAAATAACATTTTAACACTGTAGAAGATTTCTGTTTGACAGAATTAGGTGGACCATTATATCAACTCAGCTGTGTATGGGACTCCAGTATTATATGCTGACATAGTATTGGATTGAATATCATTGAAAATATTACGGAGATGATGCTTTGCATATCTGTTTATTTTTTCTAATGAAGAACAAATTTTCTTTTCACTATTTTACTTGTTATATCTGGAAGGTATTATTGTAGAGAATATTTATGAAAATGTTACACCAGTAATATAACTAGCTGCCATAGCTGGAGGCTGTAAAGGGCTTATCTAATTCTCCCTGCCATTTAGTATTTTCACAAAAAAGTATTTTTAGATGCTTCTTTTATATTTAATATTAGTAAACAGTTTTACAATTTAGCTCATGCAAATACACTGCTTCTAGGAATGAAATACCATTACTCTCCTGGATCTTTACAGTGTTCTCCAAAATATGTTAATTTGAAGCGGAAGAAAGTCTGTAAATAAAATTAAAAATACAGAAGACAGAAATTTGAAGAAATGTAATCACCTTCAGCTTATTTTATATAATTCGATGTATATAACCAATTCATATCTCATCTGAGGTTTTGCTGTGTTGTGGTTTTTTGTTTGGTTTTTTTTTTGTTTTTGTTTTTTTTAAGTTGCATTCAAAGCTAGATAATTTGGGGCTCTTCTCAGCATGACATAATGAAACATATTCCTAGAAAACAGGGTAGTCTTCCATTATTTTGATGGTTTATGGCCCAATAAAGCATGAGGATACTTCTTTAACTAGAAATCAGTGGATGGGGGTGATTGATCCAATTAGAACAAGATAAATCTGCTGATGAAAAGCAATGAATTTAGCAACCTTACAGGTTCTACTTCTAGAGTAATACTTTTGCTTTCCCTGTTCAAAAACGCTTGTTCTTTCCTTTCTGGTGGTGGGGTATATAAATTAACATCTAATTAACTTCTAAATTACTTTCATCTAACTAGGAAACTTTATTTAGATTAAGTACCAAAGATCTATTATAAGTCAACTGAGAGAACTGTGTTCTCCACAGACAGCAAGACGACCCCTTTAGGGATCATGTTGAGGACCACTCAGCAGTTTTTCTGAAATTCTGTGAAAGAATCCATTCAGGAATGTTTAAGAAGACCAGATGAATTAAATCTGAATGAACTGCTGAGAAAAAATGGTAGAATTATTATGTGAAAAAGTAAGTTACTGGACCATCTGGTCCATTTCTATCTGTTGTTATTAAATAATCCTAGAGACAAAAAAAGGTCTGTTTTGTTATGATCATTACCTGGTGATATAAAACTAATAATGCTAATTTTGTCAAGATTTTGATTTTTTTACTAAAATAACTTGATTTAGATTGCTTTTATGGAGTCATAAAAAAAATTAAATGTTCAGTCCCAAATCCTTTTAGTTAAATGCTACACAAACTTAGTTGATACATTCACTTGTATCGAAAAATAATTTTAAAAAACACAAACACTTGGGAAATTATCTAACTTAGACATTATTGGCATATCGTGTGCTTCAGTAATGAATAATTACACCATGTCATCATATATTAAGTAATCAAAAGCAGGAACATATGTAAGATTTATAAGTTAGAAATGATTTAATTTAAATATGTCTGGATGCTGGTGGCATAGATGAAGCACATCCTTCTATCCATTTGAGACTTAACATCAAAACAGCCTAATGATCTTTGACCTTTATCCTGTGGAGGGTGGCTATGAAAACAAAATGTCTTTAAAAGGGAAGGTGCCATCAGCAAAGCTTTATAAAATTTCAGGCAATGTAAACTTACAATTTCATTAATTACCAAAAATAAGTCTTTTTCACTCTCTGTTCACCTGTTCTCCATGGAAGAGATAATTTACTGAGGCAGAAGTCAAGAGGAAAAAGGATAAATGAAGCAAAAAAGGAATAAATTGGTATGTAGATAATGAACCAAGGCCTGATAATGCATTTCTTATTTAAGGGCAATAAGACAAACTGTGTCTGATAGAAGAAAGCTATAATGAAAATATTGAATAAAAGTCTTACTAATTTATAAAGATTTATTTTAACCTTATAAAAAAAGGAAACCTATTTAATTCAGCTCTTTTAAGTCTTAATTCAAGTTCAGTTTGAATGTCTTTCTGCTTTATCAGCATGCAATTAGGCATGTATTTTAGTAATACTCCTGAAGCTGTTTTGACATTAATATAGATCAAAAATCAAAGTTAAAAGTTTAAGGTTTTCTTAGACATATTCTATTTCTTGATTATTGTTTATTGCTCACTGGAGATGTCATCTGCATCAGAGTTTCCCTTTAAGCTATCTTGATGCTAAATAAAGAACTATAGGTGTTTTTGAGTGTGATTCAGTTAACTAGTTTTAGATATCTACGTTAAGATGGAAAGAATTGCTCCTTAAAAGTCTCTTTCTTATCCTTATAGTGACTAATTCCTTTGTACTTAATATATGCAAATACAATTAAAACTCAGATTATGTACTATATTAAGGGTAAATTTAATTCATTCCTAGATTTCCTTGTTTATTTATTTCAAAAAAATTTTTTTTTACTTTAGACCAGTCTTTTAATGTCAAGAGAATATTGTTTTTAAAAATAAGAAGCAAAAGAGGGAGCTATACAAATGGAAGGAGAAGTAGAGAGAGTTAGAGGGATATGCAGACTGTGGTGAGAAGGAAAAAAAGAGTTTATTAAAAGGACCTTTGACTTTCAAAAGACACTAAAAGTAATCTACAAAGGACTGAACTACCTGAATTTCTATGCCCACCTTTTTATGCTCTTAATTCCTTAAAGTCCTTTTTCAGCTGTTTCCCCAGCAAAGAACTTTAATTCTCTACTTAGTTCTTACCTCACATCTCTACTTTTCTTGTCACACAAATTTTTGCTAAGTACACATTACTTACCAACTTTACTGTTGATTTATGGCTGAATCAGTCATTCTAGATTCCTTTATAATTGTTGGAAAGAATAGGTACTTCCAGAATTTAAATCTCTCATCCTAAAATTTGCAAGTAAAATAGATCAGTGGAATCTGGAATATGATTATTAGCTAATTAAGAAGTCTACAGTTAGAGGAAGTAATTTCCCTGAACATTTATTTGTTTCTTTTTAATTGGCTTTGCAAGGGATGTAGCATGAATAGTTCCGACATAAATATTAAAACAGTTGATTCTTAAAATCAGATTAAATAAACTTCATCTGTACACTTAAATGTCTGCTTTTGGAGATGCCCGTAGGCATCCAAGTCTTGCCAGTACTGGAGCCTACTTTTCAGTTAAGCTGCCATCACTTTCCTGCGTATCCCCAGATCTAGCACAGAGCTATCCTTTTCTTCTGACTGGGTTCCTATAACATACTGCCAGAGAAGGAAAAAAATCAACCACAAAGAGGATCATGCTATATCAATGAATTCACAAGCACTCTACGAGCAGTGAAGAAATATAAAAATGCAGTTTCCAATTTCCTCTATTAGGCTGCTTTTGATGAGACATCAAAGAAATATTTGTAGAGATTCTCTAGGTCAAATGATGCAAATAACGAAAATGATGACAAATCCTTTTGCTGACAGTGCATGTGAAAAAGATTAGTTAATTCAAATTTATATAGCACATATCAATGCATGAATAACACCGCATGAGCACTTGAGAATCTTATTGATGAGATGCTAGTGCAGTTGAACCTGGTAGACCTTTATCTGTCTTTCTGTCTGGCTGCCAGCAGGTTAGAGGCCAATTTTAAAGATCCTTGAAACACTGTCTCTTCTTTATATACCTTCACCACACCTTTTTAATATGTGCTTTCAAATATTTAGACAAATTAGACCTTGTTTTCTAGGGTCAGTGCTGGTCACAAAGGATAAAGTCTTAGGCAGTCTAAACATACCGTTTTTTGCAGAGCGTTCTCAGACATTCAGTTTTTCACTTCATTGAAGAAGCTTTATGTGAGTGAAGTTCATTGAGAAAATTCCACAGTCACTGATAATTTTTCTCGTTGAACTTTAAACTCCTATATTTTCTTTTATGGACTAAGTCATTCTTATTCAGAATCTGACTTCAAAACTGAGTGTCCAGTTTCTATTTGCGGAGAGGAAAATGCCAATTTACAACAGTGAACATATGAAAAAGATGAAAAAAAAAAGATAGTAAAATATTCTTATCATAGACGTTTTAAATACATGCTTATTCCAATTTTTCATTTCTAACTTCCAAGTTCTTTTAAAGTGCTTACAGGTATTATTTCCTTCCTAGGCTTAGAGCAAGTGCAGTCTATATCGTTACTAGTTCTATGGAAACAGAGTCATACCCATGATTCTTAAAGGTTCTTCATCACCTCTTGGTGTTTCTTCCTGAGAAATGCTTTCTGAATAAGGCCTGAAATAGCTTAAACTACTGAATATAGCCTTGCACATTTGCTTACTTTTGTATCTTGGGGTTTTAGCATGACATGTTTTCCTTATGCTGAAGGCACTGTTTTGCAAAGCCATTCTATGTTGAATAGAATAGAATAGAATAGAATAGAATAGAATAGAATAGAATAGAATAGAATAGAATAGTTCATTTGGAAGGGACTTACAATGATCATCTACTCCAACTGCCTGACCACTTCAGGGCTGATCAAAAGTTAAAGCATGTTATTAAGGGCATTGTCCAAATGTCTCTTAAACACTGACAGGCTTGGGATATTGATCGCCTCTCTAGGAAGCCCATTCCAGTGTTTGACCACTTTCTCAGTAAATAAATGCTTCTTAATGTCAAGTCTGAACCTCCCCTGACACAGCTTTGAACCATTCCCATGCAACTTGTTACTGGATACCAGGGACAAGAGATCAGCACCTCTCTCTCTCCACTTCCCCTCCTCAGGATGTTGTAGAGAGCAATGAGGTCGCCCCTCAGCCTCTTTTTCTCCAAACTAGACAAACACGGAGTCTTCAGCTGCTCCTCATATGCCTTCCAGCACTTTCACCAGCTTTGTTGCCCTTCCCTGGATGCATTTAAGTACCTCAACATCCTTTTATATTTTGGGCACAGAATTGCATGTTATCTGTAGTTCTTCCAAGTGAGATCTCATATCACATCACTGTTTATGTTCTTGAGGCACTTTCCTTTGTATATTTGCCACTGGAGAACTGTAAAGTTCTATATAGAGGTGGTGTTTTACTTTTTTAATGCTATTTAGTATATGAAAAAATCTCCATATTCACAGAGTATGCCAAGTACATTACCTTCAAATCCCATGATGGATATTCTCTTTTGCATGCGCACCATCAGAGGATCCTAGATAGAAACACTCAGGTCCATGACCTCAAAGTCTGTGCAAAGATATCGTCTTTTTTACTAAAAAGCCATGCATTCCTACATTACTGATTCACTTCGTAATTCTTATAATCCTTTTCTTTAAGTATGGAAAACTGTAATATTTGATTCTGTCCCTCTCTTTTTTGAGCACTTCAACATTTGTTAATTATTAATGAATATGTCCCAGTTCATGTTCTCTATTATTTTCAGTCTTTATTTTGTCACAAGCCCAATGAATAATTTATTTTTTTTTTTTAACCTTATGAACTGCATTACTATCTTGTTCTATTTATTCCTTTCATATACTTCATGTTTTGGCTGCACTGTTCTGTATTTTTTACCCTGATAATGGCACAATTTATAAGATGATTAGTTGCCCAGTTACTTAGCTTACTCTGGACGTAAGATTAGTACTACTGCTCTTATTATTATTCTGTTTCTATTTCTACCCCAATTATTAATTCTGAAGTAGATTTATATAGATGTCTATGTTTTGTCTGATTTGTTTTTCTCATCTCTTTTGCACTGCATTTCATTGTTTATGATGCTGTCATGTCAATGAAATCAGTGACTTGTGAACTACTTAACCTCTTCCAACCGTATCAGTTTTGAGGTAGCATGTAGCTTTGGCAAGAACAAGAAGGGAGGGAGGGAGGAAGGAAGGAAGGAAGGTTATATCCCAATAACTCTATGGAGACATTTATATTTATCAACAAATTAATTTAATTTTACTGTAAAGTTTTTTCACCTATTTGCTTTTTTGCTAAAGAAAAAAGTTGTACTTCCCTTAACACCATAAATTGCATCTTATATACATTTACATCATACAGACTTAGTCCATTTTTTAACTTGTCATTAACATGATTTCACTAGCAAGATCTAACTACTTTGTGAACTTCTTAGCTGCAATTTTTAAGGGTTTGAGGCTCACCTCATATCTAATTTTTGAATTAGATTATTTGCACCAAAAGTCCTCCTAGTTAGTCTTTGAAATTTTTGTTGTCATTGCTTTAATCTCTCAGAGGACTGCACTAATCACACAACACTGCAAAAGCCAAATTAAGCCCTTCACAAATTTCTGATGCAGTGCTACTCTATATGTAAAAATAATTATTAAATGGCAGAGAAATCTGGACCTGGCTCTCCTGCTTTCAAGAAAGCAGCTTACCTATTATTAGTCTAGCAAAGAAAAGTTTTAGTTTTTCTATCCTCCTTTGACTCAATTAATCACTAAATATAACTGAAAGTTCATCAGGAGATGGTGAACTTGCTGTGTCCGCAATGATTAAAAAGATTGGTTCATACTGGTTAATATTTAAAGTGCAACATCCCTCTTTTTCTTTCTTTCCAAGACACGCATGGTCAGTGAAGCTACAAGAGATTGCCATTGACTTCTTAATTGCTCTCCTTCACTGCTTGGAGGGAGTCATATGCAAATGTTCCACCAGCAAGTTATAAACAACAGCTGTATTATAATACCAGTGGTAGCACACCCTCAGCAAATTTGCAGAGGATACAAAACTGGGCTGATATATCAAATGTTTGTGCTGCCATTCAGAGAGACCTTGAAGAGCTGGAGAAATGGGCTGGCAGGAACCCCACTGGAAAAGTAAAGCCCTGCTCCTGGGAAGGAGTAACTCTAGGAACCAGGACAGGTTGGTGCTCAACTGACTGGAAAGCAGCTTTGCTCTGGAGGAGCAAAGTGTGTGTTCCTTTCAGACTATGTTAGTGTCCTGGTTTGAGCAACACAGGACTAATTTCTAATGTTTGGGAAAACTCTAGTGTCTGAATTTGTGAAAATATTTACTTTACAGCCAGCTATGGCATGTGGGTTTCAAGTCTCAGTGTTTTTGAGTTAGCCAGGTTCAGGGATGAGGAGGAGCGAGACCTGGGCACTTGGCCCAAGCTGGCCAACATGATTATTTCATATCATGAACATCACATTCAATATAAATTAGAAAGTTTGCTGTGAAGTTCTCTCTCTCCCTTGATGGCTGCAATACTGAGAACTTTTTGCCCTGGTGATGGACCTCTGAGGTCTTCCCTTCCTTCCAAAGCTGTAGCACTCCCAGTGTCCGACATTTGCTGTCTACTGCTGTCAGTGCACAGCTTCCTACTGATATAATTGTCTGAATATAATCCTTGTATATTTTATATTGGTATTGGGATCAATATTGGTTCCTTAGTGTTATTAATGTTAATTACTTAGTCTTATTCTATTAAATCTGTATATATTTCGATCTTCAAGTTTCCTTATTTTTTCCCGATTCCCCTTCCCAGGTGGAGAGAGGTCATTGGGTGATAGAATAATTGTCTAAACAACAATAAATTGTGTTTCTCAAACCATAACAGTTAGACCTACATGATTGCTCAGATTTTGGAATTAAAGCTGCAATGGCCAGATTTAGTGGTTGAAAAAAAAAAAAGTGTGCAAGACTACTAGAATGAGAGAGGCAATTCTTCCCCTCACTTTCATTTAGGTAGCTAAACCCTACAAAATGTTTAAGATTTAAGACAAAATGCTGTGATTTAGGCTTCTTGTTTGTTGACTTATTCAGGCACGTACTTCCATGCATGACTTTAGGGGTACATCTATAAAAAGGAACTAGGGAGTAAGCTCAAGAACTGTCCTCCAGAGTGTCCACATTACAAACTGCAGGATCCCTTAATCTACCTGGATTTGCTTGGTCTTCTCCAACTAACTGTCCAAGGATGAATTATAGCAGAGAGAATGAGCCCTAGATAGAGGAGACATGATCCAGTGGTTGCCTGGTGGTGTTCATGCCAGAGGTCTGTCTTGGAATCTGCATTATTTTTTTTTTAGCCATATAGCTTCAGTGGTTGCTCACCTCTCCTTTCTTGCACACCTGGACTCTCCTTATTTAAAAAATAAGAAACATGTAAACCTTGCTTTGGGCATCTGGCCTAGTGCCAACCAAACTAATCTTTGGAACCAGAAAAATATTTCTTTGCCAGAATTAAGTGGTCCAACACAAACTACTGCTAATTAAATTATCCTGAGATATCATTGTACTGCCCCATACAGTCAGGTCATTTTCGCAAGTGCAGAAAAAGATATCCCACATTTATTTTTCACAGCATTGTGGATTTTATCTTGTGAATTTTATCCCATTATCATTTTGTTATATCAGAATCAAGCTTAATTTTTTTTTCCTCCTAAATGTCTGAAATTTCTTTTCATATTAATGTTTTTTGTCACATTTTTTTGTTCTTCCTATTGTGTAATAATTACACAGTAATTAATGACATTTAATTTCCGCCATTTTGTATATTTATACATGTCTTTTGATTCTAACATTGTTTATAAATAATTTTATATGTCTTAGACAATGTATGCATTTTATGTGGCTCAAAGGACTCCATGATGTTGTAACTAATGATATGTACCATACTGACATGCATATCAGAGCTGTATTCAAATTAGGGAAAGATATCCTTTAGTCAGTGACATTACAAAGTAAGTATTGAAATGAGAAATAACACTGCAAATTGTATTGCAAAAAAAAGATGGACTGACTGGAAGCTATACTTGTCTAACTTCTGTTAAATAGAATTTTCTTTAAGCAGTTACTTTTGGTATATGTTGATGTTACTAATGTAGAAGATATTGTGTAATATTTGATATGGATACATATGGGGGCTGTGAAAGCATTACAGCATGATGTGATTATAGCAGGCATTCTAATAAGGAGGCTTCAGACCTCTCCAGTTCCCAAGTAAAACCATAAATGTAGAAGAAAGATATAAATAAACAGTAACAAAAGCCATAGAGGCGTGTAAAGGAAAATGAAATATGGTTTATATTAGAACCTGAAAAGGTATATATTTGCCTACCTGTGCTGGTTTTGGCTGGGATAGAGTTAGAGTTTTCTTCATAGTAGCTTGTATGGGGCTGTGTTTTGGATTTGTGCTGAAAACAGTGTTGATAATACAGGGATGTTTTCATTATTGCTGAGCAGTGCTCACAAGAGTCAAGGACTTTCCTGCTTCTCACCCCACCCCACCAGCAAGTAGGCTGGGAGTGCGCAAAAAGTTGGGATGGGACACAGCTGTGACAGCTGACCCCAACTGAACAAAGGGATATTTCTTACTGGAAGTTGGTATGATACTGTGTTTTGGATTTGGGATCAGAAATAGTGTTAGCGTACTGGAGTTTTTGGTTGTTGCGAAGCTCTCAAGGCCTTTTCTGCTCCTCATACCACCCTGCCAGCGAGTAGGCTGAGAGTGCACAAGAAGTTGGGAAGAGACACAGCCATAACAGCTGACCCCAACTGACAAAAGAGATATTCCATACTGTGTGACGTCATGCTCAGCAATAAAAGCTGGGGGAAGAAGAAGGAATGGGGAGACATTCAGAGTTATGGTGTTTGTCTCCCCAAGTAACAATTACACGTGATGGAGTCCCGCTTTCCTGGAGATGGCTGAACACCTGCCTGCCAATAGGAAGTAGTGAATGAATTTGCTACTTAAAACTAAAGATTGTCAAAACTAAAGATTAGAAGAATCACCAAAGTTTCAGAATGTGATAACAATAGGTTATAGAAAAAACATATGTATGGTATTTTTGAAAAAAAAAAAAAAAAGAAAAACTAATGAAAATACAAAGCTAATGTATGAGTTATATTTAAGACAAATTCACATAACAATTTTTGGCAGACTTTCAGGAGACTATTGACTTAGTACCGACTAGCATATTTCAGATAAAATCTTCCTGAAAATGCAGGAGATCCTAACAATACTTAACAGGAGACAAAGATCTCATTTTCCTTTAAATGGAAGACCAATTATTCTTCTGCAATCAATAATAATGCTAAATCTGAAATTTCAAAAGAAAGTCTATAATAACTTTAACACATTTCCAAAGCAGTTTGAAATTTTACAGTAAACTCTTTAGTTCATATAACTGTTATTTTTATATTAATTCATGCTTTTCCTCCATGTATATCTTTCAAATGGTCCCCCTTTGTCAAGGATAGCATTTTCTCAAGTCACAGTCCTTCTCTTGTCTGACCTTATTGATTTTGACATACTAATAAATGATTGTTTCCACTTTTATTCCATGCTTCCTTTTGAAGAAGAAATTCTAGGCAGATAGTAAACAATTCATTAGATATTACCTCTCTGCCATTACTTATATTTTATGATATAGTTATGAAATGACTTTCAAAAGAAATTGCAGACAGTGAGTGAAACTGCTATCAGTGTCATCCATTAGGAATACAAGTTTCTGGTGGGTCCAATAGAGAACAAACTAACTTAGGTCTAAATATTGTCTATTTTATAAAACTTGTTACTCTCAAGGCTAGCATATAGAATTCCCAGAGTGGGGTACTAAAGTCTATCCTAAGCTTGTATAAACATCTTTTTTAAACTAAATATCTGCTTTCATAAAAAAAAAAAGAAAAAAGAAAAAGAGAAAAAATTTTTTTAGGGAACAACAGTGTCCATTACGATCCCATCAACTATGACCTGATATACTCTTTGAAACTCTTTGTTTCTGGGAGTTAAACATTAAATAGAAGTGAGCTGCTTATATCATAATGGATATAAAAGTCAATACTGCTACTATTATAGGATGACATTCTTGCATGATTAGTTATATGTCATTTTAAACAAAGCTCAAATATTAAATATAACTGGCCTGGTCTTTGCAAACTTTAAAAGACAAATGAGCTAATAACAGAGAAAACAGCTGAAGGTGGATTTCCAGAAACTTCTGGGCCTTGGGTCCAGAGAGAGTCCAGGCTGCCCCAGCTGCCTGGCACACCATAACCAACTCATGAGCAGGTAAAATTAGTGACAATTAATGAGTACCAAATATATTTAGTGTTAATGCTTCTGTACGTTCTATATATGATTTCTTTCACTTCTCAGCTGTTTGCTACCTCATTTGAGTTTTATCTTTTTTCAGGGTGTTATGTACATAAACTGCACAATTCTATTTTTAACATCACATTAAAACTGATTTACAACATATGCATAATAAGTTCCTTTTATTTTCTTCAAAGAGATGTACCTTTTATCCCCTAAATTGCTCAGGGCAAGGAAGAGATGTAACAGGGAATGCAGCCTTTGGAAGTCCCACTAGATAAGCAGAAGTAGGCTGGTCTGCAAGAGACAGCAAGAGAGAAACATAAGAAGAAATTGCACTGAAACTCATAAAATAATGAAGAGCAACAAGAAAAATGAGAAAATGGGCAACTCTAAGGCAGGTTAAATGTGTGTTTATTTGAAAGAAATGAGGGAGGAGGAAAATGCTCTTTAAAGTCACTAACCCTTTATAGTAAGGTTATAATGTATAGAACAACAAAGAGATTTGAGTTTCAATTTGAAAATGAGATCTTGTTCCAGTTCATCAGTTAAGTGTACTATGCCTGTCACGGTTATGGAAAGAGAAATTGTCACCTTCCTTTTACAAAAAGGTTCAGATTCAATTCTTTGGTCACACATTATCACTGCTGATCAGTTACAATTTGAATTTCCCTTTACCACCACACCCCACAATGAAAAGCCTGGCTCCATCTCCTTGATGGCTTCCTTGATAAGGAAGTCATCAAGGTACAAGGGTAGCTGCTGTTCCCTCACAGCTGTCTCTTCTTAAGGCTGAACAAGCCCCAGTCCTTCAGCTTCTCTCACCATGACCATCATCTTGGCTTCCTCTGGACTTGCCCAAGTTGATCAACACTTGACTAGCAATGAGGAGGCCCCAAACTGGACAGAGTAAAGCAACTGGAAAATGTTCCACAGTAATACTTATTTCATGTTTGTTGCTTCTGTTTTAGACCTGACATAAATAAAAGTAAGTAAGTTTGTTTGGTTTTTCCCCAAATACAATTGTTGATTTAGTAAGATTACAATCTTTCCCTCCAAATTATGCCCAACACATCTAAATGTTTCTAGTAGATCTCTAAAAGGAATTACACTCAGTGTTAATATCCCTTTTCAAACTGGTTAAAGCTACAACAGGTACTGTTTCACAATGTTTTACAAGCACTGTCCAGTGGATATCCCACAGTCTATTTGGGAAACCTGTTACAATGTTTGATTACCTTCATTGTGATTTTTTTTTGCCTTGTAACTAACCAGAAGATTTTTTGGTCTAAAACTTAAGTGCATTGTTTCTTGTTCATTTGTTGTGCACCTCTTTCAGAGGCACCTTCAGAAAACTCTAAGCAGAATTCAGAAAATTAAAATATTTTAAAATGAAAAAAAACTTGGTAAAATACGGAGGAACTTTATTTTGAAAATGTATACTATAACAAATAGCCATTTGATGCTACTCTCAAAGTCAAGAACTACATTTTAATTTTGGGTAGAATTTTAGTACAAATATGCTAAAATAATAGAATAAATAAACAGTCATGGAGGAATAGAAGGGCAATTCATTTTTTTATTCTGCCTATGCTAAGACCAACACTGTCAGAAATATCTGTAATTAATAAGACAAAATTTAATCTTATGAGCAACAATTTCAAGTTAGTAATTCAATGACCTCACCATTCTATTACTTAAATGATAGTAAATCTTACATTATTTTTTCTAGTAACTGCAATGTAAATAGATGTGTGTAAAAGGCAAAAAAAAGTTAGAAATCAAGTTCTAGTTTCCACTAAATTAGTGATCACATGCTGAGTAACGAACACAATGATTCTGATATGTTTGTGTTATTGAAACAGATAGCTATTTCAAAATATAAATATATTGAAATAAATGGCCAGAAGAATTGAACAAATTCTCATAACATGGTCTATTAATTATCAGTAAGACTGCTATACTGGATTTTTTTTAATAACTGTATACTTTTTAACCAATTCTGGTAGTATGTTCTGGTAGTCTTTGAAAACATAAAGAGTTAATAATAGAAAATAGAGATTGCTTCATATTTATTTGTATGAAGATATTGATCTTTGTGAAGACTAGGAAGGGTCGACAATACGTTGATCACCTACTCCATATCTCTTGCATGCTTCATAAATTTACCAGAGAACTAACTTTGTGTAGTTGAAATTTGGAGGCATGAGTTTCACTCTAATATTAATCCTGTCACTAAAAGTGTTTCAAGTGCACAGTCTCTATTTTAGTGTCTTTTAGAAAGCTTTCGAGGGTGCTGTCAGATTTTTCTACTTGTCTAGTCATCTCTCCATCTGGACAATGCATCTGAAAAGTACACCTGCTCTGTTACCATCTAGAAACACTGGAGGATAGACTGGGAAGCTAAGGCAAGTCAGCTACAGTCCTACATTTAATTTATGTACTTACTTTAAAAATCATACTTAACCCAAGCTAGATTAAGATAAAATATGAATAAAAATATGTAGTCAAAATAACTAATTCAGACAGAATAGTAAACAACTGCACAGATAAAGCATGAAAAAAAACCAAAACCACAAAACAAAACCCTACTAAGAGTAAAACTTCATCAGAAATATCTCTGCTTTATTCAGTTAACTTTCTGTCCTCTTTAGTAAGATGGCTGACAGGTTTTTATTTTTTGCATCACTTACGCATCAGTTTATAATTATTCTGGAGATCCTAAATGGGAGTCTCAGTTAGAGAGGTCTTACCTTAGAAAGCTTTCTTTAAAGAATATTTTTAAGCCTATCTCTTCAAGGACACCCTTAGCTCCACCTGAATGATGTTAGTTCTCCTAATCAATTTACCTTCTGAAGTCTTTGATAATGTTCGGACACATCTATGTTTTCATTCAGGAACTCATATTTCCCTTCCTTATTTAACAGATGGTTGGATCATTTTTAGTTAAGCATCATGTCTCGTATTTTCATTTTTAGACAAGATGTCAATCTCCTATCCTATCTTGGCTAGCAAACATCTCCTTACCAAGCAGCAGTACAACTGACCTTCTTTCTCCTTTTCTGACCAATTGCCATGGTTCGATAAGAAATGTTTCTAATATTCAGCCTATTTTAACAAACATTCTTGATATAAACATCTAAAAAGGGTAACTTTGTGTAGCTTATTATTAGCTCTAGACTGAAAACAGGCAAAACAATAATAGAACAATTTTTATGATTGACAGAAATGCTTCTCTGTTTCTTAACCATAAAAAAATTGATATTGACATAATAATTTGGGGAACATGTGCAGTATATATTTTTAATATTCATACAAATTAATTATTTTAATATACTCACACTGACGTAGGAGAACATGTCCTGACAGATGTTGCTTTTATATTTATAAAGACAAGAAGAGGATGGTGTAATTGTCCTAATTGTTGGAGCTTTTTAAGGGTGAAAGCAAAGGGTTGTTCTTGTTAGGGGACTAGGTATTAATCTGTTTTGTTTTTCTTTAATTAAAAAGAAAAAAGTTTTCAGACACTGAATAACTTTGCCTTTATGGAATCACATATGGCTATTCAACTTAGTATGACTTAGGTTGTTTGTCAAGATTATGATTTCACTAAAGTTTATGTCTTCTGATAAGATGATTCATGTTCTATTTTGCCTTTTTAAGACAATCCCAATAATGTATATTTCTGATCCTTTTCATAATCAGTCTTAGATCAAGTTGACATACTATAAGCTTATCCATGCTTCACTGAACAACCACAGACTTCATAGTTTTGTAAGAATGCATGGCAGCCAGGGTAAGGAGTACGTCAGGTCCTGGTACGTCCTTGGGCAAAATACACCTACACCAAAATCCAGCCTTCAATTTCAAGTAAAATAGCTTAAAAAGGTTTAGCTTTAATTTGTGAGAGAATGAGGCATTATAGAGTTCTGCATGTGAAGACCTGGTCAATCATATAAAAATCTACTCAATTTGGTTTGAGGTAGATACCAGGAAGCTTACTTTTCATAGACTGCGAGTCCCTTCACGATGTGCATTGACCAGAGGGAGTTCGCTTTATGAAATACCCTACCTGGAGTACTGCATCCAACTCTGGGTCCTCTAACATAAGAAGGACATAGAGCAGAGCAGAGCAATGAAGATGATCAGAGGGCTGGAACACCTCTCCTATGAGGACAGGCTGAGAGAGCTGGGGTTGTTCAGCCTGGAGAAGAGAAGGCTCTGGGGAGACCTTATAGCAGCCTTCCAGTACCTAGGGGGGGCATACAGGAAAGATGGAGAGGGAGAGTAGTGATAGGACAAGGGGTAGTGGTTTTAAACTGAGAGTAGATTTAAATTAGATATAAGGAAGAAACTTTTTACTCTGAGGGTGATGACTCACTGGAAAAATTTGCCCAGGTAAGCTGTGGATACCCTGTCCCTGGGACTGTTGAAGGCCAGGTTGCATGGGGCTTTGAGCAATCTGGTCTAGCGGAAGGTATCCCTTCCTAAGGCAGGGGGGTTGAAACTAGATGGTACCTTTAAGGTCCCTTCCAACTCTAACCATTCTATGATTCTGTGATTCTATGATGGTGAAGTACATGTTGAAAACTAATTTGACTGGACAAAATGCATGGATTTTTAACAGATGTCATATTAAAAGGTATTTGGTTTTCAATAGTAATAAGAATTAGGTCTGTAACCTACATTCCCCACTACCCCAGAAATGAAATATTTTCATTCTTTAAATCAAAAGTACTTGTGGTTACTTTTAGCAGACTTGCTTGGCACACCCTTTTCAGATGATAAATTTGTGTTGCAAGTGTTTGCGATGTGTATTATACAAATAAAGTAACGAGGTCCTTGTTCAATGAAAAAAAACAAGATAAAATTTCTGATAGACTTAGTTGTGATCTGACAGGAACATTCTCTAGAGTTAGGAGAAACAGTTATCCCTAGTTTTTCTGTATATTGTGGAAAGTATGTAAGATTTCACTGGCACCAATTAAGTGACTGATACATAAGAGATTATGAACTGTTTATGCCTGATACATAAGAGGTTATGAACTGGTTATGCTTTTTCCCACCATGAATGTTTGGGTGGTCATTAAATCCATACCAATGCCTGATGTTCTCTCACCATGTACCCTGGTTAATTAAAGGGAATGTAGTATCAGAAAGGATGCCCTAGGTCATTAAATTGCCTGGTGTTGCAACGAACCATGTTTCATAATTTTTTTTATAACTAGATTGAGCTGTTTTGGAGGATGGTGGGGGTGGTGATTTTTGTTTTGGTTTGGTTTGGTTTTTCTAAATGTTCAGTGATTTTTTTCCCCACTTCTCTGATTGGAAGTCTACTACTGTACCCCCCTGCTTAAATGGTTAAAATCTTTTTCTAATTCATAGCTTAAATGTACCTACAACTAGTTTATATACACTATGTTTAGAGCTAATATTTTCTTTATTAGCTAGCTGTTATATTTTATGTCATTTTCCTTGGTATATTTTTAGAGAGGTCATCTTTCTTCTCAGTCTTCATTTTGCCAGGCTAAACCATCCAAGTACTGTCATTCTCCATAAGATAAAATCTCTTTAGAACCCTTACTCCCCAAGTAGCCCTTCTCTGTTCTTTCTCCAGTTTGAATTGATCGTCTTTGAACTTCGGTGCATGGAACACTTAAAAACTTTATAAAGTAGTATTAGTATCTCCTTGCCTCTGTTAGGCATCCTGTCCTAGTAAATTTCCCTTCATGTTGGTGTGTCATCATAATACTATGATGATTTAGTGCTTAAATTCTCATAGAAAAATGATTTCATATTATTATAAGTCTCTAGATAGAATTTTGTTCAATTTTGAAACTATTGCAAATCTGAACCATAGCAAGAGTTTCATAGGTGCTGAGTACACTATGAAAATGACATTGAGATGACATTTTATTGTGAGGTGAGACATAATCAGCATAACATTGCAGATGCCTTGCTATTGTTTTTATTTCCTTCCTAATCATGTTTTTTTGTGGGTTTTTGGTTGTTGTTGTTGGGTTTTTTTCATGTTTGGGGTTTTTTTGTTTGTTTGTTTTACCCCAGTTTCAATAAACTATTATTTTCAAAGCCTTTAGTTGTTTACATATTACTGGGCAAGACTGAGATCTTTGAAAGGAGAGTCTATCTCAAATTATTTTAGTAGACAGATGATCAAACATTCCTTCATATGAAAACTTGTACACAAGCTCTATTTGAAGACATCTAAAGGAAAATTTGTATTTTACCATGCTTTTTGTAAATTAAATTATCTCTTATTTGAAGAATAAATCTCTACCCAAAGTTACAATAATGCAACTGACAAGCAGAGTCACCAAATAAATCCCAATGCTTTCTAAAAAATGTATAAAAAGTAATGCTAATACTGAAATTTAAAATACTTTAAGAATTAAATCTCAAGTATCTAGTCTTGAAATAGAAGAAAATTCCCAAATAACTATGGGAAGAATATTATCCTCCAAAAGAGTAGTTCAGAAATGTTACAAGGATATTGTTCCAAGAAAGTATTTTCACATCACGTCCTACAGCCCAGAAATGACTACTTGGCATTTGATTTAACAAGAATAGCAAACTCCAGTCATTTTGAAAACTTGGGGTGAAAAAAGCCAAATAATTAATCAGTATTTTGCTCAGAGTTAAAGACACCCACTAAAGGATAACAGATGACATAGGGGAAAACATACCGGTATTTTCATGACTGAAAATTTAAGCAGTATACATACAGCATCGTAGGAAAATGGGGAGTTGGAGTCAATGACAAATAAGAAATGATGGATGGTAATCAGCTGTGAAAGGCGACGATGACAAGCAATTTGTGTTTGATATATAAAGAGGAATTGAATGGAGGAATCCTTAAACATTTTGGCTGAGATTCTCATGGAGATAGATGCCTTAGGATCTTTTCACAGATTTCAGAACCAATTTGTTTTAGTGCATTGCAACAGTTGATCCGTTGTATTAATTTCTCTTTTGTTTAATGAATGTATAATGGTGTTGTTACAAGTGCCACTTGCATTTATTTTATGAAATGAAAGCTATTCAAAGAGGTTCTCTCACATATTTTAAGAGTTTATTCATGTTACCTTTTTTTTTTATATCTTTGATTAATCATGTCAAGGTAGACTGCAAGAGCACATAGTCTTTGAATGCTACAGATATTTCAAATATACAGTAGGCAAGTAGTTCTGTGAAAGAAAGCTGGTGTTGCATGTGTTTGTGTTTATAAATCTAGCATCCTAAGCAAATGAACCAGAGTTGTAAGATGAGAGCAACCCAAGTAACTGAATAACTCAGCAAGTCACCATGCATATGTTTTTAAGGTGAACACTTCAAGAAAGAAAGAGCACTCTTCAGGAAATAATGTGTCAGACTAGAAGTGAAGCACCTCCAGGAAATAAAACACTTAAGACACTGACTGCTCACGATATGAGTAAACACCTGAATACCAAGGTAAAGCAGCTTGCTTTCCAATTATTTCTCTTCTCTTCCCTACAATGAGCAGGGCAGACGTGAAAAACAGCCAAGAACAACAAATGGTATTACCTTGGTGGCATATTTCAGGATCAGTTAAACCACTAATTAGGCTTGCAGACTAGTCCTTAGCCTCCTGAGAAATGGATTAGAGGCAAGTACTTTGCTGTGACTTGATTATTCAAGCAGGCCCTGAAGGATGACAGGTTCCACAAATCAGGCCTCATATGAGATGCAATCCTTTGTCAAATTTAATTAACATTAGCCAGCACATACAAGTGCTTCAGAATGAGGGACACAAACTGAATTATTGATGAAGGTTTTTGTTTACATCAGAATCTAAACATGACCTTTTGATTTTGATTTTCTAGTGTATGCAAAAAATACATCTCTTCCTTTTCAGTCTAATAGAATGTTGGTATGTTTTAGTGTGATAGCAGGTTTCCTCTCGACATGAATTTGCACTGTGTTTATGTTCGATGTCTTGAGCTTGGAGCGCTTGAAAAGGTTCCCCTCATGGTGAGGGATGACTGGAGGGTGGCTAATGTGATGCCTATCTACAAGAAGGGTTGGAAGGAGGATCTGGGGAACTACAGGCCTGTCAGCCTGACCTTGGTACCAGGAAAGATCATGGAGGGGATCATCTTGAGTGAGCTCTCACGGCAAGTGCAGGGCAGCCAAGGGATCAGGGCCAGCCAGCATGGGTTTAGGAAAGGGAGGTCCTGCTTAAGCAACCTGATCTCCTTCTATGACCATGTGACCCACCTTCTGGACGTGGGGAAGGCTGTGGATGTTGTCTATCTGGACTTTGGTAAGGCCTTTGACACCGTCCCCCGCAGCAGTCTCCTGGAGAAGCTGGTGAATCATGGCATAGACAAGTGTACTCTTCGCTGGGTTAAATACTGGCTGGGTGGCCATGCCTAGACAGTTGTGATTAATGGGGTGAAATACTCTTGGCGGCCGGTCACCAGCGGTGTCCCTCAGGGCTCAGTTTTGGGGCCAGTTTTGTTTAATATCTTTATCAATGATCTGGATGAGGGGATTGAGTGCACCCTCAGTAAGTTTGCAGACGACACCAAACTAGGTGGGAGTGTTGATCTGCTTGAGGGTAGGAAGGCTCTACAGAGGGACCTGGACAGGCTGGATCGATGGGCCAAGGCCAATTGTATGAGGTTTAATAAGGCCAAGTGCCGGGTCCTGCATTTCGGTCACAACAACCCCAAGCAACGCTACAGGCTTGGGGAAGAGTGGCTAGAAAGCTGCCCAGCAGAAAAGGACCTGGGGGTGCTGGTGGACAACCAGCTTAACATGAGCCAGCAGTGTGCTCACATGGCCAAGAAGGCCAACAGCATTCTGGCTTGTATCAGGAATAGCGTGGCCAGCAGGAGTAGGGAAGTGATCGTGCCTCTGTACTCGGCACTGGTGAGGCCTCACCTCGAGTACTGTGTTCAGTTCTGGGCCCCTCTGTACAAGAGGGACATTGAAGTGCTGGAGCAGGTCCAGAGGAGAGCTACCAAGCTGGGGAGGGGTCTGGAGACCAAGCCATATGAGGAAGGGCTGAGGGAACTGGGCATGTTTAGTTTGGAGAAGAGGAGGCTGAGGGGAGACCTCATTGCCCCCTACAACTCCCTGAAAGGAGGTTGCAGAGAGGTGGGTGTTGGCCTCTTCTCCCAGGTGAATAATGACAGGACCAGAGGAAATGGTCTGAAGTTGCGGCAGGGGAGGTTTAGATTAGATCTTAGGAAGACTTACTTTCCTGAAAGAGTGGTCAGGCACTGGAACAGCCTGCCCAGGGAGGTGGTTGCGTCACCATCCCTAGAGGTATTTAAGAAACATCTAGATTTGGCACTTCAGGGCATGCTCTAGTGTCAGAGATTGTAGGAGGTTTCTTTGTGTGCCTATAGTTGAACTCGATCTCAAAGGTCCTTTCCAAGCATGAGGATTTTATGATTCTATGATTCTATGTTGGAACAAAGACTGAAGCTGTGCATTCAGTTACCCTCTGGACTGACACACTTTCAATGATGCTGAAGGGTTATCAGCAGTTAGCTCCCTACTTACATATGTGGTTCCCACCTAGGATTGGCAACATCCAAGACCTTCATTGCTGGCTGACATGTGATGTAGACATGTGCTCCCAGAAACCATATGTATTGCATCAGATTTAACTCTGGTCTTTCACTCTTTGCATTAAACGTTGCCTTTGAGTCATGTATGCAAGGATGCTTAGTCTGACAGTAAGGCATCTTTATATGATAACTCCTCAGGATTGGGGTTTAGAGCTGTGCACTTATTCAGCAGCTTCCTTCGTGGGGTTGCAGTCCTGTGATGATGCAATAGTACAATCTTTGCTCATTACCTCATCGATGCCTGCAACAAGCAAACTGTCACAGAAAAAAAGGCTAGGATTATCAATGTAAGGGTAATTTCTATAAAGAAAATCCATTCCCAGAGGCTATCGGTGAGAGAGAAAACTGGCAAGGTTACTATAACTACTATATGTCTTTAAAAGGAATATTTTCCTGTTTTCACACAAAGGTAGAATATTGATCAGTATTTCTAAATGAACACTAAGTAGATTTATTCTTTTCTGTATAAACAAATAAACACAAATTCCTTTTAGAACAGATGAAACTATTATGCTCATTTATAAATATGTAGTATAATACATTTCGATTTCAGTTCTTCTAGTTTTTAGATATAGTCACAGAAGGGACCCTTGTAGGTCATCTGGTCCAATCCTCCTGCTCAAGCAGGGTGACGTAGGGCCAGTTGCCCAGAACCCTGTCTAGACAGCCTTTTAGTATCTCTAAGGATGGAGAATCCACAGCCTCTCTGGGCAACTTATTCCAGAGCTCAGTCATGCTCACAGTAAAGAAGTGTTTCCTGATATTCAGGGAGAACCTTGTGTGTTTCAGTTTCTGCCTATTGCTTCTTATCCTGACATTGAGCACCACCAAAAAGAGCCTGGCTTCGTCCTCTGTGCACTCTCCTCTCAGGTATTTATGTACATTGGTAAAATCCCTCCTAAGCCTTCTCTTTTTCAAGCAGATCTTTGAAGAGACCAAAGCCTGCTTTCTGAAGTCCAGGGTTCCAAGCACGCTTTTCACTCTCCTCCCTGCCCTCAGGATTGTGAACATCATCTCATGGTCACTGCATCCAAGGATGCCTTTGATCTTCATATCCCCGAAGAGACCTTCCTTGATGAGTATGAGGTCTGGCAGAACTCCTCTTCTCATTGGTTCCTCTATCACTTGCAGGAGGAAGTTAGCAAANAGCAGATCTTTGAAGAGACCAAAGCCTGCTTTCTGAAGTCCAGGGTTCCAAGCACGCTTTTCACTCTCCTCCCTGCCCTCAGGATTGTGAACATCATCTCATGGTCACTGCATCCAAGGATGCCTTTGATCTTCATATCCCCGAAGAGACCTTCCTTGATGAGTATGAGGTCTGGCAGAACTCCTCTTCTCATTGGTTCCTCTATCACTTGCAGGAGGAAGTTAGCAAACAATGCACTCCAGGAACCTCCTGTATTGCTCATGCCCTGCTGTGTTGTTCCTCCAATAGATATCACAAATAACATTTTAACACCTATCACAAATAATATTTTTCACACGTGCCACAAATAATATTCTTAGATATGTGAATCTTTGCAAGCCAGCTCAAAATCTAGAAATACATAATATCTGGCTAAAACTTATTGTCATCTGGATATAAATCATAGGCCACATTTTTCATATTATTTAGCTTTTTAGACATAGACAAGCATATTACTTGTCTGTGTTTTGCTTTTAGCCTTTACAATTGGCTCTAGGAATCACAGGTGCTTATAAAAGAATCACTTCTGAAATTTCCATTATACTTTTTTCAGCTTCTAAAGGTCACTTGTCTTCGAGTACCAATTTTCACGAGTCCTTGGGTATCTGCTTTAAAGAGTCTTGAAAATGTTTAGTCACAGTCTTTTTTACTTTTTGAAGAGACTTGTAAGACAATTATTTTCTCTGGAATAAAGAATTCCGTTAAGGATCTACAACTTCAGAAAAATCGAAATCACAAGGTAGCATTTATTACCTAACCTCCTCAGCAATGTCAGCATTAATATAGCATGCAGTATGAGGGTCTGGAAAAAATACAGCAACTTCATGAGGATATAAAGTAGAAGAACATTTAGAATATGCACTTGGAAGAGGTGGAACTATTAATATAATAAATGATGATATAATTCTAAACTCTGTACTTTGTTGCTTCCAAAAAAAAAAAAGACCTTGAGATAAAATGTGTTTGACATCGATATGCATACCCATATGACCAACTCCTAGCTTTTACAGCTAACAATGTGTAGTTTCTGACAGAATAGTTATGATGCGATAAGCGTTTTTATGCTTTAGAAACATTCACCTGCACTACATTTTACATTTCAGAAGTGAATGAACTGTATCAAGAATTACAAATATTGTAAATACAGATTTCTATTTGTTCCAGACAATATTGCATCTAGGCAAAAATTCTTGGTCTGCCTGAATTTCAGAAACATGGGCCGTGATATAACATTGATCTATAGTATGAAATAATATTAAGAATTCGGTATAATTCCTGAGATTCTTGGTGATGAACTGAGTTTATATGCAAGATAATAGACTGCAGCTCATCTAACGTTCATTAGAATGTTGTGGGATTCTTTGTACTACAAGTGCATGCACAGTACTAAGATTGCTAAAATCATTAAAAGAGAGTGGCAGCACTAATAAAAATATCCCTTATGTGTATATGTATATGTACGTATAATGCATTTCTTGCCAATGATATCAGTTTTCTCTTTAATCTTCATGTTAGGATATGCTTAAGGCTTTGTTTTTGTCCCTCTCTTGCCCTCATCTTTGTTCCTTTAAGATATTTTACTGAAAATTTCAACATTGATCATCACATATACGGATGACATTCTCCTTCATATCACATCTCACAGGTTTCTCTGTCTTTTGGTTTGTTAGCTGCTATCCACATAATTATCTTCTTATTTCTTGCAAAAACAGCTGAAATATACCTTTACTAGCCAAAATATCATCATTAACTTCTCTCTGTACTTACTAATTTTTTTAAGAAATGTAGAACCTGATTGCCTTTTTACTTTCTTGAGCTTCATATATATGAGCCCATAGACTTCAACAAAGTTATTCTTCTAATTTTAAGAAGTGGGATAGATAATCAGACCTTTTGTTTGTCGTCAACACTAGTAATCTTGGAATTACTATTGTCCTTTAATTTTAATTTCTTCTTGAATGTTAATTTTCCCATAAGCTTGTTCACTTTCAAAAAGCCACTGTTTTGTATTAAAAATCACTCACTAGAGAACTCCAAACAAGCTTCGTAGATGCCAGTTATTATAGCTGGAACTGTCTTTCTCAATCTTAAAATCAGTATTAACTGATTTTTTTAAAACAACTTTTATTTATTAAAATGGTAAAAAATGCATCTGTGAAATTGTATAATTCACTTTTATTTTCTTCTACTGAGAAACACATAGGATATTATTTGATTGCAACACAGAACATGAAACAATCAAGAAAATTATGATATATGTTAATGTGTTAATCCTGATATGTGTGAATGTTATTCTTCTCAGTTACCTGAATCAAGGAGGGGATGAAATTAATTAGAGAATTAAATAGTCAAGAAATATGATGTGAATAGGTAATTTGTTGCATTGTATGGAGCCAAAAAGACCTTAGATGGCATACAGCACTGCTGTCTCTAACTCTTTTCTTTCTGCTTTGTCCTTCACTACTCTTTTGGCAAATGTGGAAAATTCTTATACTTACTAATCAAAAGACTCATGATAATTTCACACTTTAACTTGATTTTCTGATAGCTGTGCCTCTGTATTGCTTGTGATTCAGTAATGGTCTTGAAAATCCATTCTCATATGAGAATTATATTTTGAAGATGGCCTGACAACTGAAAAATGTGCTCAAACATTCTATGATCTTGTTAATACTGAGGTAAACTGCTGAATATGGTATGTTCAAGATACACCAAACTGAAATAAATGTTTTAGCAAGGTATTCATTATGTTTTCAACCACAGGTTTTGTATCAGACTGAGACCTTCTGAAACAAGTCAAGATTTGAGAGGTATTAACACCATGAATCTTAGAAAGATTATGCTCTTTTGTTTGTTTTTCTTAACCTGAATAAGGCTATTGAAATGTCACACAAGCTGAAAGTGAATACCAGTTCATATATGTAGGTGATTATATATCCTTTCCTGGCTAACAATTTTTTCATACTCAGACATCCTCCACTTGCTCATCACTGCCTCTCTTCTCCCTCTGTGCCTTATATGTGAGAGGTGAAGCACTCGTATATCTCCACAATGCCTTTCAGTCAAAACGAGCTATCAAAACTCCAGTATTTTCATTGATTAAAGTAATCTGGCTCATTTTTTGCTCAGAGAGATTAGGGACTGTTATCACAATCAGATAAGACTGTGGTTTCAGGATACAAAATCTTCAGTCAATATTTGCTTATTTTTGGCCTTTCTCCTCTTTCACCACCTATTCCCAGTTCCATGCCATGCATGGAGTACTCATATGATGTGTTGGCATCATGCTTGTGATATGCTGTGAAGCAGCCAGAAGATTCAATCCAGTTAAAATGTTTGTTAATTAGTAAAAGTTGTTGTGTAAGCCCTATGGGCCATAAAGGTCAGGCAAGAGTGAGTAATGGAGCAACAGTGGAAGAGGAAACAAGAGAAATATATTCATGTCAGCTATGTACATAAAAATTTTTCTATGTCAGCTTATCAGAGTAAAACAATTTTGGAGAAAAATAATTGTAGAGAAAATGTTAATGTAACCAGAATATACCCTTCCTCCAGAAAATACAGTAAACTTTCTGTTACAGTTTGATTGTAAATGAACAAAAATGAATTATTAAACCCAAATAATGTATGATCAAAACCAGTTGCAAATACCTGAGTAAAGCAAATGTTAAGCTTAAGTAACTGAATTTTTTATTTCAGCTGTAAAATCCACACTAAGCAATGTAGTATAAATGATATACTTTATTGTCAGTTTTACCTTTCACAGTTGCTGTTGTATTTGGTATTTATAGACAGTTTGTGATACTTAATAGCAAAGGACTTTTTCTCAGGAACTGAATGAAGAAATCATATGTATAATATATTTATATTCCCACATATAAAGTGGAAATAGGATAAACTCTCAGAACTGGGCTTCACATTTCATGCATGCTGGGATACCTAAGCGGGGTAACCAGAAATAACAAAGTTGTGTGCGTGTAGGCATAGACATTGAGTTTCATAGAATCATAGAATATCTCAAGTTGGAAGTGACCCATAAGAACATCGAGTCCAACTCCCTGCTTCTCACAGGACTACCTAAAACTAAACCATATGACTAAAAGCATTGTCCAGATGCTCCTTGAACTCTGACACACTTGCTGCTGTGACAACTTCCCTGGGGAGCCTGTTCCAGTGACCAATGACCCTCCCAGTGATGAACCTTTTCTTGACGTCCAGTCTGAACTTCCCCTGACACAGCTTCATTCCATTTCTTCATGTCCTATCGCTGGTCACCAAAGAGAGGAGGTCAGCATCTCTCCCTCCACTGCCCCCTTGAGGAAGTTGTAGACTGTGATGAGGTCACTCCTCAGCCTTTTCTTCTCCAAGCTGAACAAACCAAGTGACCTCAGCTGCTCCTCCTAGGTCTTGTCTTTGAGAACTTTCACCATCTTGGTTGACACACTCTAATAATTTGATATTCTTATATTGAGCCACCCGAAACTGGACACAGTACTCGAGGTGGGGCTGCACCAGTGTGGTGTATGACCTCCCTCAATCAGCTAGCTATGCTGTGCTTGATGCACCCTGGGACATGGTTGGCCCTTTTGGCTCCCAGGGCGTATTCTTGACTCATATTCAACTTGCCTTCATCCCAAACCCACAGATCTCTTTCCACGGGGCGGGTCTCCAGCCTCTTATCCCCCAGTTTATATCACAGGTAGAAAATCTGACACTTGCTCTTCTTAAATGGCTGTTTCATTGTATCTAAAGTTTCATTGTATCTAAATTGACACAGGCTTTCAGTCTCTGAAATCACAGATATACTTAATCATATCTGCTGACCAGCTGCTAAGAAGAGCATATCTAAGGTGAGGAAAAAAAAAAAAAAAAGAAAAATGGAAAAAAGGATGGAAAGAATATCTGCCGGACTCTGGTCCATTTCTTTTCAGCTAAGGTTTTGGACCTGTTGTGAATATTATTCACTCTCTCTTTTTGATAACTCCTTGCTAGCTTCCTCCAACAGCATATACCTATCTCACCTTTCTCATTAGCAACTAAGTCAGTGGATTTATTAGTCTCAAAAACAGGATGTTTTTTTTCCTTTAACAACTCCGTGCCTCTTTTACACTCTGTTCCCTCTTTTGCATCCTATTCCATTTCACAATAAATATTCATTCATTAATTGTAACATATTTAGTTAAAATATGTTTAGACTGTGGGTTTTTTCAAGTGGAGAATGATTATATGATTTATTTTGAAAAACCTGGCAGCAATTTTTCTCAACAATACACCTGTTAGGATTAAGGTTTGTATTCAGGCATCTAAACCTAGGTATCAGTGACAGGGGTATCTAACTTGTCACAGGTTAGATTCTGGTTTAGGATCCTGTTTTAATGAAAGGACATCAGATCAGTATTTTAAGTTGAATCTAGAGAACTCCACTGCTGACTTCTACACTGCTGTCCAAAAATACATGTCTACTTTAGAGTAAAATGAGTAGTCTGTGTTGACTAAAGGCTGTGTTCAGCTTGCCTGCAGAAAACCTATTGCCATTTGAGGTGACCAAGGGTCAATGAAGAGGGAAAAGACAGAAAATCAAAAAAAGGACATGCAGGAGACTTTACCATCTTGAGTAAAAGCTGTATGTCCAACAGCATGGCTTAGAACACCATAAATGCTAGTAAATGTTTACGTGGAATTAATTAAATTGAGCTCTAGACTACTGCTGCTTGTGTTGGATACATGCGTATGCACGTGCATGTGTGTGCACGTGGTAGAGAATGGCAGAAAGAATGTATCTATAATTAAATGTACTACCTAGACTTACGAAGAAAATTTTGTGGTTAACACTTTAGATCTAATTTTTTCTTAATCTTTTAAATCTCATTCTTTTTTTTATGCTATTATTAAAAACAGATTTCTTCAAGATGTGCAAAATGGATGCTTTTCTTACTACAAAATGTTTTTAATGTGCATTATGTGTATTTAGCTACTTTGGTAATTATATTTGCTGTATTCCTAAAAATACTTTTCTGTGCATAGACATTACGTGATTTTTATTTGAGAAGGAGAACTAGACATACACCTCAGCGTAAATGCAGCCTAAATTTAAATTCAATTTCCTAATCCATTATATGTGTGTAATTGTCATATAATTCCAGTCAAAAAGATTGTCTGTAAAATATCTCTACTTATCTACAAATACAAGTACACAATTATATGAGATTTAAGTGCATAGTATAAATTCAGACATTACGAAACTTCTACAGCTATTATTTCAGAAGATATTACTTTGTTGAGAACTATAGTTCAGGCCTGGATAAAGAAATAATAGTGTTTTGGTTGGTTGTTTGGATTTTTTTGTAGAAAACAAGGTGCATGAACTATACACATTTAGGATAACTCTTCAATAAAACTAATCCTTTGGTAAAGTAGATGGCAATTTTGCAACTGCTTTCAAGGAAAGCAGGAATCAAGTCAAAATTCCTGTTGTTAGAACTTCAGTTAAACATACTGTGGTGGGACATAACAAGAAGTTAAAACAGGACTGGGTTTCGGGGAGCTTTGTTGCTTTTGTTATTTCTTTTTTTTATGCTTTCTTTTGCCAGTGTAGAAGAATATGAACAAGACCACCTATTACAGGATAAATTCTTTGATAATTTTGCTAACAGAAAAAAAAAGAGCAGAGCCACTTTGCTTAACTAAACTGAAGGATACATATATCAGGTAGTTCTTCAGAAGGCTGAAAATGTAAATAACAGTCATTTGATATTGGGTTATGCTTTATGTGCTGTGATTACCTCTTGCACCACAGAAAAGTTAAAAATGGAAGAGAAAAAGGAAAAAAAGTAAAACTTCAGTAAGCATTATTCATAGCAGGGAATTTTAAATATGTGCTAGAAAGCAATGGAGGTTTCAAGCTTTCTTTGACTCTTTGCTACGACAGTTCTGGGAACAGCAATTGTATCTTTTCTTTATTGTCAAATTCCTTCTGTTATGAAATAACTGTTACAGAAAAACTGTGTCATAAAATACAGGTCTATATATAAACCCCCCAAGGTTCTGTCCCTAAGGACAGAAGGTATAAAAGCACAAAGAAAGGATGAAATAAAGAAGTTATGGTAATCTTGGTTGATATGTGTCAAAACTCGATTATACAAGCCTGTGTAATCCATAGCTGTGGCCTTCCAGGGTGTTTGGTTTCAATAGTAGTCAAAGGTTTCACAGTATGAGGTGATGTCCCAAACAAAGTGAGTATGAAGTACTCACTTTCAGTCTGCCTCAATTGTAGCCTAGTCTTTGCAGGCTAAGAAGAAACATGTTTGTTTGTTTCTTACCTATTATATTACTTTTTCGATATAAAACAAGTCTGTAGAACTTTTATGGTCAGTCCATAACATTTTGTCTCTGCCACTCCATCTTACTCACACTTTTCCCCTGCTCCAGAATGGGTACTTCCATGGACTACAGTCCTTCAGGATAAGCCTGTTCCAGTGTGGGTTCTCCAGGAGCCACAATTTCCTTCAGGAAGTATCTCCCTGCTGCAGCATGGGGTCCTCCATGGGCTGAAGTGTGGATATCTGCTCCAGCATGGTCTTCACAGGTTTCAGGGAAATACCTGCTCCACTGTGGTCTTCTCCAGGGGCTGTAGGGGGCTCTTTGCTCTGGCACCTGGAGCAACTCCTCTCCCTCCTCTTCTCTCACCTTGGTGTCTGCAGGGCTGTTTCTCTCACACCTTTTCTTAGTTCTCACCCTTGGGCAGTGTTTTACCCTTTCAGAAATACATTTTCCCTGAGATGCCACCACCGTGTCTGCAGGGCTCAGCCATGCCCTGCAGTGGGTCTGTCGGAGCTGGCTGGAACTGGCTGTGTCTGGCACGGGGCACCCTCAGTCTCTCCTCACAGAGGCCGCCCCTGGAGCCCCCCGCTACCAGTACCTGGCCATATAAACAAAATACAAATGTGCGTAAATAATCCTTGCTGGTTTGTTTGACAGAGGACAAGGTATACAACTCTTGAACTTGCTCAGTTTTCAGGCATGTTAAAATTTGAAGTATACCACATGGTTTATGCTACAAATCCACTGTATAGTGGGGGCTTTTTCTGGTGCCTAAGATTTTGAATCAAATAAACATCTGCAGTGCAGTCATAGAGGTGATTAATCAACACTACTTCCAGCGAGAAGCACTAAGAAGTCATGAAGACTATGGTACTTTGTCATGACTCTAATACTTCAAAGAAGTAATGTTGAGGGAACTTTCACTAAATTTTGCATAAAGTAGATCCTTTCCTCTTATTTGTTTTTGCATCTGTTAGATTATAACGGCAAGACTTTCTAAAAGGCCTCTGGTGATGTATATCGCACAGTTGTAAGTACATTTTGACTTCGGCATATATCCTGGGAAGCTTTCCTGCGGTCATTCTCAGATGTTTTATACACCAGTGTAAAATGAGAACTGAGTAAGAGCTGCTGTTTGTTGTCAAAGGCCTCCCTGCTCTCCTGCACAAATGGCACAGAACAACTTGCATCCCTACTGCTTGAGGGGTATGTCTGAAAGCCATAATACTGACCCTCATTTTCCCCCAGGCTCCATGTGAGATGCTGCGGATAGGAACATTATTTTATTCAAAACAAAAGGTTCGGAAATATTATGAGGGCTATAATGTAGTGATGTTGTTAAAGTGTGAAAACACAGTTTTGTGTTTTAGACTCCAATGCATTACCAGAGGGCTTGTTGCAGTTTTTGAGAGTGCAAGGACTGCTGGGATGGGGGTGAAGGATTATGCGTAATGTAAGGAGACAAATCTGTTACTCTCTTGTCTGAATGGGCTTTTGGCAACCAGACTTTCTTGTAGGGAGCTGAAAATAGATCTAAGGAGATACCTACCAATTAAGGAATAGGTATGATCTGGGATCCTGAGGTCAGACTCACTGCTGTTTTATTCAGCAATGTAGAGCTACTCAGGTATCTCTATCCGTAACACTTTGGGAGCAAACAACTTTTGAATTTTGATGTTAAGATATGATAATAAGGGGCAAAAAAGTTTTAAAGACAAAGAAAACTCCAGAGGCTAGTACACAAAATATCAAGAGCACTTTAAAAAATCTAAGAAGGTAATGTTTGAAGTTAGAATTACTGAAACGGTTGAGCAAAGTGAATAGAGAGTTTGGTAACTTCAAGCGAAGCTCCAGGAACTGACTCCCCCATGAGCACCGTATGAATAAGAGCATGAATGCAACCTGAACAAGCAATGTGCCTTCTCAGGAAGGCAATGTGCCTTCTCCTTTATTCACAAGAGCTTTTCACAGACATCCACATAATAAGA
Organism: Stercorarius parasiticus; assembly: GCA_013396915.1. Lineage (NCBI taxonomy): Eukaryota > Metazoa > Chordata > Aves > Charadriiformes > Stercorariidae > Stercorarius > Stercorarius parasiticus. Next base: position 12,170 of record VWZL01004799.1, on the reverse strand, counting down.
AATACAAGAATTCTGTACTTAAACACCAACCTAATATTTCCAGAGAAGAAAATTTAAATAGTTCATCTCAGGTTTTAAGACAGTTAGAAGAATATGAAATTTTATTGTGGATTTCAAAGGTGTTTAACCTGTCAGCATTATTACAGCCTTAGCCATGCTGGATAACACTATCTATGAGTGCTGTTAGAAGGTCTTATGGACTTTCACAGGAGTAAGGCAAATGACCATAGATTAACTTCACACCAATGCTCAGTGCTCTCAGAGACGAAAATTGGAGATCACATAGTTTCTATGAAGATAGTGTTATGTAGGTATAAACTATTCTTTACCGCAAATTCCTGACTGATGAACTATTAAAAATGTTATGGAAATATGTTTTTCTATTCTGATAGCATAAAAATTTACTGGAACCTTGCTTTACACTGACTGGCGCACTGGAGTTTATCTGGAAGACAGTATATCTGAGCAAGGAAAGGAAAAACAGAATATCTGTGTTAATGTTTTCATTTTGAGATCAGAATTCAGTAAATCCCTTCATATTTTATGCTATTTCTACCTATCTTTTCCTTTTTGTGATCCAGTTGTCACTACTGGAGCTTGTACGACGCTGAAACAGATCATATTTTTTTAAAAAGTTCAAGACCTGGTAATCTGTTTTTTAGGTGGAAGTAGAGCGCACAGGAAATGAAATATTTTGTTTCAACTTTTAGAATTGAAAGAATTGTCCTATCTTTTCTTTATTACTATTATTATTATTTTTGCTTTAAAATAAATAAACTGAGAGGAATATTTCATTGAGAAGAATGTTGAAACAAAGCATTTTGGCAGTTCCAAAATGTAATGTTTCTTTGTTAAATTGTCAGAATTAAATGTTTTGACATTTTTAAATTATTTCTTCCTTCTGGCTAAAGGTATTTGCAACATTTGCAAATGGAATTCAATCTCCTAATAGGTTCTGTTTCCTTATTCTTCTGTTTTTGATAAATGTTCCAACCAACCAGAAAATGCTCATTCTTCACATTAGGAACATTTTCTAAATCTGCTAGGTAAAGAAGGACTAGTCCTCAGAAAGAAGTAGTGACTGTATTAATTAGTTGAGGTTATAAGAATTCACAGTCTTCTGATGCAGTGTTTTTCTGTAGACACTGAAGTTACTCGCTGATTTTGAAAAAGGTGAGTCACTGTGACAGGACGTTCTCACTGAATATTAGAAATCAGAAGGAGAGATTGGTCTATTTTTAGATTATACTACTAGGCTTTTTCAGAATAGCGCTAAATTAGTCCAGTGAGTGATTCATTCTGCCTGTGTCATTTATTGTTGTATGGGGTGAATTGTTCTCTGCAGTCCCTATTTCTGTTGACAAGTATATTGGGTTAACGAGGCTACCTAATTTTTCAGTGCTTAAAATCTGATGAGATGACACCAGTATTTTTTAAATATGTAGTAAAGGAAATTCTGCTGATTATAAAGGCCAATGGGCAGGATTCTGCTGCTAACTATAGGTCTGTAATGCCACTTTAATTGTTGTGGAGTATCCTGTTTGGATGTCAGCTGTTGGGGTTTTTGAAAGGGGGAGGGGTTGTTTGGTTGATTGGAAGGGGGTTGTTTGCTTTTTTGTTTTTCCCATAAAAAATACAGGTCTTTAGAAAGTCCGATGTTTTACCTGCCAGATTAACCCAGAGGTATTGTACAGCTTAAGGTTTATCTACAGCTCTATGTTTAGCAGTGAAATCACATCCTTTGTTAAAATGGTCTTAGTGCAGTTTCCTAAAGACTGGACTCCAGTGCCAATTTAGGTATTAAGATATCTCAGATATCATAATACAGGCATGTATGACATGACATGAACATTTTCATTGATCCTGATGGGAATTTAGAAACCTGGTTCATACATACACACCTACTTTTACACCTTTATTTGCATATCTGAGACCTGGTGCTGAATCCTGCCCTTACTGATGTTAAAAAAAACCCTCAAACAAACAACAAAACCCTTAAAAAGACTCAAGCAACAACTACAATAACAACAAAAAGCCAAAACCAAACCAAACCACTCACCCAAGTCACTAAGAAACAAAAAAAAAGCCTGAAATTTTATGAATCAACTTTAAACCTTTTTTCTATTAATACAGCTAGGATTACTGATTTCCTTTGTTGCATCTTTTCATGACTACAATTACAGAGCCTAAACAAAATATTGTCAGTGAGAACCACAGAAAGAGCTTCAGAGTCCCCTGAAATCAATGCAATTTCTCTTCGATACTGTAACTAATTTTCTTAAGAGGGTATCTGTGATTTGTTAACACACTGATTTATTTTCCTAAGGGAAAGCTCTAGTTTTCAGTTCTGGTAATTTGTCACCTAGCCACTACAAGAATAACACCTATAAATTTGCTCTGAGACCTGCTCAGTCTAAGCACAGAAAAGTCATTTAGCAGTCATAACTTATACTCAGAGGAGCTGCTATCTCCAAAAGTGCTACAGCTACTTCTCTAACATATCCTGCTAACAACTCTCAGTAATGGTTGCACAGCATGTGAACAAAACTGCTCCTGCATACCACATACTTGTAACAATATAATGCTGCTGAATGTCACTTGTAATGCTTTCTCATTTTTATTTTTTTTTCCTCCCAGAAATTCAAAAGCTCCATCTGGCTTGTCTCTTTTCAGAGCAGAAGAATGAGGCCTGGGAGAATGTGAAATTCTATCTAAGGAAATATCCCTATTACGCTGTTTGGTGTAATAGGTGCTAAAACAGAACACGTCTTCTTAATATTGGTGTTCAACTCCTTCTTCATAAATTATTACCCTTTCAAGACAAAAGTCAAAAGCCTGAAATCATGATACTGAAAGTCATTTATTTCTTCGGAATCTGCACTCCAAAATGGCTTTTATTTTGCTGGTTTTTTGATTTAAAGAAGTAGACAGATAACTATTCTAACATGAATGCAAGGCAGTGAAAACATTATTAATAAAAATAAAAGTTCTGTTCCTGTTAGCACTGATTGTTTCCTGATAAAATTAACAAAATGAAAAGTGTGATGACTGCAGTTCTTTCTGGATTTTATTGGAAAGTAGGGAAATTGATGGGAAAGTATTAGAAAAATGTATTTCTGTTTGTGGTGGCTTGACCCCAGCCAGCAGACAAACATCCACACAGACACTTCCTCCCTCCCTGTCACACCCAAAGAATCTGGGCAGGGGTGAATAGGAAGAAAAATATGTGAGAAAGCTCATGGGTTGAGATGAAGACAGTTTAATAGATGAAAGAAAGACAAACTAGCAGAGCAAGAGAAATCACTCATCCTCTCCCACAAACAGACCAATGCCCAGCCTCTGTCTAAACAATGCGCATCTTGGAAGACAACTCCCCTTCCCCACTTCTTCCTTTACTCCAGCTTTTATTGTGGAGTATGATGTTGTATGATGTGAAATATCCCTTTGGTTAGTTTGGGTCAGCTGTCCCTTCTGTGCTTCTCCCAACCTCTTGCCCATCCCCAGCCTACTCATAGGGAGGGGCAGAGTGAGAAAAAAAAAGTCTTGATGATGTGCAAACACTATTCAGCAAGAGCTGAAACATTGCTGTGTCATCAATGTGATTTTAGCCACAAATCCAAAACACAGCCTGATACGGGCTGCTATGAAGTAAATTAAGTCCATCCCAGCCAGACTCAGTACATGGCTTAGTATTTAAAATTGCCTAAAGCCAGCACCACGTTTACTGTTCAAGAGTCTTAAACTCTTCCTCTCTTATACATACACCCTTCTGACACCTTAAAAACTATTAACAATTCATCTTTACCTAGATTCATAAACCAACCTTAACTTTCCTCATTTTCCTCCCTAAGAGTTCATCCTTCAGCACTTTCACTATTGCCTGCATCATCTTGCGGAAACACAAGTAATTCCCTACCTTGAGAATCCTTAAAACGCATTCCAGATTTCAAACATGTATATTCTGGAGCAGTAGATTTGCTATTGTTTTACATATTCATTTGAATGTTATTGCTTGCTGCTGGGACAGAAAGAACAGTTCATATTTATACAGAAATGAGAATTTATCAAGAGCACTATTTCACACCCTTTTCAGGCCACAAGTCCACAATGGCACCTAGCTGTACTGCAGCCTCCAAATGTGGTAAATTGTACTAGAAATGTGAAGATTGTTATGAACAAATAATAAGTGGTAGGCTATGTGTGTAGAAATATCAAAAAGACAAAAAAAAATGCACAGAAGAACTATGAAAGTAGGATGTGTCATGATTCCTTGTCTAGTAAATCATCCAGATTGCAGCACATACCCATATGCAGCTTCTCAGGACACACAGACTGAATGATAAAGGACAGTAAGTAAATCTCTATAGCTCACAAAGGTGAGTTAGAGTGGAGAGACTGATTTCTGTCAGCCTCTGAAAGCTACAAAAAGGCATATTCACAATCTGTGTATGGTCACCAGATTGGTGTCTGCTGCCCACCATAGCAATGCAAAAAATCCTGGACAAGGATGCAAATGTCCTCGTGTCTGCAAGCTGGACAAACCACCTGAATGAACATTTCATGGTGTTAGTAAGTATGTGGGTATATATGAGACTGCTTGTGAATGTTCCGAAGTAAAACCATCTTCTCCTCCTATACCTCTTATATTGTGCTTTGCTACACTGTTGCAAAATTATATCCTACACAAAGACTGGAAATGCTTTAGTCAAATCTATAATGCTCAATGGCAATTGATGCTGCATTGCAAAATTGCAGGTGTAGAAGTAGACAGTGTCAGAAATCTTCTGTTACAAATGGTTTCCAAAGTAGACATCTCTTTTATGAAACTGCTAGCTTGTATAGATCATCAGATTAAATAAAATTAATAGATATTATTATACATCTTGAGATTAAAAAGTAATTAAAATATTTATAATATTCCCTAAATTCTTCTGGGAAGGCCAAACTGATACTTCTCCATTGCCTTCACCTTCATAGCAACTATCAGTTTGATGCTTCTTGCTCAGGCAGAAGGTGAAACTGCATTTGTAAATTTCCTGTTCAAGAAACCGAACAGTTATTCCACAGGGGATTTTTTTCCTTCTTGCAAAACAATTGTGTTCTTCAATTTTTGTCCAAATTTGTGGAGTAAAGATTATTTCCAATAACAGTATTTTTAATAAGTAATGGTTTTAATTTTGATTTTAGCTGCAGTCTGATGTTGTCAGCAGGGCTGAAGACCAATGGCTCTAAAGTCAGCTGTGCCTTCAGCTGCTTGGACAAATACAACCGTAACAATTGTAACCAGAACAGTTTCTCCCAGTCAGTTCCTAGACTGTTCAGGAAACAAATGTTTACCCACACTCAGTGAAAAGTCTGAAAGGATTACTTCACATTTTGAAATCAACAAGAAAAGCCAGGCTGAAATAGTCAAAGCTGGAAAAGAAATCCAAAGTAATAAAATTCCTGGGTTGATACAAATGTTCTACATCCTAGTAGGAGTGGAAGTAGATATAAATTCTGGGTATAGTGTTTATTTAGAACAAAATAAAAGAATATAACAATTATTCACTGTGGTGCTGTAGAATGCTCAATTGTTGAATCTACTCCCAAAGTTCTCTGCATGGACACTATAGAGTGGTACTTGCTACTAAAAGGTGCACCAGAAAGCTCATGTAGGGTCAAGAGCTACTAAAAGTTATACAATACCAAATACTGAGCATGAGGTTGCGTTAGTGTAACTAACTCTGAAGTGTAACTCTCTACATAGAAGGAATTCAGTTATAGTGTCCAAACAATTCAGTTTAAGTATTTAAATAGCAGTGTGTACATACTAGATAAGGATCAGTTTTCACATATAGATATTTAGTGCCATTTGAGGTGCCATAGTGTATCCACCCTGACCTCTGGCAAATGCTACAAGGGAGTATGCGTCTTCTTCAGGTGCTGTGTCTTTTAATCCCATACATATGTCTTGCACAAGATAAGAGGTTTAAGTACTACTAGATGCTTATGCGGGGAAATTGAGCTTTGCGTGTTTAAGCTCTTATAGACAGTGAACACCCACTCAACACACTTAGTGGGCTGTTTATTTGTTCCCCTTGTCAAACTTCACTGCTGCTCAAAAAAGTTGTGAGTTACCCTTGAGTCCTCTGACATATGTGCTAATTCAAAGAGGATAGTCTGGATTTTTTTGATGAATAGCTAGAAGTTAAGCAGGGATAAACTATATGCTTATGATGGAGATATGCTTCTATTGTTATACACCTGACCCAACATTGTGCTGAGCTGAAACTCATTATAGATATTTTCATTCACTCATGATCCTAAACATTTGCCTTCTCTTGAATTGAAGTGGCTAACTGAACAGAATTTACTATCTTAAGAACATGTCTAGACAAAGAAACATAGTGCCATACACTCCTTGAAGTATAATTTAGTGCTGATGACACATACCAAGGAAATAGGAAACCTGAATTTAAGTTCTATTTCGTTGTGAGGAAATCTAGATTGTACTTTGCAAGAGAGAGCCTTAACAGCTAGGTTACGAAATAGTTGAAGTAAAAAGGAGGAAAGGAATAAAGAATTCATCCTGAGGAAGCTGTACGCGAGGAGCACTGAAGTCTTGGACACCTGATTTATTTTACATTAAAAGATAGTGGACTGAAAAATTAAGAGCTCTTTGAGAAGAAAACACTAGAGAAGGCTGCCACCTTCTAATCCTGCACTGTAAATTACAAATTCAATATTCCTCTATTTTTTTTCCCCCACTTTTCCTTGTTTGTCTTACACCTCTTATGGTGTCATATCTGTGCAAAGTTAAGCATTTCTCCAGTTTAGCTCCACTTTGATAGTTTTTACAGTCTCGTGACATATGGGAGTTTTGTTTCTGAATCCTCTTATGCAGAAGACAGTACTGAACCTACCTTCAGCACATCGTGGATGAGCACTTCAACTCACACAATATTTTCTGAAAAAGGTGGAAGGCACTGAACAACTTCTTTGACCACCTATTTGAATGAAAATTTTCATGGCTGCTGTGCTTTGACAATCTATACCTGGTTCTGAGCTAACCTCAGAATTTAGATCTTTTATCCCTGAAAAAATATGGACTAAGCCATAACTAACCAAATGTCCAGACATCAAATTTAAGGTAACGTAAGATTTCTTTTAGTTTTATCTGTTTTTAACAAAATATTCATAAAAATTCAGCAAATTCACATATTCAATTACTTACCTGATTGTGTCTTAGGGAGTACCTGGAACAGATTGGCAGACAGTTCATAAAGCATAAACTTAATACGGCAAACTGAACCCTCAAATTGAAAAAGACATCTTCCATAAATGCCACCGTGCTCGTGATTTATCCAAGATAACTCCTTACATATATGGTAATGTTTTTGATCAGTTAGTTGACTTGTATTATATCAGAGGTAGAGTGATTTCTTGTTTATGTAATATGATGAAAATATTTCTACAGAACTAGATAGTCCTACTATCTTCAATTCTGATACTTATCTTTCCCTGTCTCATATCAGCCAGAAACCAGGATTTAAGGAAAATTCACCTTGCCACTCAAGACAATAAGGTGATTATTCACCCATAAACAGAGTTCATAAGCAATTCCACCTTTCACAGAAGCTATAAAATCATACAACAAAATAACTTCGTACAAAGTTTGCCTGTAGGGTCAACTTGTTTTGCTCATATTTTGTCTCAGGACCGTTGTCCCTGTTATATTCCAAATATTGCTATGGCTAAAATGGAGACCACCACTTCCATGAAATCAAGGATTTGTTGCCACCCAAAATAAAATATTAGCAATCAAAGCAAAATATAATTTATTATTGCTCCTGTTACACTAACACTTTACTCCTAATCAATACAGAAAAGTCACATTAATAATATGCATAAAATTCATACAAAAGAAAATGTACTAATATCTACCTCTTTACTTCAATCTTACTGTTACGCTTCCAGTGCCCCTGGGTCATAAGGCTGATGGTGTCAGCTTCCTCAAGCAGAAAGGCGACCGGTTCTATGTGTTATCAGTGTCCCAAGTCTACACTAGGAAGAGTTTGATGTTGAAAATTGAGGGTCCCTTCATCCTCATTCTTCAATTCTGATTGGGACTATTTGTATACATTTTCTTACTTCAGCCTCCTTCTTTGTCGTTGGTATCCTGGTAAAGTTCAAAAGTTGCCCAATAACATCCCCCAACCTCAGCTGACATCAAGGCTATTGTTTGCTACACTGTGATCATTTTGCTTTGTCAGACCTTTATTCTACGTAGTATTCGCAGAACAGAAGATAAAGCAGGGCAGGAAAAGGTTACTTCAGAGGTAGATACTTGTTACAGCAAGGTAAAATACACCTTGGCCAAAGCAAGCTTTAGCTAGTCCTGAGACCATAGTGAAATGAATATGAAGCCTACCTTCTTGTACCAGCAATAAAATTAAAAAAAAAAAATAAAAAAGTCATATCTAATGCATTATAAACCTATGCACAATAGGTTACGTATTTCTTTATTCCTGGACTCAAATCTCGAATGAGGATATAAGTTTTTTTGGTGAAGTAGCCTGACCTAGACCAGAACACAGCTTGTCTCTGGACCTTCAATATGCTGACTACAAGGATGTTAATCAATCTGAACTGCTTGATCTAGTGACCATTTGTCCTTGACTCATTTTTATGAGAATGGTGTATGCATTGTGTCTATGTCATGAAAAGGATCTCAAAAGCCATAATACCACAAGATTTGAGTGGACTTTTGTAGGAGAAGGAAAAGATTTATTTTTAACACAAAAACTGTCGCTTGTTAAATGTCAAGTCCTTTTCTTCACAACATGTGGGAACTAAAGTACTTGTAACATGGGGATATTGGAATAAAGAGGAAAAAAGAAGAAAATGCATTCCATTCAACATTAGTGTCAGGAAAAGGCTAAATATTTTGGTAAAAAATTATAATAATTAAAAAATATATATTAATGTCATCACCCACATAGGATCATAGTTAAATTCTAAAAACACTTACGACTAACCGAGAACAGAATCTTAGAATAAGAAACTTAGAGAAATATTACTAAGATTCAGAAACTTTTTCTTTTTTCAGGTGTTAAAAATAAAATTACAAAACCTCATACTTTCTCCATCACAGTATATCAAGGTTCTCTGATGTTTTTATGGGCTAAGATGCCTAATATCCCTTTTTGGTAATAGCTGTCACTTACAGTAGCAGATGTTTGATTTGAGGAGGCAATTTGTTAAATTCTGAGTAGCAAATTACAGTCATACCATACAGCTTGTTAAATGATTAGTGTATAATCATATACTTAGGTGTCTCACTTTTGGAACAGCTGAAATGTTTTGAAGGTCTCTTTTTTAACAAGGACATTAATAAAGCTATAACATAACATCTCAATGTAATGAATAGATCAAAATTGTTTTCAAATAATTAGTAATCAATTCATTTCCTGGTCAATGTGATCATGCATGCATTTAGTATTTTACAGTAAAATACATCAAGAACATGTATTTATTGCAGGAATGCAGTTAAAAATCACTGACATTTCCATAAAAAAAGCTTTATGAAACATCTGAGTAACTGAATAACTGTTTTCTTTAACCGAATAACTGAAGATAAAAATATATAAGTAAAAGTATGATGGCTGTTCAAATATATCTTTTTTGCAAGTGGTAACAGACAAAAGAGAGACGGAGACATGGTAAGTGGTAACAGACAAAAGAGAGACGGAGACATGGTGGGGTGGGTCCTATGACTGGAGTGTTGGAATAGAAGGTTACAGGCTCTTTAGGAAGGACAGGCAGGGGAGACGGGGGCGGGGGGGGGTCGCCATCTATATCAATGACCAGCTGGAGTGCATGGAGCCATTGAGAGCTTATGGGTCAGGATTAAAGGGAGGGCAGCAACAGGTGACATTACAGTGGAGGTCTGCCACAGGCCACCCAGACAGGAAGACCAAGCGGATAAGACCATCTATAGAGAGATAGGAGTGGCTTCCTGTTCACAAGCCCTGGTCTTCATGGGGGACTTCATCCACCCTGATATCTGTTGGAGAGACAACACAGCAGTGCATAAGGAATCCATGAGGTTCCTGGAATGTGTTGATGATAACTTCCTTCTACAAGTGATAGAGGAGCCAACGAGGAAAGATACTATGCTGGACCTTGTTCTCACCAACAAGGAGGGGCTGGTGGGGAATGTGAAGCTCAAGGGCAGCCTTGACTGCAGTGACCATGAGATGGTGGAGTTCAAAATCCTTAGGGCAGTGAGGAGGGTGCCCAGCAAGCTCACTATCCTGCACTTCAGGATGGACTATTCTGGACTTCAGGAGAGCAGACTTTGGCCTTTGCAGGGATTTAATTATATATCATTCATTCTATAAAGAACAGAATTTATATAATTAAGAAAGAAGTCTATTTTATACCTGTAGAGATAAATACTCTCTGTGGTTTAATCAAGCGGCAAGTGCAGGACCTGCACTTCTAGTCATCATTTCACCAGAACATTGAGAAACAGGAGACTCTGTGAACCTTCTTTATACCATAATCCTCCTAAATTTTGTCCTCATAATCTGTCCTGAAAGTCCACAGAGATCTTGTGCACCTACACGATAGAAAAATTCTACAAAACAGCATCTAATTAGTAGACATAAGATGAATTTTAAATAAAAAATTGTTTGTTTCATCCCAGACTTACACTTCTCATAAGCTTATGGATAAAGCATACTCGGCTTTCACAGAAAAGTAAAGAAAAACTTACACGATCAAAGACTTAACTTCACCTCATCAATTGGAGTAATGAGCACAAGCTGTTCAGAAAAATTCTTCCTAAAATCTTTTCTGTCATCTGTTTTGCAAGCTTCCAAATATGTTCAAAAATTTTTGTTCTGTTTTGTTTTACTATTGTATGTTATATAAGCAAAAAAATCTTTGTTATTATAATTGTATTGAAACTACCTTTTGGAAAAATAGCAGAATACATATTGACAGAATTGAAAAATCCTTGCTTGATTCTTTTCCCAAAAGAGAAAAATCCAGTTAAAGGGATTTTTACTATTGTCTCCAGATACAAAAATGATACAAATAAATTACTTATAATTATAAAAATTAAAATATATAACTAAGTCTATATGATTGTAGCCTGCTGGGAAGAAACTTTCTGATAGCTAGGAGAGAGAGGTTGTTGAGATATTCTCATATTTGCTATTTAAACAAAATTAATCCAAATAATAATAAAGGTGGATAACAAAAAGGATGCCTTAAATTTCCCTCCCAGTATGCTAAAATGAATTACATAATAAATGTCAGATGCATAACTTAAAGAAAAAGAAATAAAAAAAAATAGTTTATTCTGCATTTCTTAAACTAAATCCATACTGAATTTCATTAAAATTTCTTACATTTCAACACAACTTTGATAACCAATGGTGAGACAAATTTCTAATTGTTTTGACAGGATTTTACACCTCACAACACTTACATATAGCTAACTGAAAGGAAGATATTTAGAATAAGTTAGTCATTTAGGGCCTTTATATGGGACCTCATACTATGGAAAGAAACAAGCATCTCTGAAGCATTATTCTATCTTAAAATGCATACCTATGGGAAATGAGGTGCTCTCTGCTGTGTCACTCCAGTCCTTCAGGTGAAGACATTTGTCTGAAGCCCTCAAAGTGTCTTTGTTTGGAAATTAAACTTCAATGAAAAGAGCAAGAAATGACAGGAAGAAAGAAAGGATGTTATATAACTGGTTCTCATCCTTAGGATGTGGGTCTTAGGAACCATAAAACATTTGAGTCCCACACCTGGGACCAACAAGCCCCCCAACCATCCCATAGTAACCTGCATGAGCAGGGTCAATGGGAACAGGTGTCTGTCTGACGGAACAAAAGAAAGAAACGGAGCAAGCAGGTTCCTTTAAGAAGCACACCACCTATAGTGCCTTGCAGAACAGGTATGGGCTCTGCAGGAGGAACCGGTTGCAAGCAAGGACGAGGGCTCTTGGAGGCCAGAAGACCCACCAAGGCCAACTTGCCTCAGGCCGGCCATCAAAACTGACCCTGAAAAGAAAAATCGAAGGGTCATTGTTGTAGGAGACTCCCTGCTGAGGGGAGCAGAGGGCTCGATATGCAGACCAAACTGACTTCATAGAGAGGTCTGCTGTC